>VZTG01002531.1:24490-436990 GCA_013397845.1 Melanocharis versteri
AGATTATATTAATCGCACACACGGGCACCCTCTCCTCGGAGCCGCCGTCTGTGAGCTGCTCTCAATTCCGTGCGCTCCGCACAACTTTTCCCAGATCTTCTCCCATTTTTTTCCCGAGCTGAAAGGTTTCTATTGGGATGCACTTACAAATCCCCTCAAGAGGAAGCTCCACATGCAAAGGGACTGCCAGACACTCAGATGCACACCTGCAGGCTTTGGCCATAAGTCTGAATTTTGTCCCACAGTCGCATTGTGTGTGAGTTTAAAATATAGAGGGAACAAAGTCATCTGACATCAGTAATGGAGTATCTCCGTCTAGTGGGAAGAACTCCAACTTTTTTTAGCGGTGACACTTTCCAAAGAAAACCTTCAGCCTTGTCCTAACAGCCGTACTGAAAGTTTTAGGGGCTCTGAGTTACTTGAGATCACAAATTAATCTGCCAGAAAAGTGTGGCACTCACCTGATATCAACGGAGGGTCAAGAGCTGGCCAGTTCCAGCTGGTCCCGCATTTGATTTACTTCAGGCTGTTAAGATGTATGCTGTGGTGTTTTGATAAGAAAAAAGGAGTCAGCAGTTTGATTTGGCAATTCTTTCCTTCTTTTTTTTTATTTTTTTTCCCCTCTGAAGAGAGCCGCAGCTTAAGCTAAGGAATTTGTTGTTGCTGGTGGGATGGTTTTTAGTGGAGGTTTTTGGTCTGCATGGGGCTATCTCATCACACGCTGTTAACACTTAATTGTGTTTCTTACTCTCCCGAGTGAGCCAGACTGTGGCAAGAACTTTTATGCAGCTTGTTTACCTCAGGCCTCCAGCATCCCTGGGTTTTTTGCTGGGGTTCACCCCAGGCAGAGAACTTGGAGCAGCAGCAAAGGCAGTGTCCATCACCCAGTGGGTCACACCAGCAACCGGCCCTGCCACAGCTTTCCCCTCACACCTCTCTCTTCCACAGGGCTTTGTCCCTGAGTTTCATCATATGCCACAGAAATATTTCAATTTTGGGCTTTTTATACCGTACTGATGTACTCACACAAGATGAGTGTGGAGGCTGCTTGCTCTTAGCTGAATTAAACTATTATTTGAAGACATCTCCTGTACCTGCTGTGCCTTCTCTTACAGCCCCCCAAAACTTTTGATCACAGAGAGTTAAATCACAGTAATTACACCAGGGATGTTACCTCTGCCGTGCGTGTCTGTGCAGCGTTAAAGAACACCTGCAATACTCCAGACCAGAGGACCATTGCAAAATAACATCCCTCAGGGGTGGCATCAAAGGGTGCATAAATGGGGGAATAAGGAGCAGATTGGGATTTTTTTATTCTATCCCTGGTTTTTCTTTTCCTTTCCTCTTATTTTAGTTTCTCTGCCTTTAAAATAGGGAAGTTAGAGTCACTGACCCTATTGCCTTTCCATGAGGCAATCGGTGTTTGAAAAAAAATCCGAAATCCTCAGAGGATGTAATCTGTGATAATATATATTCTAAGGTAGATGTGCTGCCATTCCCTGTATTGGGGTTGGCAAGCATTTCTCAGCAGAGACCATGTTTTCTGTTGCATGTAGCTTTAGAAAAAACATCATCACTTAGGCTGAAAACTGATATGCTGACTGTCTGTACTGGGCAGATTATTTTGAAAATACCTGCCAAAACAATTTGTCCATTTCCAAGAACAAGGTTATGGAAAAATAAACAGTTTTGCTCATACTAAAATGGAAACTTTTTTCCTTTGAAATGCTCTGCTGCCCTCAGGCTTTGAAGCACAGCCTCAATATGTGACCTTTATTATTTAAAATGTACCTCTCCCTGTCTGTCTGAAATTTTATCCTAATGTGTCTAACTTACAAATATTAGAAATTATGACATGAACACATGGCCAGTAATGATTTCTTTTATTCTAGCAGGAAAATGGCATTGCTAAAGATTGGCCCTCTCTGCAAACAGAAGCTTAAGGATCCAGTGGTGAGGCTAGATTTCCACTTTAATCCCCACCTCCAAGTTTCCCCCATGAGCCTGAGCTTTGGCGCAGAATCTGAGAGGTAGGAATCCTATCTTTCCTAAGCTCCAAGTGATTTGAAGGTTGTGTCAAGAAGAAAGGTCTCCGTGTGAATACAACACAGAGGAAAAAACCATCCAGCCTGTGACAGAGCAGGCAACAGAAGCAGCCAAGCCAGCCAGAGAGAAAAACTGGGACTGGTGTTTGGAGGCAGGAGCCTGGGACTGATTAGGTAAGGAGACACAGAGGTTGTGCAAAGAGAGCAGAGAGAAACTGTTCTGTTGAGGAGCCTGGAGGGGAGATAGGAGGGCAAGGCTGGAAAAACCAACTAATGTTGTCAGCCAAAAGCAAGGATGCTTAATTGCAGGATGTCCAGAGTAGCTGGGCTGAATTTCATTTGAAACATGTAAGAAATTCTGAAAGTCAAAATGTGGAGGTTTTTTCCGCTATTTTTATCCGATGCAGTTCAGCTACATAATTAATGGTTTTTATTTGGAATAGAGTCTGCTTTCTAAAGCTGGAAAAGAACTGACCTTCAAGAGAAGTGTTTCTGAGATGATTCAAAACACATTTTAATTTGTGTGTGTGTGTGCGACCACTGAACTAAGGAGATGTGTTATATATTCAACACCAGCCGCCACATCATGGGTGTTAAGGAAATGAGTAACCTGAGGGGTTCAGAGCACCTCGATTCAGCTTCCATGCATTAGGATACACGACCACACAGATTATATTCCACAAAGTTGCTGAAGCAGAAACGAAACCCTGCAAGGTACCCTTCCTCTGGGAACAGATCAGTACTTTGTAGATTTTATTCACTGGATTCCTGTCTAATTTGTCACAGAACTGGGTACAGCTCATGTACAAGGTAGCAAATTACAAGGAGGAAAAGCAGGGCTTTGTGGCAAAGAAGTAGCTGGATTTTACCTGCTGAGTTTGCTTCCGTTCCCCTTCCACCTCAAAGATTCTACAGTGTGGGGAAAGTTGCCTCAAGAGGCAATAATTAGTTGAGATTTTCATATGACAAGGGCCCATATTGAAATTTTGGAGTCTGGTGGGCTGAAGTGAGCCACTTACTACCCCAGATAGAATCCATGGGACTTTGCATGGACTAGGCCAAGTGATGCAGAATGCCAAGCAGGTTGAAAAATCAAGTAGATAATATCTCTAATTGGATACCCAAAATTAGCAGGCATTTTGTACTTTAATCTCATTTGTTTGGAATAGAGATTTATTAAAAAGGATAGGATGATATAATCCCTTCAGTTTCAGGCTGTAAAAAAGAAGCACCCAGATGCTATATTGTGGTGGGGAGAGCAAGAGGAAAAGAGCAAGAGTGTTTGGTTCAGATTAGGATTTATATGCCCTAGTTAAGGCCCCATGTAGGTAAGTTTAACACTGGAAATAACTCCTGGAGAAAGATTTGCCCATGCCCTACTCTGCAAGCCAAAGGGGTGCTTGTGAAAAAGATCAAGCAGAAAAGCCCCATTGCCCAGTCAAATTGTGTTCACATTTCATTGCACAAGAGCAGATGAAACAAAGGCTTTGTAAAATTATTCGTGAAAACGGGGAAGGAGAGGGGGGGAAAGAGAACAAGCCCAGGGTACCAGAGATCATGGAAACAAGGTGCTGACCCAGAAGAGACTAAAAGTGTGTGTCTGTACCGGTGAAAGCACTTGTATCTGGGAACACTTCATGTCAGGTATATACCATAGTGCCTTGCCTTTTGGTTACTGCACAGTCTCTTTCCCTTTGTTTCTTTTTTCTCTTACGTAGTCTGAATCTTGTGGAAAACACTTTTTTTTTCTGTAAAATTCCTCGTCATCTCTTAGTCTACGGTGTAATCATAAAGTGCCTACACAAGGGATTGGTCCTGAGCAGTGTGGTTAGCTTTCATTCTCTCACTTCCTAGTGCCTTTATATGTTTATAGAGCCTGTAATATTCTTTTAATTTGTGTGAGTGTGCATAAAATATTATATGGCTACACAAGGTTTATCCCTTAATTTATTGCTGTTCTTTTTAATTTCCATTAAAATATGTTTTTGCCTTGGTAATTCGATTTTTCATTCCTTATCAGTTTTCTTTCCTTGATTTTCCATTTCAGCCAGTCCCACTGCAAGTTTAGGGGTTTTAGTAATATCTCACCTATTTTAACAAATGGGGGCTTTTATTTTTTAGGGAGTTGAGCACTTATGACAGGTAGCAGGTTGCTACCTTCCAGGCAGTATTTCAGATCATCTGCTGATCAGGTATGGCACAGCCAACACCTCTGTCCTAACAAAGTTAAGCATAATAGCAAAAGGGCAACCAAACAGGGGAGTCCAAGTACTTTTCAACTTTTTTATTTCTGAATAAGCACGTTTTTAACTCCTCTTTTAGTGGGTAGCACTGGAACCTATTCATTTGGAATTGGACTAAAATCTTTAAAGTATTTCAGGGGAATGGATTTAACGCCAACAACCCTACAGATTGCCCTGTAGATCTGGCTGGATTTAAACCAACAACAGGGAGAAAACCTACTCTTAAACTTTTCAATTTCTGTTTTCTGTGTTAGGATATAGAAGGGCTCCAGAATCTCTTCTTTTAGTCAGAGATAGGAAGTGCCCTCACCAGGCGCATGGTTCTGACCTCAGTTGGAGGATCCTTGGCCTGGAGTCAAGCAGTCACTGCACTCACTGAAACAGCCAAATTAACTGTCTGCTTAGCCAAGGATTAAAATTCATTCACTGATCCAAGACAGTAAGTAAGACAATAATTTGCTACTCCTACTTTGTTTTGCAGCAGATTCTCATTCAGACTAAACCTGCAGTTCAGCATCAGTTTTTTTACCCAGCAGTAACCACGGTGGCATTGTAAAATTGTACCTCCAATAACTTCAACAAGTAGGATAAATAAATGCAGAGGTAAAAAGAGAAAACAAGTCCTGTTTTTAGTAGTACAGACTGCATGAAAGCAGAGTCCAAAGATAGCTTCAGGAGTCCTGATGGAATCAGCAGTCACCATAGTTTTGAGTGGTAACTTGCAACAAATAAAGTGTCATTTCTCTGAGCCAAAGACCTCTTCAGCATTGCCTTTACCACCACAGCCTAACTCTTCTTCTCTAACAAACCACAGGCTTGATTGAAATGTTAGAGAGTAAATTGCTTAATGCTCCCTTAGAGACCTCAAATACGTGAAGTACCCAGTGCATAAGAGAGAGACCTTGTTTCAAAACCAAGCATGACAAAACTGACCTGCTGGAGAAAAGAGCCTCTGCCTTGCTCCTGCTCGCATTAGGTACTGTGCTTGGATTTCCTAACAAAGCAACGTATGCTTCCAAGTCCATCAATTTTAAAGCAATATACAAGACAGAACAACTAATTTAATCTTAATTATGCAATGCAAAGGTGACCATCTGGCTGTTTAGGAACCGAATTTGACCCAGATAACAGCAAATGTTTTTTGTATTGGAGGCAAAATTTTAGGTGTGACATCCACATCTCTCCTATTATCATTGATAATGACAAAACAATTCCAAGATGTAGTACAAAAGTCATGTTGATGGAAAACAGTATATCTCCTGCTGTATGTATATCCTGTACATTATCAGCCTCTTTGCAGAGCAAGATTCCTCTCACCAAGAGAAGAGGAAAAACAAAAAGCTTTTCTCAGCGTACCTGACCAAGCCAAAGACCTGGTATTCATGTCAATAAAGCTTTACTATTGCTTGTGATGATAATCCTCTATCATCCCACCCCTGAGGTGGCTATAACTCATCGTGAATGAATAGATCACTATATAAAAGTATGTACCTACTTTGATGTACAGTAATCTGACTGTATCTCTGTGTAATGCGAAAGCCCCCCAAAGAACAGTAGGGGTGGTCACAATAAATCATTTGGATATAAGTATAGCACTCACTGCAACGGCACTGCAATATTTCATAGACACACGTTCCAAGGGAATGGGTTTGTTCATAAATACACCGATGATACAACTGACTTGGACACTCCCAGTGTGAATTTAGAGAGAGGAGTAAAATGAAAGTTCATTCTGATTTTCTGGGTATGAGGATGGCTTGTCCACTAGCAGTGGATGGTCCGCCCTTGTCACATGTGCTCAAAAACTCCACGCTCACTCACCCATATCACCAATAGACAGGAAAAGAAAGGCAGAGTTGGCTGGGAAAGTAAGTTTGAGATGAGAAAGATATTCTGGACCTGCTGTGTGGCCTCACTCCTGGGGAAGGTTTGCAAAGAGATAAAGAGAAGCCTTTGCCCAGGCAAGAGCCAGCCTTCCTAAAGGCAGATGAGCACTGGTCTCTCACCAAGTTCAATGTGTCGAGAAGAGCTACAGTATTTAAACTATTTTTGTGGGGTGGTTTTTTCCCCTTTTTTCCCCTCAGGGTTACTCCACCTTTCCGAGGATGAGGAGCATATGCAGGCTTAGTTGTGACACTTAGTAGAGAAGTCAGAGAGGTGGCAAATGCTTGAGAACAGGCAGCTATTATTTGTGACTCTTAATAAGTTTTCAGATTAGCTTTTCCTTCAAAAAAATGGAATAACTTTTAAACTAAATATCCATTATAAGATGTATTGACAATAACAGAAGCAAAAAATCAGTGTATTTGAACTCTCACTATTTAAGGGAAGCTCCTGTAAAAGCAGACAACGCATGCATTCACTGCAACAGACACACTAATATTTTGTTTTGTATAGAATATAGAGGACAACAGTGTGCAGAAAGCCCAGTAACCCACCATCTTCTACATGGACAAAAGGCAACAACAGTGAAGAAGGTAAAGGGTGTAGAATTGCATGGAGGGGGCTGATGCTGAAGATCAAACTCACTGATAAGTAAAGGTGCTGAGATGAATAAAACCAGAAATTAGTTCTTAGCCATCATACAAATCCTCAACTCTATCATATTTTAATGATTTCATAAGTTCTCTGCACCTGAAATATATGTATATTTTTTTAGTAACTACACGCTTATTTAATTCACCTTCCTAATAAATCAACATGTGTTGGGTATTTGCTTTGCAGGCTAACTTTTCCTAAATACTGAAAATCATACAGATAATGCTAGAGTATTCATTTGAAAAGCTGAGGAAGAGCATTACAAATAAACAAAATCTAAAACGAATTAAACTCCTGTTTTATTCAGTGGAAGAATAAAGAACAGCAGTACACATATTTAGAGTCATAAATGTACCAACAGTCTTAATTGAACTGGTATTTTTAAGCATGTGACTGAATCAAGTAATGGACTGGAACAGAGCCTGTAATCAGCAAAGATGTATTCTGACTCTGTTTGAAGATAAGCAGATGAGTAAATTTAAACTCAGAAAAATAGATTTTTAGCCTAATAAATTTACCTTCCCGAGTATCTTTTTTACTGTTTGGCAGTATGCTATTGTGGTGGGAGAGTTACACCTGTTAATCTGAAAGTGCACTGGATCCTCTCTTCAGGAATAAGTTTTTTCCGTGCATATTTCTATCCTCCCCAGCCCTGATGGAGAAATTCTCATTTATCTTGAAACAGATGGATATCAAACCCAACACTTTCTTCAGATTAGAATGTGTTAGGAATTGCTCAGATGTATCAGTGCCCTAGATAAAAGAGATCCAGAGCCTTCCTACTCTACTTGGCTCATCCTGCAGAGAAGTTATGCCCTGTAAGTGCCACTGTGATCAGGCTGCTGGGGCTTACTTCCCTAAGCTCCACTGTGCAGCTACAGAATTATCTTCTCCTGAAGGCAACTTGGGGCAAGATTCTTATCTCGGGCGACTTGACTTGTCTTTTGGGGCAATCCCTTCACTCACAGCTGCTGCACCCTCACACCCACTCCTGAGGCACAGACTGTACCATCTATTTAAAGAGGAATTTTTAAAAATGGAAATCCCTCAATGGCTGGACAAGCATCCTCTGGCTTCTCCCAAGCTTCAGACACCGCCATCGAAAACAAACCAAAGCTGACTCTGTGAGTGTTCTTTCACAAGACATGAGAACATGAAAACTTTACTTGTTGACCAGCAGGTGCCATGCTGGGATTGTACCAATGGTCTGCCTACACCTGTCTGCCACATCCTCATGAGCCAGAATCAGTCAGACCTGTCCAGGAAACACGTTGGAACTTCACCATAATGAAGTGGAACTGACCTTCTGGAGGACTTTGGTTTTTAAGACTCAGTGACTCTTTGTTCAGTCAGGAGAAAAGACAACTGGCTTTTACTTAAGGTTGGATCAGAAGTGATATATTAATATGAAGGTACTCAGAAAAGAGTGTTTATAGTGTTAAGACTGATTTCTAAGAAGCCAAAATATTCAAGGCTATGTGAGCACAATGGCATGTTTCTCTTTCTGTTCATTTGTTCTTCCCTATGAAACAGTGACTTCCTACAGCAGCAATCAAGAACAAGGTGAATTTTACATTCACCTAAACCAAATACATCTCTGAAGAATAAATTAGGGAATTTTGTTAGCTTTAATGCAAAAGATGGTGTTTCTGAAGTCTTTATCATTTGATTCCTGCAAAGGAATTAAGAAGATGACACGATTAGCAGGTTAGAAAAATATCTGTGGAAGTGCCAGTCACTATAACTGTTTGATGAACATGATACTTATGGAATAGATAAGGAGCTTTCTGATCTGGCACTTAAAAGATTTACAACTTGCAAAGACTTTGGGGAGTACCACTGATTTAACTGGATCTTGAACACTGGCACAACAAATCAGTGCTGAGAACACTAAAAGTTCTACTTGTAGATAGCCCAGTCATCTGATGCTGCTTGCTTTGGGCCTATGGTTAATTGTTAACATTTTGGGGACAAGCCAGTGACCCTGTGTTCTTGCTCAGGAATGTATGACCATTCACCAGCAACTAGTTTGTGCTGAATACCCCCTATGCTGGAATATTTTGGTGTCTAAAGATGCACCCAGTTCAAACTTTTCTGTGTTGCTGCTGACTTTTCATCAGACATCCTGCTTTATGGAATATTCTCTCATCCTGCTCTGAAGTGATGGATGCATTGAGCTGTGAGGAAAGTTTGTAAAAGCTAAAGATCACTCAAGGAGAAATTAAACGGCTTTTGATTATAATTTCTTATTAGGTTTAAGAAACTGCTTTAATCAAATCAAGATGGAACACTTTGGATGCAACAAAATTATTACTTAAACTTAAAATAACAACAGAAATATTTAAGAATAAATAAATTAGGACATTGTAGAAATATGATTAAGACCAGTGCAACTAGTAATAAAACTGAAACAGAGACATGCTTATTCCAATTTTAATTTATTTGTGGCTAGCAAGTTTTAATTAAAACAAATCCTATTTGCTGCGTATTTACCAATTTATCATACAAGGACCATAAAGTGGAATTATATTGGGTGATTTATTTTGTGGCTGTTTCTCTCTGCTTCTGTGTTGATGCCTAAATCATGAAGAGAAAATGAGACCACTAGCAAAATCCAAATAGTTTATTTAAAACAAAATGTGTAATTGTTCAGAAATAGACTATTGACTTTCACTGGGTTAAACAGCTCATGTACTGATTAGGCTTGAAGCTATAATTGTTCTTGTCACCCGAACTCTGCTCAGTCAATATCTTTTTATCATATACATTTTTAATCACATATTAATAAACAAGAAGGTGTGCTTTATTGATGGCTGGATTACTTTATTGACCAACTCAACAACTCTCTATATGGTTTCTGAACACAGAAACAAGGTCAATGTGTAAAGATGAGGAATAGTACATACACCATCTTTAATATACTTCAATCTGGCAGTGTACTCTCTTTCTCACAAGTGCTGCAATCCGTGTAATTTCTCCAATTCTTTTAGAAATTATTTCATGTTTTAAACAATTTCACTGTTCAAGCACATTTTGGCTTCAGTTTCAGGAACTTTAGACTTCTCTGAGCTCCTCTAATTTACTATTTTTTGTCACCTTGACACTAAGCTGCATTATTTTTTAAACCTTTGGGAATTCAAGCTTACAGATACTTGTAGATTCTTACCACGTGTTCTGTAACTACTTCTATTTTGAAAAATATTTTTGGAAAATTTTCAGATTCTAAATTTCCAGATTCTCCTAACTGATAACTTTCTTCATCCTTCTAATCAGTTCTTTTAAGTTTTTTTCTCTGTGAATTGTTATTGCGAGCATTCTCTTTGAGTAATCCAGGTTTGAAATTATGGCCTCTAAAATAATTGTACGAAATTAATGATTAAAACAATAATAGAACATGGTACTACTTGTGTGAATTCTTCTCCTGTCAGAAAAATCTTGTGCAGAGGAATTCCCATTCTACACCCCCCTTTTTTTTTCTTTTGGTTTTTAATAATTGCTTTTAGTTTTCAAAGGAATGGAAAGTGGAATAGAAATAGGTCTTTTTATCGGGATTTCCATTTTTACAAAACACTGGTTTGCAACAGAAAAGTAATAAATTGAAAATATGTTGATGACTCTGCCTGTCAGGCACTCACATGATCACCGAAGCCCAAAAGTCATGTGGAAAAACAGCTGACTGCCAGCACACGCTTCTCCTCAGCCAGAAACAGAGACGAAGCATGTTTTCAACCTGAAGTTTTTAGTCTCTAACCCTTCCACGTGTTTTTCTCCTTAAGGTATGAGGTCAAAATGATCAATCACTGTAGTATCACGTACCAGTAGCTCTGATTTTACCAGTGGCTCATGCCTGACTAGTTTAGGTGACGAGATATCCGGAACAAAGGTCTGGCTCCACTGTTTCTAAAATCACATGCAGAGGCACTATTGCTTTGCTTTCTCCCTGTGCAGTTCTTCAGATGCCTCTCAAATAAGCTCTATTCCCCACAACGGATTACAGCTCACAGTAAAGAGAGGTTGTCTGAAGAGGTCTCTGTATTTTTTTTTCCCACCCAAGAACTGTTTTGTCTCCCAGAGTATATTGTTATCAGCTTTGGGGTTTTTTTTGCAAACAGATTAATTTATTATCTAACTACATTTCTGCTTCCTCTAGGTCTTTTTATTCTACTGATTGTATTTACACTGTTTTTTAGGAAGAAGTAAAATATCTCAGTACTATCCGGTAATGTTTTTCTGTGCCTTTGTCTCTGGAGTTTAAAAGATATATCAATTTTGTCCTTTCTGTGAGTGCTATGCTATAGTCCTCGGGCTGCCGGTCAAGGAAAACACTTAAGACTCAAATACACTGAAGTATAAAAATCTAGAGTAATGATGGAGAGGAAGCTGCTAAGTTATTAAACACCAACCAGTGACCCCCAGGCACTTCAGTTTTAAATGGGGAAGTTCGAGAAAGCAAGCCAAGAAGAGAGGATCCTTCACTCCACTTACACCTCAAAACACTGCGAAAGGGGAATTGAGACAACAGCAGAGGGTCAGGCTGAACTGCTCATTACCACAAGGTCTTCTCAGGAGACAAAAGGTGTTACAGAAACACATCTGAACCAAGAGCAGACTAAACTCCTGCGGATGACTAAACCGGCAAACCCATTCATATTCACATGAGCATTAGCCCTGTGAAAGCACCGGGTGCACCGAGATGTTGTGTAGAAGTTCTGGTCATGCAAGGTAAAGCTTCCCAGAGGCACCTTTTAATTGGTCTCATTTTCTCTGCCAAACATCATCAAAGTTTCAGATGTTCAGGCCAGGTCTTGTCACTTTACTATTTCATCACTTTTTGGATTACTGACTCCCAGCATAAATGTTCTCAAACACATTTGCACCCTGTATGTTTTTCTGCCTTTCACATGCACACTGCCTTCCCTAAGAGCCTTGATGAATTCTTAAAAAGGAGAGAAAGGAAAATTATGGAGCGTGAGCTACTATTAAAACCCACAAGGTAAATGGTTGTCCAGATACTTTTTAATTTCAAGGGCAGACAGAGGAAATTTTCATAACCCTTTAGAAACACAGTCCCCTCTGATTAATTTCTGGCCTTTTTAAGAAAAAAAGCCCCAAAACACAAGAAACCCCAGCAACCATGCAAGCTGTGGATACCACATGCTGCTCCCTATATCGATGTGTAGGAAGTATACAGAGTTAGGCAAGCAAAAGCATTTCTGGGAAAGTTGTTATTAAAGGGAAGGCAACTACTAGAGCCAGTTTATGAAATGATTGAAATGAGTACTATGCACAACGAATAGGCTGATTTCCATGGTAGGAACACACCAAACCATGCCAGCGTGGGCTGACTCACCACAAATAGGTGGGTTTGACTCTTGGCTCTGACACTGACTTATTGCACAGCCTCAGGCAAATCCCTAAACATTTGTTTTCAGTTCTCCATTTATATGATTTAGATAATACTTACATACCTGAAGGGGATACTTTAAGATACAATATGTGTAAGATACTACAAAGATTTTAAATGCTGTAACATAGCTAAGCCTCATTAACACCATCAGACTAAAATAAACACCGGATGATTTAGGTAATGCCGTACATGTTCCTGGAACTGGGGAACTTCACTGAACAAAGAGCAAAATCTTCAAAGAGCCAGAGGAGAGGGAAGGTACAGCCTATTGTGAAGGTGAAGCACTTTGTAAGGGTGGGTGAATTTGTAGGGGAAGAAGAACAATTTTGTTAATAGGCAAGAGTTCACCCTTCATTAATTATTGAAGTGGTTGGACAGCGCTGAAAAGCAGCACATGTTCAGGAGTGGATGAAGAAAACAAGAATCATAGCCTCAGTTACCCCCTGTATTGGAGCTAGAGAGCACTTTGCCAAGGAGAGACCTGAGGGTTTATTTTTATTTCCTCTATAATGTGAAAACACAAATGTCAAAAGAAATCCTCTCCATTCGGACCTTCCTCTCCTGTCGGGAAGGGGAGATGGTTTTCTCCAAAACAGCTCAAGATGCTCTGAGAGTTCCCCAGGACTGAATCATGCAAAAGGATGATGCTTATCCTGCTGAACTTTTCAGCATGGGAGAAGTCCTGGCATGGTGAGAGATGGGTTGGAAATCCCTCTAGAAGAAAAGGGCCCAGTAAAGCCACTGGGAAGAGAGCTCATCCTATGGTGACTGCATTAAACTCATTGCAGTGAAGACGAAGTGGGAGCCCCCAGACCTCTGCTGGAGACTCTGGGCCTGCCACCAGTGTCCTGAAATCCTTAATCACAGAATCAGACTAGTTTGTGTTGGAAGGGACCATAAAGATCATCTTGTTACAACCTCCTCGCTATAGGCAGGAACCCCTCCCACTAGGCCAGGCTGCTCAGAGCTCTATCCAGCCTGGCCTTAGCCCACTTCCAGGCCAGGACAGCCTGTTCCACTGCCTCACCACCTTCACAATAAAGAATTTCTTTCCAATATCTAATCTAACCCTACTCTCTTTCAGTTCAAAGCCATTCTCCTTAGTCCTATCTCCACATGCCCTTGCAGAAACATCCCTCTCCAGCTGCCCTGGTCCTGTAGCTCCCTTTATAGCAGCTGGAAGGTGCTATAAAATCTCCCTGGAACCTTCTCTTCTCCAGGCTCAAAAACCTGNCAACCTCCTCGCTATAGGCAGGAACACCTCCCACTAGGCCAGGCTGCTCAGAGCTCTATCCAGCCTGGCCTTAGCCCACTTCCAGGCCAGGACAGCCTGTTCCACTGCCTCACCACCTTCACAATAAAGAATTTCTTTCCAATATCTAATCTAACCCTACTCTCTTTCAGTTCAAAGCCATTCTCCTTAGTCCTATCTCCACATGCCCTTGCAGAAACATCCCTCTCCAGCTGCCCTGGTCCTGTAGCTCCCTTTATAGCAGCTGGAAGGTGCTATAAAATCTCCCTGGAACCTTCTCTTCTCCAGGCTCAAAAACCTGAACTCCCTCAGCCTGTCTTTGTCCTAAGCCCCACTTACACCAGAAGGAATGCATTTTTGGGCTCACCCAGAGAGAGGCAAATCCCACACACAGAATATCAGATAAGATAAAACAGCAACATTAGCACTTCTGAGGTTTCCTCCCCCCACTTTTTTTTTTTTTTTCTTCTCTAAAGTTTTTTTCCACACTTAAAGGCCTTAGTGAGAAAACACATTCTTTAAAAAAGGGTGGATCGAAAGCCTCGAAGCATAGAGAGTGGTACAACAGGATGTGAAATCAGGCTAGCTGCTCTAGAAGTAGGAGGGAGAGGTTGGAAGTGAATGAGGAAGAGGAGGAGAAGCTTAAGTGGAGGTCTTGGAGTGAGGGAGATGCAGTCAGAGGCAGGGAAAAAAGGGACTTCTCTTGGTCACTGGTGAAACTGCAGCAGTCAGGTTTCAAGTATTAAGAAATGGGGATTGTGACAATTAGCACCAAGATCTACTCTTTATTAAATACATTTGTAGCAAACCTGAGAAAACAAGTTGAGGGGCCAGTGATTTGAACAGGATCTCCAACTTTTGGGGATTAACCTCAGCCCTTTTTACTGGTTTTTCAGGAAAGAACTAGCAGCCAGTCCTGTCTCCAGAGCAGTTCTACCATCATCCCGCTCTGAATGCCCACTCCTGGTTGAAAAACATTGCCCTGTCCTGCAGCTTTTATTGCCCAGGTGAGTCCCACAGAAAGGAGTCCTGTCACCTCCAGGGCTGCCCAGCAGTGTGAACCAAAGGGTGGTAGGTGGAGAAATCTGGGGGATTTTCTTCCAAAGAGCACTTCTGCTCCTAAAGAGAGCGCTCTGACAGGCACACAGTGTGGTACGTATGGTAAGGTAGGCTGGACTCATCTCGCACCCCACAGTGACACCACGGCCATTTCTAAGTTGCTAGCACAGACTGCTCCACAGCTCCTTGGTAGAGGTCACTGAATTGGGCAATTTGGGCTCTTCACTCACTTCAAGTATTTTTGTGTCTTATTTGCCACTTGTGACAGCCCTAAAGATGGAGCTGGATCTAGAACACAGTTTGAGACACAGCCACGCTGCTGGCTATAAAACTGGTGCCCATACCAGAAAACAAAAGTATTTTTAACCTTGTAAACTGATAAGTTCTTTATAGATACACATCAATTGAGAGACACAAAATCAAATTCATATTAAACTAGCAAAGATGATACGTTTTCTACAGACCACAGAACACTTTTCTTCCAAGAAAAGTCAAATAAATCACAGAGCTTTCTTAAGGAGACTTTTCTCCTTGTCTTCAGAAAGTCCTTAACGTGACATCTGTCCCTGCACTGTCACCTCCTTTAAAACTAACAAATGCATGACAGATAGTACAAGATTTATAAATTAAAGAAACCCACCCCTTTTAAGTAATATTCTTTAAATCTCAGTTTCTGACAGTCCTCCTATTTGCTCAGTAACTGTAATAGGCGTATTTTTCAGAAAATAGTGAATAAAAACTGACAAGCTATCGGGGGAATCTGAATGCATAATTGATAGGGGCATAAATTAATATGATTAGGCCTTTATTGGGTGCCACTGCTGCCAAACCTACAAAAGGGGCATGGAATAAAACATGGCTATGTTCTCAGGGCTGATAGACATCAATATGTAATGCATATTATCTCAAACCTTCTCATGTAGTCTGCTTATGACAGCACTCAACCTAATTGAAATTTTTATCTTTCTGTTGCATACAGACAGTTTTGACTTGCTGCTTCCTGGGAAAAGAGAGAAATCCAAATGACCCAAACCAAGATTTCTCTGTAGAGGTATATACCCTTCTTGCAAATCACTTTAAAATGGCTTTTTGCTTTCTGGTTTTATAAAGCCATCTTCAGAAAGCTGCATTAAAGACAACTTGGGATTTGGTTTGCCTCTCTCCCTTTTAACTAAGCTTAACAGTGCATTTCCCTAAAAGAAAGAAAAGAATCAAGAGATTTCTTCATAAAAATCAATATATTGTATGCTCACATCAACTGAGGCCACATTTTGTTGCAGTTCTTCTCACTGCATATATACACCTTAGGAAACAATTGCTTTCCTGTTAATTAAAGAATTTTAAACTCTATCTACCTCCTGGTCTGTGAGGAAACAGTTAAAAATTAAGAGTGATTTCTTGAACTGACATCCCCAATCCCTCAAAAAATGTTAGTCAGGTGATACAGATCAATTAAGAGAATTTGAAATTATATTACAAGTTTTTCTTTACTTTTTCAGTTCTCTCTATGAATTCACACACTGTGAAATGAAAAGCCATGGCAAAACAGTGATAGCTATCAGTTCTAAGATGTTTCAAACATTTTTCTGTAAATGAGAATGTAATCAATGTTCACTTTTCATGAAGGATTTTTTCTTTGACAATTCGAAGTTGATTAAAAAGTTTCACATTTAATGTTTATCTCTTCATGGAAAAGTCCTGTGCTGCATGAGTATTCCTGAGAATTTGTGCTACCGTTACTAAATATTTTTATTACAATAGTGCTGGATGTTGTACAAATAAGATAAAGAATCAGTTTCCACTCTGTTGCTTACAGTTTAGAATAGGATTACTCCTGGAGTAACACACATTTAACCTGTAAAGATAAAAATAAAACTGAGAGGGGCAGAAATGGGTCTAAGAACTTATTTTGGCTTTACTGAAACAAATTTCCTGAGACACAGGAAATAAATCTAATCTTTCTTTCTGAAATATGTTTAAAAGCCCATTTACATTGATAAATAAAAATTGTGTTATTGGTTAATTTCATACCATGACACAAAGACAAAGGCAGCAAGCTAAAAAATCACTTTCTTGTGTTAATGGACAATCTTTTACTCTTCTGCCTCATCACTCCATTTTCATAAGCAGTAGGGCATCCATAAATATAAAGAGGCCACACATTTTGTAGTTTGAAGAATGACACATTGCGTTCTGAATGATCCATTTTGCTGCAGCTGTTATTTCAAGTAATTTATTTATTTCAGAGGCTATAGAGAAGTCCCACTTCCATTTTACATCTGCCTGTGCTGGTTGCAAGTTCGAGATATGAAACAGACCTGCTATGATTTCCTTTTCACTTATGTGTGGCAGAGAGGTCAGGGCAGTTGATGGACAGCAGGAGCTCATGAATTTTCCCTCAAGCACCCAGAGAAACTCCAGACTTTGAATTTGTCATACGAATAAGTTTTAATGAAACACGTGTTGAGAGCCTACTGCTGCATGGCTTCAGTGCTGCTTGTTCCTGCTCTATTGAAAAGGGATCTCCCTCTCCTTTTCCAGAAACAAGGCTGATAACCATATCACTAGAATATACACTGTGCATGCACTGCAGCGTTGGGTGGATTGTCGTGGGCACAGGGGTGACATGGGGGTGTGGGGATTTAAAGGCTGGCTGCTAAAATAGTGGATTAAAAATATAGCTCTAAGTTGAAAATTACTATTCCTAATCCAACCATGAGGTACATTTAGACATGCCTCTTCACAATGCAGCTTCAAAACTGCAAGCCTAAGTCCAAGTCCATGAACAAAATTAGCCCTGGCACATGAGAGAAATATGAAGGTTTGCCAGTAGCCTGTGGAGCACAGAGGTAGGATCCTGCAGACTGACTCTGGTGCTGCCCTAGCTTTGAATGCAGGTTTGGTTATACAAGTTCGAGGATCAAGATGTTGCCAACCGGAACACTAATATCCAAATGACCTCTCTCAGACACCTGTGAGCTGTCCAGAACTCCTACAGAAAAGTGATGGTGTGGGGCTTGCTGCTTGCTTTGCATAGAACAGTGCAGATTCTCTGAAATTTTCACACTGTTTTGGAAAGCTGTGAAGAATGATTGAAGGCTTTTCAGCGGGGCAAATTTACATGCCCCATTGAAATCATGAGAAAACCAGCACAGGTCATGGCATATTTTTGGTGACTATCTGTGGGCCAGGCTTTTTGCTGTCCTACGTAATTTAGTATCTGTGTGGCCAAACCAAACTGAACTGTGTGTGATGGAGGGTGTAGTAGATGAACCCAGCTCGCGCAGATGTGGCATCCACTTGGACCCACTGCCTCACATGGTTATGATCCATAACACAAATCAAGGTTATTATGATGGCCTTGAAACCAGTCAACGAACACACGCTCAAGAATCATATTAAACATGGGACAGAAGAAGAGAGAAACAAGCATCGTTTTCATGGGTATGAAAGCACAGGACCACACAGAAAATAAAAACCATCTGCAGTGCTACCATAATGAATCACAGGTATTAATTAGCTCACAGAACCCTTGTACAGCAGGGATGGGCTGCTATCCCTGTGGGCAGAGGGGAGAACGAAGACTCAGGAAACAAGAGACATTTCCAGAGAGGTGAAGGGCACCTGAGACCTCCAAGCCTCTTTGTAGTTTTGAGGTCTGTTCCTCCCCCACAAAATATTTTGCCTGAGGTCAAAAAGGTCTTCTAAACAGAGGCCGTAGAAGTTCCAGTCTTAAACCTCCTAAACCTCCACCAAACAACCTTGCAGGATACTGGCAGAAATCTTACTGTGCTTACTGCAAACCAGAGAAAGCCCAAGTTTGCCAAATAATTACGGCTCTTCAAGGCTTGCCTGAAAAGGCTCTTCTAGAACTTGCCTGAAATTAGCAAAATAAAACACATAAAAGGTTTTAATATTCCCCTCCCCTCACTGCATTTGAGGAATTTCATCATTGTGACATTTTCAAATGACCAAATTGAAACACTTTACATGTTAGTAAAATGCATTGTACCAACCATGTTTTAACAAAGATCATTTATCACCACTGGAAAGTTGCTGAGTAAATCCTTTTGACTTTGTGTTATCCCATTCATCCTTGTTTCAAATAATGTAATTCTAACATTGTATTGATATTCTTTTAGATTTCCCCCCCTTATTTTCAATTTAAAATCTGGTTTCTAAATACATTTGATGCAACTAAGTTTTTTATTTGTCTCCTTATGGAAGTATGCAGAAGATGTGCTCAGCTATATTGATCTCTGAGGAAATGTGGATGAGGTAGATAATGTAAAACCTTTTTGTCATTACTACCAGTTATATAGGTTCTGGAAACTTTCTGTGTTTGGCTGACTAGATAAGTGGATACACTCACATTTATTTGATTAGAAAAGTATGGGGACTAAACTGTGTCTCCCCAGTTTCTGTATGGAATTGATCTTTCGTGTATTAACACTTTGCTATTACAGCAAAGGAATTGCTGATTAGGAGAGCAGAAGCACCCCTTTCTTTCTGCTGCAGTCTTTAAAGACCAGACTTAAACAAAAGGGAAGGAAAATAAACAAGTTAAGGAAGGGACGACAAAAGGGCACAATGCAAAATGCAGAATATTTCCACCTCTAACCCTCAGAAAATGAAGGAGAAAGAAATTTCTCTCTTGACTGTATTAGCTCCATGCATCCCTCACACCTGTGACAGACCTATCTTTACTCCCTGAGTCTGGAGTAGCTGCAGGTGGCCGGTACTTGCTCGGCTCTGGCTCAGTTGCAGGAGGCAAGGCTGGTACTCGGCTTTACCCTGGGAGCTGGGGCACCAGGTAGGAGGTTATCAATGCTTACATGCAAGCCCCATGACTTGATGTACAGGAGTTTGTCTAAAAGGTGAGTGAGTAATAACTGAATCACACAATCACAAAATAAGCTGAGTTGTTGGCGGGGGACCCACAAGGATCACCACAGTCCAACTCCTGGCCCTGCACAGGACCCCCCAAGAGTCACACCATGTGACAGAGAGCATTGTCCAAACACTCCCTGGGCTCTGTCAGACTGCCTGATGCTGTGACCATTTCCCTAAGGAGCCTGTTTCTGTGCTCAGCCACTCTCTGGGTGAAGAATCGTTTTCTAGTATCTAACCTATGAGGTACTTTCCACTGGGAAACTCTCAAGTAATTGATTTCCCCCCCTTCCATTCTAATTCCTCTGATTGTTCAACATGCCTCAACACATCCTGCCCCTTCCTCTGAGTTTCCAGACTGTGTCCTGTACCTGCTCTACAGCAGACACCAAGACGTACACAAATTGCTGCAAACAAGTCCAGGCCACAAAATCTTAATTTGGGATACAGACTAAACTTTCCTTTGTGATAAAGAGATCTTTCAATCCTCTTGCATCACTTACTCCCTCCCCCATATAGGTTACTGCCTTCTTATCTGAACTGATTTAACCCTGTGGAAACAATGATTAACCAAATTAAAAGGCATTTTTCGGGAAACATCTCTTTTTCTTGACCTGGTTTACAATGTGAGCACAAACCCCAGTTGGATAGAGAGACAAAGAGACTTTTTGGCAAGGGTGAAAGCAATTCGGAACAGGGATCATTTAAACTGTCATTGCTGTTATAATGCAGATATTTCATAATATAGGGTAAGGCTCTGGCACCCAGAGTGCAGAGATGAGTAGCAGAAAGACTCTGGTGCTGTTTTCTCAGTCTGACGGGTCTCAGGACCAGGACTAACCAGGATCACATGGTCAGAGACAGCCTCTCTGTAGAGAGCAGGCCAAAGATAAGTCTCTCACACTCTGCCCGCAGTCCTCAGACCCATCATTAGCGGGCACAGCCCTCCCTCACAGCTCGTGTGAATGTGCTGATATGGACCCGATATGCTGGGCTTTGGCTTGGTGCTCTTTCAGCCAGAGTCTCCTTCTCCTCCTCTGCACCCCAACATGCATTTTTTATGACTCCTCTTTTTCTCTTCTGAGTCCTACAAACGAGGGAGCTGGCATCAGATAGTTTTTACGTCAGGCCATCCTGTTTATTAAAACACAAATCCATTAGGTTTACGTCCATATGGTCAATCTCCTCTCTGAGTTGGTTGCTGACCGGCGATACAATTCCTGATAACGATGGTGATTGGCATAAAGCTTGTCTAATCACAACAAATCCTGTGCAGACTGAGGTCTCTGTCCTGCCCTTGGTGACCCTCTTACGCATTTCAGCTTTTCGTGTAAGTTTAGGCTAGCACTTTTTAAATCCAGTCTTAATCAAAATTAAACAAATCTCTGCCATGACTGTTACAACTGACAAATAGGAGCACACAAGATCGCAGGCAAAGCTAAAAGTGACCAACACGCAAATTGGCAAAGTGGTACATTGTAGACAAGAGACACAGCTCAGAAAACCTGGAATGGAGCCATTTTCTTTAATTAGCTGTACCACTTTATGTTGTCCAAGATTCTGGCCTCTTTCTTTAAAAAAAAAAAAAAAAAGTTTTAGATGTGTTAAAAAAATTGGGTGTATAAGTTACGGCTGCCCCTGGGACACTTTAACTTGAATGACCAGTACTTATTCAGTCAACTACAATAGCTCTCACTGTCCTTGGCAGGATTACAGGGGTAATAATTTCTAACATGGATGAGCAGCTCTTGAACAATTTCTCCAATGTATTAAGCGTTAACAGGCTTTCCTTCAACATCAGGTGAGCCTGTCTTCTCCTCACACTTATTTTTCTACACCCCACAAATTTATTGTGGCCATTCCGTGGGGAGAAAACTTCCTTTCCTATAAATGTTTGTCTTCTCCTCCCTCCCTTTTATGGGAACGCCACAAACTTATGGAGTGATTTTGTTTCATATGTCTGCCTTGTTTAATTTATTTTTGTAATCAAAGACAACATTCACTATTATTACGTTGCTTCTTCATAGCTTGCAAAGGAACTTTTGGGCAAAGATAAAGACCTGCTATGATAGATACTTTGTTAAAGACTTGTAGCTTCTTACTGACAAGAAGTCTCATTTGTTTAAAGGAGTTTATGGTATCAAGAAAATTACAAGTTTAAATTTAAAAAAAAGTAGTGAAAGATTGTTGACTTATTCTGCCTTTATAAAAAGTTTTGAGGGCCTTGAAATATCCTCTGCTGACAGCTGGACATGAAGGACTTACATAGATGAAATAAGAATATAATGTAGAAGAATTCTTCTACATAAGAATGATTGATAGAATGACATGACTGGTACATAGATCGCACATATTGTCTCAAATTCTGTATCTTAGGGCCTCCATTTGCAGAAAGAGAATTGCTATCATAAAGGGCTCAAAAAGAATATTCAAACGCTTCAATAGCAAGGGCTTAATTCTTTCATTAATTATCAACCCATTGCCAAAGCAAAGGGTGCTTTTGTTTTTGTCCCTCACCCTGCCCCCTCCTTTTTCCACCTCTTGACCTGCATTTTCTAAAGTGTTTATTGATTTATTGGAATGTATTCTCCCATGTTCATAAAATTTCCTTAGGCAATGTAGAGGTTGCCTTTATAGAAAGGCTGTAAGTATTGGTAACTGGCAATCTAACTTTGAAGATTCAAATAAGTTCCCTGTATAGCATCCAAGCCTACTGAAGACTTACAGAAAACAGAGCAAGCGTGTGCAGGCTGAAGTGAAAATAAAATTCTTTATACCTTACACATCCTGAATAAAATTGCATAGTTGTAATTTTATTTTTGTTGCCTTTCTAACAGAAAAAAGTACTCTGAGCTTAATCATGCTGCTTTTCTAAAGTTCAGAAATAAGGTCCAGCATTAAAAGACATTTGCAAGTCTACATGAAGCAGTAGATTGAAAGAAGATGCCTTCATTTGCTTGGCCAAATTCTCATTTTAATTATTTGAGACTCCAAACTTCCTTGTCCTTTAAGCAGTATTCCTTAAAGTATGTCTTCTCAGCTCAAGTGTCAGATCAATTAATTTTTTCTCTCTTTGTTTGCTCTAGAGGAGACTTCTTTTATTACAAGAAAAGGAAAAAAATGTACATATGTGATAGTAACTTTAATTATTGAAGGTTTTTGACACCAGCAATGAAAACGCTTCCCACAAAGTCAGCTTTGAGCATAGCCAGAGACAAGGCTGTGAAGGTCAGCGTTCAGATTAACATGCTCACGGTAAAAACACACGTCAGACTTCTGTGCTAATCGAAGGAGGAATGTATGGACTGATTGAAAGAGGGAAAAACTTAGATCCAGAGTTATTAGAAGCCTCTGACACCAGGCAACTAAACAGGCTTCCTTGTGAAACCAAAACTTAAAATTTATGTCCTTGCCTGTTTCACCTAATCTAAAGTGATTTTAATTCCGAGATTTTTTTTTTTCTTAAAAAAGTTCCCTCTGAGACAGTTGCCTGTCAGAACTTGGATAGATGGAACCATATATTCAGTATCTCCCTTAATACTAAAGATATTACACACTGATTCCTGTCCCCTCTCAGGGTGTAATTCAGGGAACCTTCATGGAAATCAGCTAGTAAAAGGCCCAAGAGTTTTCCGTGTGTGATGGAATTAATTTTCGGCTGGCAGTCTCTTATAAAAACTGATTTTTGAAAAAAATTGGATCTCTTTGATGACAAGTAAGCCCTCGCACATGAGGCAGCAGATGGGGAATTGTGCAGTGTTTTGCACCACAGAAAAATTGTGCCTTGGTAGTATCACCACCACATACACATCCAAGGCTGATGAGGAGGATGGGTAAAGATAAGCACGACACTTCCCTAGGACAGCTGACAATGCATTTAAAGGAACAGAAGCTTTGGAGAAGAAATTAAATAATCTGAGAGAATAAAATTACTTTCCCTCCAGAACCCCACAAAAAGCATATGCATGTGAAAAGCTTGAAAAAAGTGTCATAATTGATAAAAAAAGAGAAGTCAGCTGATGTTCTGAGAAACAGACGATCTGGAAACAATTTACTGAAACAGAGAGAAGGCCTTTTAGCAGAATCCTTCTCCTTTCTGCTCTTCGTTCCCTGTCCTTCAATAAGGCCTCATGAAAGGAATGATTACTATCCTGGAGAAGACACAGTTGTGCGAATGTTTCCCTTCAACACGAAAAAGCAGACTTCAAGTTGTACTGAATAAATAAATGAAACTCTTTAAAACCAGGACAAAATGAACCAGCAGGGCATAGATATTATTTTTTAAAAACAAACAATTCAACAGAAGATCCCAGATGCCCTATATCTTGGTCACTGGTCACACATCTAGTTGAATAGGTGGCACATAATGAAGTGCTACGGAGGGAAGTTTCAACTGTTTTGCACATCTAGGTTACTCGGAGTGACTCAGTCCTCTGTGGCCAAAAGGCATGGCATAAGAGAGAAATGGCACTGGCAGAGGGGAAAAAAAAAAGTCTGTCCTTAAGCAGTAATAATTGGATTTGGGGCTCTCTCCAGCACAAATCAGCATTTATGGCATCTGGCCCAAGGACCAGATGCTGTAGGACTTCAGAGGTGTTTGGAAGCATCCAGTTAATGGCAGCAGGCTGCTGTTAAGGGAAGAACGGGGAACAGAGGCCTGTGAGAAGGACAGTGCTTCCAGCAAGCTCCACCTCAGAGTGTGATGGTCTGGAAGGACCTAAGCCATTGCTCAAAGTGGGTGGAGATGGAGTTTTTTCTCTGGAAGACTCAGGGGAAAAAAAAGATGCATCTTCTCTAAACATTATCCTTTACGTAAAGAAAAGCAGTTTGACACTCTCTATGTGTGGTTGAATCAATCCCTCCAAGAAGTGGAAGGTTATACTACTGCCTACATTGAACTCACCCCTTTGAACAGGTCACTCACCTTGCAAACCACCCTGCCATTTCTGGAAATTCTAAATATCCCTTCAGCTCTATGCCAGCTTGGCAGGCTAAGTCTGGTCTAACCAAGACAGTGCAAAATGCCATGAACTTTTTGGTGGTTTCTTTGGAGGAGAGAAGGGGCAGGTGGGGGAAGATTGCCATTCAAATCATTCTTTCGAGCTCATAATTCTCTAAAAGCTTTTGGTGATTTCTGTGTCTTTAGAAGGTCTCAGGTTTAATCAACTGTTATGTTGTAATACTGCATCTATGAAAGCTGCACACAAGCTGTAGTGTCATTGGAGTCTTTGTTTATGTAACATTCTGTAAAATTTAGATGTCAACATTTACAGCAAATCAACAAAAAGATCCAACAACAGACCAGAACAGCCTAGAATAGGTGAGAAAATGAAAAGAGAATTGTAAAGGAGCAAAGAAATATAGAGCCTAATAAATCATAAGCAACAAAGTTAAACCAATGAGATTCTGCAGTCATCAGTTTCTCAGTGACACTTCTTATTTTGCCTGCTAGATAGAGGACATGCACAAAGTCTCATTTCAATTCTAGCTTTCCTTCACTTTTGGATTTGCAGATGCATTTGACCAGTCTGTCACTGTGACTCTAAATAACATTATTCTGGAAATTTTCCAGCAAAATGTTGTCTGTTTTGAGCTGGAAAGTGAGATGCTGATGCTATCAGAAGTGTTTATGATGATCTATAAACATTATGGCTGACATTTTACCTAGAAAAATTTTAAAGTTCCCAAACGGCTGGCTTGGGATTAAACATCCCTTTTTCCCCTTCAGCTCCTTTGTCTGTAGCTTTGCTATTTCTCAGTTTGGAGTATCTTCTGGAACATGCAAGGCCCAGCCGAGGTCCCTTTGTTGAACTGGTTGGAAGCCATAACCATCAAACTATTAGCCCAGCTGATCTCTCCTGTACATGCAACTTTTCATTATAATAAATATGCCAATGGACAAATACTTAAGCAGGAGACACGTTTTCAACAGTCTGTTCCAAGAAACATTTCTACGCATATATATCTACGTTCTGTGATATATTTCTGTAACAGGACAGCTCTGAACACAGAAGGCAGAGAAGCTCTAGCACAGCCATCAGTAGCTGTTGCACCACCAGGCACATGAAAGCGGGGATGTCCACGTGGTTTTTCCTCATCTTAATCCATGGCAAGAGCCATGCAAAAGAATGACGAAATGCAGGGGCAGCGAGAAACAAAAGGCAGAAGATGAAGTAACCTTGTTGGACCTAGATGGAACCTGAAGCCAGTGGGCAGCCAAAATCTGTCTGCTGAGGTAAAAGGGAGGAGTGGGATAATGGGAAGGAGTCAATCTCCTTCAGCTTAGAGACTGAGTCTTTGTCTCCATGGGAATGGGGCCTTTAGCAGTTTGTCAGTACTAACAGCTGAACTGCTTTTTCTTCTGGCCTACACATTAACAGTGGGGAGTTGAGTGGTTTGAAAAGTCCCTAAATAATTTGGCTGAAAAAAAATAAATGGAATTAAAAGCCATCACTTGGCATTTAAAATAATTTAGTAATTAAAAGTCATCACTCAAGCATTTTCAGAGTCCCCCTCTTAAACCAAAAGAATTAATCTTCAGAGCAAGTTTTAGAATCCTACTTAATTTTTCTTGAATGAATCTTGTCCAAAATAGACCTTTCAGAAATAGGTGACCTCACCATTATATTTTAATCAACAGCCATTTGAAATGAATATTTCAAACCCTCACACTCTACATGCAACATGAATATCTCAGGAGAAAAAAAACCAACCACAGAATGCTTTGAAATTATGACAGCTTGAACACACCAACCATATTTTGAAATACAACCTCATAATTTCCTCTGGGCCAACCCATTTGCTATGGTACCAGTGGCCAAGAGTGGCCGTCCACAAGGCTGACGGAACAAATGCCCACTGATACACAAAAATCTTACTGAAAAAGAAACTTCAGCCATTATTGCCCTTCTCTCCTGTATGAAATACAAGGCAGTGTAAGAGATACCCAGATCATGCTTGTTTTCCCCCCTTTTTAACTTATTTTTTACATCCACTACTAATTTCTGGATTATTGAAGAACATAGCTGGTAATTTCTCACAGCAATATTTTCAGTTTTGCCCTAAGACTAGTCAAAGAAAGTAAAAGCATCCTTTAAATACTTGAATTAATGTTTCACTGTTTGTCACAAAATGCTGCTTTCTTGCTTATCTTTATGAAGAGAAGCTGGAATTATCTTTCATGGTCTTACTGCACATTGCTGACACAAACTGTTCCTAACCAGTGACAAGACCAGAACATGCAAACAAGTTTTGTTTTTAAAAAACTCTTCTTACCCACATAGGAACTTGGAAAGGAAAGGCGTTAAAAAAAAAAAAAAAAAAAAAAAAAAAAAAAAAAAAAAAAAGCATCCCGGTGAAAATCAGATGTCTTTAATAGATTGAAATTAGATTTTTTTTAAAATTGAAATTAACATTAAGAAACTGAAGGAAAGTAGCTCAGCCTACTTTTTACTAGACAGTGTGATATTTAAATGGTTTGTAGGAGATTTAAGTCCCATAAAAACGAAGGCTCAGCCACTCAATGCACACACCTCCAAGGCAGGCTCTGGGTTTGTGTAAGCAGTACTTCCGTGCTTTCCTAAGCTGTTGGTTTGCTGAAACCTGTTCTTAAAAAGAGACTGAAAAGAGAGATATCAAGTGTTGGCAACTACTCTAACGTGTATTTTTCTCCTTGCTGAGACATTCACAAGGTGATTACAGCTGGACAAAATTGTGCCAATATGACATTACACAATTTTAAGAGAGATATAACAGAGCTGCCCCTTCCTCTCATTTCCCCCCTTCTCCCACGCCCCCACAGAGCACAGCATTAATTGCACTTGCCACTCACCTGATTTTTTAGTTTAAGGCATTTCAAGAAGATTGTCATTTATAGCCTGCAACTCAAGTCTGTTATTCCTTTTGCGAAAGAATCAGCTATATTGAACTGGAAATCTCACCCTCTAACTATTTATTAATATAGTTTTAAAGGAATTCTCAGATTTTTGTTGCTAACTGCTCACTTGGGTTGAAATGTGATGCACTTGTTGGCAGTGTTGCCCCAGAGGGACTGCAGTGAGACAGACTTACTCAAGCTTCACTTGAACACAGAAATGAAAATCAATAAACAATTTGAACTTCTCAGAAGAGAATTTTTCTCCTCTAATGAATATACAAGCTTGGTTACAGCTTAATTTAAAGATTGAATTTAGTGTGTGTTTTTTCCCTGCACTAGGAGCATGACAAACACAAGCTTCAAGTGACATGTCCCAAAGGGAGACTTGTTTAAAAAAAAAAGGGGGGTGGGGTGGTAGAGAGAAAAAAAAAAGTGAGAAAATACAAAATAAAAAAGATTCCTGGTCCCATGAGAGGGAGGTACTTTAAAAATACGGAAAATAACGTGCAGCTGCAAAACAGATCTCCTTTGTGACTGTAGAGATACCTAAACTTTAAGCCTCTGGCAGGGCAAATTTCATAATGTATGTATTTTTATTTGCTTTCATACGTGACTGCAAATAGGGTCAGACCAGAGCGCAGAAATGTGGTTGTAAATTCTCCAGTAGTTTGAGGATGTTTGAATGCAGCGTTTGTTTTGTGGGTTAGTTTCTCACACACACACAAATCAGATCTATTTATAACTTTTGCTTTCCATATTGTAGTGTGCTAATATTGTAATTTCTGTAGAAATTAATAACATTAATTAAATAAAGAAAATTACTGTAGAATCAATGTTTCCAAAATAAGGCACACTTGCACTCAATATTAACTATCAGAGGGGTGAGGGCTGGGATGAGCTGCTGCTGTTTTTGTTTTTCAGAATTTCTGCAGAGTTGTCAAACTAAACAGCTTTTGGTATCCGATAGTCTTGGCAAAGCGATTAGTTGAAAGCCACAAAAGTGATTGTGTACAGCATTTTATTCTTCAGCTCAACAAGAAACAGGTTTGACTTGGAAACTCAGATCTCATCTGTGCAAACTGGAAACCAGATAAATCAGGTCTTATATACAAGTGCATATCCACTAAGTGACAAAATAAAATGTCTATTTCAAAACCAGATCTAAAAATATAGTGTTTTCTGGAAAAAGCAGTGGGAATGTAGATGGACTGATTTACCTGACAGCGTAAATTTCAATCAGTTGGTTGCAGTTTCTATTCTGTGTAGAGAATATATTTAGGACATTCACATAGATAATAGGGAGCTTGACTTACCATACCGAACCAGTTAGAGCCACGTTTTTGTTACTATATTAAAAAAAAATCTTAAATTTCTTTAGCCCCTGAACTCTTTTTCATGTTTGTAATCTTAACACCCCACTCAAAGGGATCTCTAAAGCTTTTCATTTAAACTACAATTATTCTTTTGTCTACTGGGAGCCCAGTGCAAAGATGATGTCCTGTGTGCAAGAAGCAAGCAAGCTGAATATTAATTAATGAACACTACTTAATATGCAGAAGAAGAGGAGCAACAATCAGTCGTGAGCCCTTACATATTAACTGGTAGATCATTGTTATTCTGGGAGGCATCATAAGGCCAAATGCAGGTTACAACTAGTTTAGAAAATCTCTTTAATTAAGAAACGTGAAAGTTTAAGTCTCTCATTTTAAATATCTTATTGTGGCCATAAAAGACATCATTAAATGGTGTGATGGTATAGCACTTCTAATGCAGTCTGAGGTGGTGAACTGGACTTCAGCTGCTACTCCATTTGCAGTGTTATCAAATAAACAAACAAAACACTGAGTTTTCACTATTTTTCCTAAGATAATAGAATCATTACAGTTGAGAAAGATCATTGAGTCCAACCATTAATCCAGCAGCTCCATGTTCACCATTAAACCATATCCCCAGGCACCACATGAACCCATTCTTTGAACGCTTCCGGGGATGGTGATCCCACCACTCCCCTGGGCAGCCTGTTCTGATGGCTGAACTACCCTTTCAGTGAAGAAATTATGATATCCAATCTAAACCTCTCTTATGCAACTTGAAGCCGTTCCCTCTTGTCCTGTCACTTGTCACCTGTGAGAAAAGACTGACTCTTCTCACTGCACCGTCTTTTCAGCAAGCTGTAGAGGACAATAAGGTCCCCCCTGAGCCTCCTTTACTCCAGACTAAACAACCCCAGCTCCCTCAGCTGCTCCTCACAGCCAACACTCCAGACCCTTCCCCAGCTCCGTTGCCTTTCTCTGGACTCTCTCCAGCCCCTCAGTGTCTTCCTTGCAGCGAGGGGCCCAGAACTGGACACTGGATTCAAGGCATGTCCTCAGGAGTGCCAAGTACGGGGGGCAGTCACTGCCCTGGTCCTGCTGGCCGCACTATTGCTGACAGTGTGAAGGCCTGGATGTGTGCTGGAGGCCAGGGTGCCACTGGCCTTCTTGGCCACCTGGGCACGCACTGGCTCATGTTCAGCCGCTGCCACCAGCACCCCCAGCTCCTTTTCCACCGGGCCATTTCCAGCCACTCCGCCCCAGCCTGTAGCGCTGCCTGGGGTCGGTGTGACCCAAGGCCAGGGCCTGGCACTTGACCTTATTGAACCTCATAAAATTGGCCTTGGTCCATTGATCCAGATCCCTCTGCAGAGCCTTCCTGCCCTTCAGCAGAACAATACTCCCATCCAGCTTGGTGTTATAAACCTGCTGAGAGTGCACTTGATCCTCTCATTCAGGTCACTGTTGCAAAGAAACAATTTTTTGTTTCCTTAAGGACACGTGAAGGCCATAAACAAACAAATCTCCATGAAACACCTCCGTATAGGTGGATCAGGAGTTTCACAAAACAGTAGACACAGAACTATTCCTGTTGATCACTTTTCACAACTATTTGCAGCCTTGCAGAAGAGAGGAAAATATGAATGATGTTGCCCAGTGTTTTTACTTTGCTAAATTAACTGAAGCAAAAAAGAACATTCCTATCAGTAAGTCTCTGGGCCCATTGCTGAAGGACACTTGCCTCCTTGTTCCCGTTTATCAGATGGAAAAAAGATTGTGAAAAGATAAGGTGTGATCCAAAGCTACTCCTGAGGCCAGCATCAGAGCAAAATAGATGTCTTTCCAGATATAGTCTCTTCACTCATCAATATTGCTTTTCCTGTTAACAAATCAACCCTCCCCCAATATTAATGAGACCTATGAATATTAAAATCACAACAAGAATACATCTTCGTAAGATTCCTACTTCAAATTTTGCATGTCTGATAACAGGGGTTCTGCAGGTTTTGTTGCTGCATGGAACCACAACAAATAAAACTGAAGTCATCCATTGTAGTGCATTAGTTCATTACAAAGTGCATTGTAATGAAAGGAACATCATCTGTTTGCAGATCTGTTTCTTGCAATATGCTTGACTGTGAGACAGGAAGAATCAAATTCAGTTCTCAACTGTATGCAAGGTTAAGTACTGATGACAACACTTTTTTTTAGTGAAGGATGCAGCAGTGCACATTGATTCAGCTTTTTATCCTGGTCAGTGAGTTATATGAGACTTCCCTGCGTTTGCTGTACACTAAACATTTTCCTGATACATTACACAAAAATACATTTCTGTTTGCTGATGGTAAAAGGCTTCTCTGCCAAATACACAGTTTCTCTCTGAAGCAGTATTTAAAAAGCTTTTAGAGGAACAGTTTGGACAAGAAATAAGATGTAGCAACATCTTACAAGGATTTAATGATAAGCCCTTTGTTTTATATTAAACTACATGAGTACGTTTTTATGCACTATATATGGAAAAAAATCTTTATTGTTTTAGACAATCTGGACAGTTTCAACAACTTGAATTGAAATATATGGCCATTGATTTGGAAGAAGTATACATTTGCCTTCTGCTCTGAAAAGGTGGTAATTCTTGTGGCATACTCACAGGTTTACTTCTTAACATGCACGAGCAGAGCAATGCCATCAAATCTGGCTCAATTAGAGATTTTACAGGGTTATTTCTTCTTAGCAGTACCCAACATTATTTACACAGCATTTTCTTTTCCTGGAGATCTTCAAGGCATGATCTAGCCTTGAAGAATCTGAATCAGTCCCTTTCTGTGTTTGTTTGTTAACTACCCATCAAATACAATTAGCCTGGTACACTGATACCGCTTGCTAGACTGGAAGCTAAATGATGCAAAAAGCAAGACTGGGTAAGAGTAGGAGGAGGGATAAGGTTTACAATGTATGGAAAACAAATGAGCCAGTATTTCCAAGAGCCTCCTGCAGCAGTGGAAATCCTTCCACTAAATGTAAACTCCCATCAACAGGGAGGGAGCTGAAGTTGGCCAAGAACACTCTAAAATAGTCTCACTGGTGATGGAAAAATCACCAGGTGGCACTGTTCTGTACCACCATAAAAGCCTGCACCTGCTCAGAGATTTCTGTTGAGCAGGGGAACCTTTGGGGAGGAAATGTTGGCCTTGAGAAGGGTCCTGTTTGCTGCTGGCCTGTGCTGCCCCAGACTGGAGCTGGCCAGAGGTGCCAGTGGTGCTTTGTGCTGCTATGGACAGCTCCGGGCATATTCCACCCATCCCGTGCTGGTTCTCATTTCGCATATGATCTATAAAACATGCCATAGATCAGTAACAGGATGAACCTACAAACTAGGAAGAAATGTATTTTTCTATGAAAAAAATGAAGGTAGAGAAGCTGGATACATCAGGAAACTTTGGGTGGATGGGGGAGCAACGGAAAAGGGAGAAAGCCAGAAGCCATTATCAGGATTAGAGACATTGTCAGAGCAGTGTATGAACAAGAATAGGAAAGGAATGGGAATGGAAACATGAAAATGGGTCAGTCACAATTCATTGTAGCTGACAGGTCCCTTTGCAAAGTGGCAGCATTCAGAGAATCTTCCAATTTTTGAAGCTAATTGGGAAGTTCTGCTACACTAATTCACTTAAAAAGATAGAAAAAAGAAAAATAAACAAAAAGAAAGAAACCCAAAATTGATAATGTTTTAAGACTTTCTGTTTATTCAAGATGTACTACTCCTTTGGGGAACATAATTTTTTTTAAGAATTATTTAAAAATCCACTCATTCCATCTACAGTATTTCTTAAATGGAAAAGAGATTTCTCAGACAATTATGGTCATATGGTTTGAAAACTTGTTCATAAGAGACAACTACTAAGCAAAATTTAAATGTCCTTTTCTTAAATTAACTTCGTAACAACCTTCTGATTTGCTTAATGTCCTGTTCAGAGAGAGTTTTTCGTACCACCTTCCGTGCAGTTGCTTGTTTGTATCTTTTTTAATGTATTATTTTTGTAAGAAAAATAGCAGGCTACAAACAAGTCAGTCCTTTTTGTCCAGAGATCAGAGAGCTTTTCCAAAGATCTGGCATGCCAAAACATACCCCTTTTGGTCTCATGATTTGCCTTCTCCTAAACTCAGTATCGTGCTTATATTCTGTGCGCTCAGAAGTTTGCAGACTGTGCAGGTTGTCAGGATGTAGCATATGTTTAACCTAAAATAGCTTCTCTGAACTTAAAGGCAGCACCAGCCATGGGCCATACCAATTACATTAGATTGCCCCTTCCTAATGGGAAAATCTCTTCATCTCTAGCTTGCCAGGTTAATTAATGTCTGACTGGTCTAAATGATGTCAGGAGCAGAAGAATGAAGGCAGCTTGTTTACTCTGAGGCACCATCTGAAATCCAGCATGAGGTAAGGCCACACGTTGCAAAGGAAACCTCACCTCCCTCACTCAGAATGAGATATCTGTGATGGAAACATTGACTAATATCTCCCGACTGGAAATAGGCTCCCAAATCCAAAAAAGAGAACATGCCAAGGAGTCACTGCAGGTCTGCATTATGAGAATATATAAGGCTTTGCATTATAATTACCTATAAAACCACTATGCCAGTGGAACTTATCACTTGTAAAAGCCAAATATGTGGTACTTTTTTTGAAATACTAATTTATAATGCTGAAAGGTAATTTTAAAGTAAGTCAGGAACTTCCTGCCTGTATTGCCTTAGATCCATCATCTCTGGCAACAGTCAGACTTTGCCTGCTTTTTCCACCTTTCCTATTTCCCCGCTTTAGGTGCTTGAACTCCATAGTGAGAATCCGCACTTGATTAGAAGCGCATTGCCAAGAATTGCAATTTAAGCCCTTGGTGAAAGAATCATAATGTAGCCAATAACCTGGGTGGCACAGACAGCAGAGCAGCCCAAGGTTCACTCTCCCAATAGAAATAGTTACATTCTATTTACTAGGGAGCCTTAATTTGCCATCTGAACAGAATTAATTCATTAGTTAAATCAGTGTGTAGCACCATTGGTTTCCTTTAAGTAACATCACTGAAATTTAAATGAGAGGATTGCATAAACAGTTAATAAGACAAGAAAATAAGAGTCCTATGAAAGAAGGGATACATCCTTTGTTATTCAGTAAAGGGGAGGAAAAAATACTCAGACTTTTCTCAGCAGCTGTGTTTTTCAGTTACATTTGTGAGATCTGCTTTTGCCTCACTCTAGCTCTACTCACTTTCCAAAACATACCTGAGGGTCAAAACCTCAGCTGTAAATAATAGAGGAAGAACCAAAATAAGAAAAGGAAATAAAGAAAAGGGAAGAGCAGCATTTTTAATGTTTATATTGCTAAATTGTATGTGTAAAACAATGAAAACATTTGTGAAGGAATCATTTACTTTGAGAAAATTCTCTTCAGATTAATTTTAAATCGAATATATACCCATATTCCATATTTACTTAGCAAGTAATCACTGAAATCCCTACATATTCATGCCAGTTATTACAGAAATTAGACAGAATGCATAGAGAAATTTTCTGAGTCACACGTAGGTTTTTCTTTTCCAATAAAATGCACCACAAAGGGAATAAAGAAATTCTTTGCCCAAATTAACGGTGAATTATTTTGTCATGAGAATAGAAGTTTATATTCATTTAAATGAAAGCACATAAATTGTTCTTGACAAGAAAAACAAAGCTAGCCTTAGGCAGTATTTTCATTATAGAAAAAGGCACATGTCCATGAATATCTAGTATAATATTAACAAAAACTGTTCAATTAGCTATGCATGTGCCATTGTTATGAATATTTATTTGCATCGCAGCTGGGTAACATTGATACCTTTTTTCCAGCCTGTTTAGAGACACAAAATGAAGTGAACATTACTGCTCAGTGGAGAGCAGCAGAACTTCTCCAGAGAGCTGGTCAGACATAACACTTCTTATTAGCAGAACCTTCTTAACTACCAGTTGTTTCATTCTTTTTCACACTTGAAATCTACTCAAGAAATTATAATCCATTTTTGAGTAATTTTGATCCAATTGACAGCCTAATCTCATATTTTCTTTAAAGAAAAGTTATTTATGTTAAGACAACCTAATGCGTGAGCTTTTTTTCTCTGAAGTTGATTCATTTGAATTGCATTCTAATTACAAAGGGCTTGCTTTTTCAAAAATATTTCACTTTCTGGCAGAAAGCACTGTGAAATAGTAATATTAAAACAAAGCAAGTTTTATCAGTGTATGTGTATAAAAATAACTAAACTTACTCATCATAGGCTTAAGAATGAGTTAGAATGGATGTATCAGTAGGAATGTTTATGGTTAACAATTCAGTATTAATCATCCTGTGCTTTACATCTTCTATTACAAAGAAATTTTGAATATTAAGCATTTGTAATGAACTACCTGTGGAAAAACTGCAGACAAAAGGCTTACTTTGGCAAAAATATATTAATGTGATTAAAAATGTTGTTCTCTATATGAAAAAAGGTATTAGCTGAAGAACTTGCTCTAGGAGGAATTTCAAATAATGAATCATTAGACTATTGCTCACTATTAGAAACTGAAAAAGCTAAATTAATTTAATAAATTTGTCCCATTTATGATTGCCAGAAAAGAAACCTTTAAGAAAATGTTTAAGAAACAATTACACACAGTCTCTTGAAATTTTATTGATCATGGATCTCATTCTTGTTTCCATTCTGCCACTCCAGGAACCTTTTCCGAAATCCACTAAAGTCAGCAGGAATCATTTCATATAGTGGACAAGCAAAGATCACAGAAATATTCCAAATCACTGATTCTTCATGAAGCTGTTTCTGAATGATTAAGGCAAGAACCAGTTCTGTAAATTGTTTTAGAATTTGCCTCTGCTCTTCTCTAGGCTTTATATAGATACTAACAGTATTTCTTTCTCAGCAGCACAATGCTATGCACTACAAGAACACGTCTAAAACAGGAAATTCTCACAGTGGGTTTTGAAAAGGAGAGAAATGGCAAAAAGTAAAACGTGACATAAATATATGATGTATTTGTAGCCCCGTTAACAAAGATAAAATAATCAAAATTACTTTAAGGTGGCTTAAAGGAAAGCAAACAGGCTAATGTAGAATAATGCAATAGGTAACCATGTGGAAGATGCTTTGTGTTGATTTCTAGACAGGTTCACTTGATTCTCTTCCAATGAAAGGCCCAAGCCAACACTATGATACATTTTCTGTAGTTGATCTTGCAAGCATATATAACCCACCCTCCTCGATAAAATATGACACTTGGCATAAAATCACACTGAGAAAGAAAGGATAATAAAATTGTGATAAAGTATTCCTCTCAGAAAGACTTTGTTTGATTTTAACATGTCCAGGATGAAGATATCAAAAAAGAACATCTTGCAGCTGATGAGCGGAGCAGAAAAGATAATAAATTTAAGTGACATGATCTGGATAGCCCTCAAAATTAAAATCTCAAGAGACCACAGTTTTGGAGACCACTGCCAAGAAGGATGCATGTCCAAAGTTTTGTTATCTGTTAGAACACGAGCTGCTTGCCTCTTCCACTGCTCTCTCTTTGCATGTGTCACACCAAATGCATAGCTCTGCCATCACACCAGTGATAGGAGTTGTTATTGTAAATGGTACACGTTGCGTGTCGGTGATGAAATGGGAAGCGACAAGCACCAGAGAAATTTTGCTGGTAATTTCTTTTGATGAGATACTTGCAAGTATAAAAGCAAGAAAAAGACAAGATCATAAATGATAGGGTTCTGGGAGAGTTAAAAGGAAGAGACTCCTGGTTAAGCTGGGCTGAATCTTCTGTCTTGGCAGCCAAACGACGGCGTGGTAACAAAGCGGTAAAAAACAAAACAGCGGCTGCGAGGCCGTGGCAGCACAGACACGAACTGCACGAGCCCTCTGGGGACCTGGCGTGGCGCTGCAGCTGCTGGCCCTCAAAGGAACCTGTGTCCCCTGCATTCTTGCCACTACCTGTGCTAGCTGAATTACAGAGAGCCTGTACACAGCCGGCTGTGTTACGATCACACACTCGTTTGGCCGCGCAGGCATGGCGACGGGGTAGGTGCGTAGCGCTTTGATGGTGTGCCTCATGCAATGAGATCAATAGGGATATTCCAAGTGATCAAAACCAGATCCAGGACAGGAATTTCAAAACAGATTCGACCGGAAGCTCCAGCGTAGGCCCAGCATGGGAGCAGGGCCAGGCAAGCACCAGTGTGAACCGTGGTCCTCAGGGGCAGAGGGACTGGTAGCAATGAAAGAGCGTTTAGTTTGAATCAGCAACTAGACTTTTTCATACAAAGTTGCAAAACTTGCTATTTGAGAGGAAAAAAGCTATAAAAGGGTGTTTATTTAGTGTGGGAAAGGTTTAAGACCCAATAAAAAAAAAAAAGGAGCTGAGCAGGCAAACCTCAAGCTTAACCTGAACCCTTTGCAGCTTAGAGCTCAGGGGATGTCTCAAGTCACTTGAGTTTTATCTCATCTTGTCACTGCAGAACAGCAACTGTGCTACCCTTTGAAGGGAAAATGAGGAAAGGAAGGTTGGAGTAGCTATTTGTTGATCTTTCCTGTTCTCAAACGATAAAAATCCCTTATAAGTTTATTTTTACAACATCTTAGATGGAAAGGCAGGTTCTTGATTTGTCTGTAGCCTGCTGTCAGACCCATTCCCTGAGAAAAAAATCAGCTGCAAGATCTGCACCCTGCCCCTTTCTTTTCCTCAGCTGCCTACCAGAACTTCAAGAACTTGCCTGGGGAATTTTGTCAAGAAGAGAACTATACCTTGACACACTAAAATAGAGTAGGAAGAGATCTTCCTACAGTACCCGAATTTAGTGGTACAGAACTTTGATGAGCCCACAAATTTTCTATCCAAAATGTATTAATTAAGTATTTTGTGGCTAAGAAGGCATCAATCTTATTTAAATATGCTGAAAAGGAATTTTCTTTAATTCTTACATTTGGTGGTTGAGAGACCCTGTGAGTCACCTTCAAAATTTGTCTTATTGAACACTCTGAACCTGGACATTCATTAGGTACAACATGGTGTCAAAAGCAGCCTGTGAGCCCTCCAACTGAGTTTAAAAGGTGCCATGAAGCACGGCAGAACCCAGGTTGAAGGGCTTCAACTACAGCTTTCTGGAAGCTTCGAGTATCGTTCAGCATCTCCAAATTTAGTGCTCAGCTAAAACCACTGCAGTGATGACCTGTGCAGTCAGCAGCCAACAAACAGCCACAGAGAAAGATGGGTAGAGAAATTAAGAGACATTTACTATGCATGTTAGAAAAAAAAAAAATCAAACAGGACACGAGAGAAATCTGACACACCAATCCGGTTTTTGGTATTCAGCTCTCATCCAGGGAACCTTTAATCTGATTGAACTGGTGTGGTGACTGTTTGTTTTTCCTGACTGGGAGTGCACATGTGTATGTGATAGTACCATGGCAGCAGGCCAGGCTATCAAATGGAGCAACTACATTCAATAAGAAGCAAACAGTGGCATTAAGCCTTCTATCATTTTTGCTATTAGACTGAATCTAAAGTTTTCAAAAGAATATAAGTTAGGCGCTGGAACATGAAAAGCCAATATAACTTTAACTTCTAAATACGAGAGTCCTTTTCTTGGGTAGCTTATGAACCTAAGCTACTTCAGGATTTCAGGAAAAAACTCCCTTTCACTTTCTGCCTTTCATTGTAGCATGATCTGTTGAGATAAGAGGGCAGGTTTGAACAACAACTTCCCTAGAACTCAGAACACCAAACACTATCAGCATTTAATTCAAAAGAGGGAATTGCACCAATATCATTCAGCATGAGCTGCCTGTTTCATCATAGGCCAGCAGCATCCATCTCAGTGGCTGCTGCTGTATTTTCTAGCAGACTTCTGAGCGGCCTCAGTCCTGGTCATTCCACTTGGAAAACAAGAGACTTCCCAAACTCTGCAGTACTAAAATTATGGCATATATTTAGGTGCAGTACTCAAGCATAGGAAACCATATTTACATATATATATTATATAACATTGCTGGGAGATGTGTAACCTTCACCTTAGGCTTAAGTAGGAAGTAATCTATTTCACACTGCTCTGTCCCACCTTTTTTTCCAAAGGAAAAGGAGAACAAACAAATATTTGGACTGCCACAATAGCATTAATAAACATGAGACTGCAACAGCTAGTGTTATTCTACAGAAATGAATGAATAAATAAATAGACTATAAGCACTTTATTCTTCTCACATAATTTCTTCTCAGTGACATTATTGAACAGACTGTTGAAAACAAACATCGTTAAATGAGAAAAGAAGAGCAGGAGCCTGTCTAATTCCCCACTGCAACATTTTCCAATGACGAATGCTCCCTAAATGGATTTAGCTTTTTGAAAAGAAGTCAGAGAGAAATTTGATGTGGCCCCCTGACCCCTGGTAAGCACATGTATCTTCACCTGTCACATAACACACTGGCACTTGCTTACTTTTCAGCAAAGACTATTGATTTTGCTTATTGGCTGCAGGCTAGTCCATAAAGAACAAATTACAAAGTCAGAGGTCTACAGTTAGCAATTGCTTGCATGATAACAGGGAACTCAGCACTATTCCCACAATGCGGTATTAACATTCTCACAAATGTGTGCAAACCTAAAACATTCGCTTCTGCTGTGAAGTCCTCTGGATTTTCAATGATATACAGCAAGCAGAACACAGAGTACATCCCATACCATCACAACTGGTCTAACACTACAGGGATTTTGCCCCAGTACATAACATGCACTTGTGGTTTAAACAATTTCTTTGTAAAGAACAAAGAGAGTGAGGATTAAGCAATGCTTACATTCTACTATTAAAAAAAGAAAAATGTTTGACATGACCTACTGTTTTTATGAGCGCCTTCACAACTAAATCTGACACAGAAAAAGCCAACATGGTGACTATTAAGAAACGTATCATAGTGCTACTTCTCTGGAGTCATAAAGTTTATCTTTACCCCCACCTTGATAGATGACCTTGGGGACAAATAATTTGATTTTGTGCACCTTGCTTTCATCGTATAGAGGATAGGATACAATACTGTTGTCTGCTGTTCAAGTGCTGTCAAAACCCACTGCCAAAAAGTCCCTGCACAAGACAGTGTAGACTGGCTTTTATTACTGAAATAGGACAGGCACAGGAGCAGAAACCTGGTGAGGATCAAAACTGGAGAGCCGGAACAAGTTTCCAAAACATCATTTTAGGTTCTGGATCTTAAATAGTACTTCCCTGATATAATGATTGCAATTGCCTTTTAATACCCAACCATACAAAAACAGAAATATGTACTGTTCATCTGGCATATATTTTTCAGTAAGAGCCATGAGAACCACACAAAAAGGTCCAATTTTAACACTATTTCAAGCTCAAGAAATTTATAAACGCTTAAAATATGAGATTATTAATGACAAAAAAAAAGTATGCTATTGTCTTAACTCAATTCCCTAGAAAGGGCAGTTTTCTTAAATTTTAAAAGATGTCTTCCATAATAAAATGTGATATTGTGCTGGGACCTGCTCTGTTTAATATTTTTATTGATGACATGGATGAGGGTATTGAGTCTTTCATTAGTAAATTTGCGGATGACACTAAGCTGGGAGCGTGTGTTGATCTGTTGGAGGGTAGGAGGGCTCTGCAGAGAGACCTGGAATGGTTAGATAGATGGGCTGAGTCCAACAGGATGAAGTTTAACCAGTCCAAGTGCCGAGTCCTGCATTTTGGCCGCAATAACCCCCTGCAACGCTATAGGCTGGGGACAGAGTGGCTGGAGAGTGCCCAGGCAGAAAGAGACTTGGGAGTACTGGTTGACAGCCGACTCAACATGAGTCAGCAGTGTGCCCAGGTGGCCAAAAAGGCCAATGGTATCCTGGCCTGTATCAGGAATAGTGTGGCCAGCAGGAGCAGGGAAGTCATCCTTCCCCTATACTCGGCACTGGTGAGGCCGCACCTTGAGTACTGTGTCCAGTTCTGGGCCCCTCAGTTCAGGAAGGACGTGGAGACACTTGAGCGTGTCCAGAGGAGGGCAACAAGGCTGGTGAGGGGCTTGGAGCACAAGCCCTATGAGGAACGGCTGAGGGAGCTGGGGTTGTTTAGCCTGGAGAAAAGGAGACTCAGAGGTGACCTTATCACTCTCTACAACTTCTTGAAAGGTGGTTGTAGTGAGGTGGGGGTTGGTCTCTTTTTCCGGGCAACAACTGACAGAACAAGAGGACACAGTCTTAAGTTGCGCCAAGGGAAATACAGGTTAGATCTTAGGAGAAACTTTTTTACAGAAAGAGTGATAAAGTATTGGAATGGTTTACCTGGGGAGGTGGTGGAATCACCATCCCTGGATGTGTTTAAAAAGAGATTGGATGTGGCACTCAGTGCCATGGTTTAGTTTAGTTAAGGTGTTAGGGCAGAGGTTGGACTCGATGATCTTGAAGGTCTCTTCCAACCTGGTAATTCTGTGATTCTGTGATTCTGTAATTCAGCAGGTCTGACACAACAGCTTTCAGGAAAAATTTCCTCTTCTAGAATACTTGACTGGGAGAAAGACACTGGAAATTTCAAGAGTGAGTTAGAGCTGAGCATATTTGAAAATCCTGACTCAGTTTCCCACTGAAATCAAAGTGTTCAGGAAGAAAGAGCAACAAAAAGCACTTTGGGAACTCATAGTAAGCACTGGCTTGGTGTGTTTCGATAATAGACTGTTTTGCTTCAGGTTAACTGATCACCAATTAACTAGAACTAGTGAGTGTATTTGTAAATTCTACTGCTGACACTTCCTAAATGTTTCTGGTTTATCCTAAGACTGAACATGGTAAGAGCCCAGAATAATAAGCTATACAGAAAGCTGGACAGGACAAAGTAATCTTGTGGAGTAATTTATAGGGCAAACTCAGATCAATGATTTCTCAAGACATGGCCCTTCCACTGAGAAGGCACAGGCACCTGTGTGGTAAAATGACACACAGGAACAAGCAGCCACAATGCCTCATCAAGCAGTGATGTCACAACATAAAGAAAGGCTCAGAACAATAGATGGGAGACACTGTCCCAAGGTTGGTTGGACTTCAGAGGTGATGGCAAATAACTTCTAATTGCCAAGAGGAAGTTTGTGCCACCTGGGGTAGACAGTGTTTTAAATAGCTCCAGGGGTGGTGACACAACCACTTCCCTGGGCAGCCTGTTCCAGTGCTTGAAAATTCTTTCAGTAAAGAATTTTTTCCTAATATCCAATCTAAATTATACAAGCTTTATTAATCATCTCCAAGGGGGAAATTCGACTTCACACATTACAAGATTACCAGGTCTCCTTCTCTCTGTTCCATAGTGAGATCAACTTAGAATTGAGGTCTTGTGGTGTCTGAACAGTCTTACTGTGCCTAGTCCATAGTACTAATGGTGACTATGTTTCTTTAGAATCACAGGTTCTAAATCCTCCCTTGAAAAAACCCAGAAAAAACCTGGGCAAGAAACACGTCACAGTTTTGGATGCCTTCATCAAGGTCTACAGCCAAAATTCAGCATTGCTGTGAACTCACAATAGTGAAAGGGGTTAGGTTACAACTAACCATCCTGAAAACTTACAGGTGGAGTCTTCAATAAGCATCACAAGTCTACATTTTGCAAAATATGACCTTTCCATTACAAAAAGTTTGGCTTTACTTTCATTTACTACTTCTCATCTCACTCACTTTCCAGTTTGATACCCCAATAGAGACACAAACTTCAGTCACATAATGTGAAAACAATATGACACTGTGGATTGCATCTCTGTCTCTATTCTGTCATTAAAAACAGAATATTGAACATAATAGAGAAACAAGCCTCCCTACTGAAAAATAATGCAGAAACCAAGTAAGAAAGGGCATGCAGATTCCTATGTGAAATTGTTATGGTATTGCCTGTTACAGGGAGCAAAGAAACCCAGTGAGTTGCCCCAAACCTTGATTTTAAAAAGCTTTTGAGTTTTTCTGCTGCAGAGGGATGTTATGGTTTATGTCTTCAAGGGTTTGTAAAATGAAAAAAAAAAAAACAAAAACCAAAAACCCCCTTATTTTGCAATATTGAAGTTAGGATTATAATTTTCTCAGATGAATACAGATTCTGGGGCTGTATGAAGACCTCCTTTATCAACAGACATGTAGTGAAACAGAAACATGATGGCCTTTGATCCAGCCAAAGAAAGGAATATAGCCCAGGAGAGAGATCACTTGATGTCTAAACCTTCTGACCTCCCTGGCAAGGCTCTATAAGGACCTCTAGCTGCAGAGAAGAGCTCACTGTGCTCTGGTAGGGATGCTTGCAATTTGATTAAAGAGAATTACCATCATGCAGTGTATACCTCATTATTTTCCCCTTTATAACAAAGCTGAGAATGACTTCTCCAGTTAAGGCTATAGAAGATGTAAATTGACAGACATTTAGAAATGATTTCTGTTCTTTTAAATTACTTTTCTTAGTTTGAATAGCTTCCAGTTTTGTTTAATGTTAGCATTTCATTGAAAAATTCTTACTAATAGCCCTAACTAAAGAAGAACACCACAACCACAAAAGGAGAAGTAATAAAAGGTGAAACATATCTGGAAATTAGACTTTCCCTCTAATCTTGTCCAAGACAAAAAATCCTCATGAATGGACAAAGAGAGAAAAGCTGAAGGATCTCCATGGATTACAATTAACAAAACCACTGGTCACATGAGTCAGCCCCAAGAATGTGGGCTGGAGTCCGGGCTGAAAAGCAGATGATCTGTGTTCAGCTCAGTGTCAATAAGCACATAATTACTTGTCAAGACCAAGATGAGCTTCTCCAATTCCTCCTTCTAATTTGTGCAATCAGTACCAAAAACAATTCCAAATATGACTTTTTAAAAACTATTACTATTTGGGTGGGAAGGGGAAGATTCTTGACTGCAAAGAAAAGCTGATATGATTATTCAAACAAGACATCATCGTTTTGCTAGTAAAACTGAACTATTTAACTTTCAAATGGCCAAATCTTGATTTCAGTGTTCAAGTTCCTTTTCATTTCTCACACGCATTGTCTTCGGAATGAATTAAACTTGCATTTTGCCATTTGTTATCTCCAATGTGGCAGAAAAGAGAGAAATACAGGAAATCAAGGTTTCTAAACCAAGAGCTAACTCATCCATACACAAATGCATTCACTTCCACGGTCTTCATTGGGTTACGCCAAAACAGAGTGCACTCTGTTTTGCCTCTATGCCACTGCCTTCTACAGAATTTTAGCTTTGGCCACTTCCAGTTATCGACAATCTGCATCCAGTAAGGCCATGATTCAATGAATAAAATATTGAAATAGTTAATATTTCTAATATTGTAGAGTTCTCAATTCCACTTCATGCTAGTTTCCATAAATCAAAGAAGCAAAATCGATATAAGAAACAGTAAGACACACATGGTCTTTTAATGTCCAGTCATAAAAACAATGTCATCTAAAATACATAATTGTTTAGAACGTATGCTAAAGCTATTACTATCATACTGAAAAACTGAGAAATCAAAAAAACTATTTTCTGAATGCTGTTCTTTTGACAGTGTAAAACTTTTTATAACCCGTTATTATAAATGAATATTGGTTTGAGTTGAATGTATGGAAAATAACTAACAGACACTTTAGGTTTGATGAGACAGTGGTGCACTAAAAATCAACTATTCAGTTTAGCTATATTCTCTGAAAGAAACTTTGAAAATACCTATTTTTAATATAAAATAAATAAAATCCCTTCCCCTAGCTGAGGCTGAGAAATTTTAAGCAGAATTGTTATGTGCAAGATATCTAACTTCATACTAAAAGCTGTACTCTTAAGGACACTAGTAGGACTTACAAATAGTTATTGAGCCAATTTTTGTTTCAGGTAAAAGAAAGCATTTCAAATTTATTTCAAACCGTACAAGTCAGTGCTGCTGTTTAAAATTCATCATGGAACACTTCAGAAAAGGCTGCTTATCTATTCAAGCCACACATTTTAAGTGAACTCTTACTAAATTCTCTATGTACAGATCAGGATTATGTGTACTGCGAATACGGAGAACTTCATCTGACAAATTAAAGAGAGAGAGCGGGGCGTTCAGCAGAGTCCGAACGCGGAGATCTACCGTGCCTTGTAAAGCCTGACAGCGTAATATGTCAGGCAGGGAGAGCCTCGGGTACCGCGGCCAAGTCGGGCTTGTTCCCAGGATGTGATTTAGTGTCTCAGGACCGGCGGCTTCGCGGTGCGTGGACATCTCGCGGTGCCGAGCGAAGGGAACAGATTTGTCACCGCCCGCTGCCAGGAGCGGTCCCGAACAGGGACGCTTTCGGCCTTCGACAATGATTGCTGTTACTAATTCTACTGTGAAACACGCGGAGCATCTGCACGGGGACTTCAGGAAAGTGCTGCCAAAACAGCTCTGGCTTTATGCTGTTGCTCCTGGTGTCTGGTTGAGGCAGCGATGAGACAGATCATATGACTTAAGCCCTTGCAAGACCTCATCACTTTTCATGGGAGAACGGAAAAGTGCTGATCCCAAGGCTTTTATGCTGAGGGAAAGCAGATAAAAATCTGCAGGTGTAACTTAAAAAAAGCGGTATGAGAAGCACAAAATAGTGTAAATAAGGCTGAATTTCTAAGGAAAACAAATAAAGATCAAGCATGCGATGGCAAATAAATGAAAAGAAGAATTTAATGATATAAGCATGGAAGTGTGCACTGTTGAGCTAAGTGGACAGCATTTTGATTTCCGAAGTATCTGTTAGTTTTAAGCTACAAACAGTATTGATACACAAAAGCACAAAGATGAATGGATGTAACAATTTCTATTTTATTTTTCCAATGAAAAGGAACTAGTGATAATTGACTGTAACTCTGCCTGGCTCCATCTCCAGAGAGACATAATCATTCTGGATATATGAAAATAGATTGCTCATTCTAATCCACTATTGTTTTATACTCTTTGGGGCCCACTTCTCAGCTGGTGATAATCAATTGTATTAGTCATTGCAATACAGGGAGCTGATTTACTCTATCAAGGGTTCTGGCCTTGAGCAAAACTCATATTACCCATTTAATTCTCTTCCTAGCAGCAGCAAACCTAACAAGGCTTGAACAAGAAGTTATCTCCTTTCACCCAGTGTGCCAGAAAAAGCTCAGAAATGCTGTCCATACACTGCTGGATCATACCAAGACCAGCCACCAGAACCTCTGCAGTTGATGTTATGACCCTAGGTCCCCCAAACACTGAAGTTTTCACTTTGAGAGCTCTTCAGAAATTCCGCAGAACTGCTGAGAAATTGGTGTTTTAGAGCCAAGGCAAGAACAGTTTGGCTTTGTGCACATCCTGAACCATTACCAAGATGTTCAGCTTTTTCTATGCTTGTATTTTCTTGGCCAGAATTATCATGCCTTGCATTTAGGAGTGTCTTAAAACTATGTGAAATTTACCTGGGCTTTTCTAACTTGGGCAACAAAACAAGTCAAACACAGAGAGGAGTCTTCCCCACCCCCCCAGTGCTAACTGGCCACATTTGACTTGAATTATCAGTTTGAAAAAAGACAGCAATTGGCTGTATTTAACTGTTAAATAGCATTTTCAGTCCAATTCCAAGTCTCTAAAGCAAGCATGAATTGGGTATGAGTTCCATTATTCAGCCACAATATTATTAGCATGGGGGGAGCAAGGTTTATCACTGTTGTCAGCACGATTATGCAGCTTTCCCAGTTGCCTTATCTCAGAGAACATACACAGCATGGTCCTGATCAGGTTTGTCATCTCCCCAATGCCTTGGCCATGATGACAGTCAGAATGAATGAACAGATCGGCACTTTGAAGTGCTCATTGATATCTTGAGGTCAGATGTTTCTTGCATGTTTCTGGACCCTTTCCAGGCGCACGGGAAGCGACAGGAGCAACGGTAGCACAAGTGGCTCTGCCAGTCCTCCCCAGCTCTACCCTGCTCCTTCACCACGTGGCCTGGTTGGGTAACACGTACCAGAAGTCAGTGCAGAACATTGCCACCTTTTCATTTTGGTAATGGAGAGCTGTTACATCAAAGCAGTTTGGGAGCATTTCTTAAACTGTCTTGCTGAATCCGAGCTAGCTATCAAGTTATTCCTCCCACACAGAGCAGGACAGCTTGGTCCTGCTGTTTAGGGGTCCTTGCCAGCTGCAGAGACAGGAAAGGATTTTTTTTTTCCTCTTCATTTTTACTTGTTTTATTTTCTCCTGTGCAAGTCTGTCACTGTTTGCAGCTTGGAGAAAATGTAATTGAAGAGAGCACCCAAACAAAAGGATCAAAGATTGAAAAAATAGGGGAAAAAAAAAAGAAAATCAATACGTATTAGCATGGCAGAGCTCTTGTCAATATGAATATTCCAGAAGAACGAGTTCTGAAATCCTTAATCTGTTTCAATAATTATTTTTTTCTTATTCCTGTTTTCATTCAAGCAAATATTTCCCAAAACATGCAGAAGAGCTGCAATTGCAAAGATGTCATGTTTCTTGTTTGGAGTAACTCACATTGTTAAGAAGATAAGTCAATAAGAAACTGCCCAAGGAAAAACTTAAGGAATGTGCTATGCTGAGATGAAAATAGTTTATAAAATAATAATAGCTCTAGGATGTATGAATTCAGCTGAAGGTTTTGTTTCCCTCTCCTCCTTAAAAATAAACGACACTGGAAGAAACCTTTTTCAACTTCAGAGTTGGCAGTTAACATTTTCTGGTATGCATTTTTTAAAAAAATCCCTGTCATCACCAGCTCCTCAGATCAACACATAAAACTTCCTTAAACAGTCAATGAAGGGAATGGCTGGCACACTCTGGAGCAGTCCCTGGGAAGCAGCATGGCTGCAGCAAGAAGCTGGACAGCTGTGTTATTCCTCAAGAGAAGAAAGGTGTGCCTCCAGCAAATAAACACGCCCAAAGAATGCCACTAATCAGCAAATATTTTGTGCTATTTCCATAATGAAACTCTACTGCCGTGGAGAACTTTTCATCCTCCAAGCCTAGGGCTAGAATGGGTAAATTATAAATCAGCTCCTGGAGAAGCAATGCCTTATGCACACCACGTGGGTGTAAGAACATTGCTCCTCTTCGGAGACCTCCAGTCCCAGGACAGAGGAATCATCTTCTGCTACACAGATGAGCCTTTCAGCTTCTAGCCGACAGTAAATTGGCTCAATTCAGCAATTCAGGCAACTGAAAAAAGATCTGTGCACCACCATCATGTGTAATGCTGCTTGGCCTCCTAGCACATTCTAACACCTACTGCTGGCAGTGCCCTACTGCAATTGTCCATGAAAAAAGGTTATGTTTAAATGTCCAGGTAAGGATTTCAGGTGACACTGCAAAGCGATTTCAAAACTCCAACAAACATTATGAGCCAGTGTACTGCTACCTACTACATGACTACTCCTATTTACTTGGTTAGTCCATTTACTCAATGAGTCACATGGAATGTTTAAGAATGTGTTTACAATAAAATGCAAAAACCTAACCAAAGCAGCTGTCTGAATTCATCTATCATGAAGGCAGTCTTCAGGTTAATCAAAGAAAATAAAACATAGCTCTTCTGTACATCTATTTTGCTTTACAGAAAAAAAAAAAAGGTATCCAGAGGGGCAACATATACTGAGGAAAGGTATTACATGGCCAAATGTAAGCTACCATCAGCATCTTATGGTGTAGGGTTTAAAGAACCTAACTCAAAAATTTCTATGTAATTTGAACTCTTGAAGCAAAATACAAAAGACAGGTAATTTCAGAGATATACAGGATCCAATCCAAAAAGAGCTTTGTGCATCAAAACCAGCACTTTGAAATAAACCCGTAAATAAAATGCAAGTCTGAAGCAGGTCAAGATACCACTGAGAAAGCAGGAAGCCACTAACCCATTCCAGGGGGGTCAAGGATCCCTCCAAATGAACTGCAGTAGCAGGTTCAAAACGTGGCAGTTGTGGGCTGCAGTTTTCACATCCAACAGTTGCATTACAGGAATGAAAGAAATCACATCTTCCTGCCGCTTCCCTAATGATGAGTGACATCGGTACCAGGACAGAAATGTGACTGTAAGGATACATGATGCCCAACCAGTATTTTGTACAAGCTTATTGCATACTTGAATTATCAACAATCCTGATCTCCATGCAGCCTAATTGCATTTTACTCTGTGCATGGCCCTGCCATATCCCTGTTTCAACCGCATTCCCGACCCTACTTCCTGGATTAGAACAGATCAGGATCTTCCCAAAAGATCACTTTGTCCATTCCCTTGTCTCAAAGCAGAATCAGCTGTTGCTGACAGATGAATGTCCAAAAATCTCAGTGACAACATTCAATGATGGAGACATCACAGCCTGTTCATCCCACTGCCTGACTACCTTAAACATAAGACAGCTTTTCTGAAGTCTTATTGCACTTTTACCACTGCCTCTCACCTGTTGCAGACCTGAAACAAACCCCAGATAATTTAGAGACTCAACCCTCTGCTGCAGGTTTTCAAAGGTTTGAAGATTGCTACCACATCCTGCCCTTGCACCTCCATTTCCCGTTTTCTTTTCCGCACTAAACCACACAACTCTTACACTCTTCTCATTTAGGCCATATTTTTTTTAAAATCGTTTTGACAATATTACTGTTCTCTTTTGGGCTGTTTCCAGGTGGTTTCAGAGGGACACAGAGAGGCCGAGGAAAGCCACGGGGAGGGAAGAAGTGGGCACAGCCTGGGTTTGCACCTCTTTGCATGCTGACCAAAAGACCCGGCATGACGGGAACAGAGGAATTCACAGGAGATGAGAAAGGTTCTGCCCCAGAGCAAAAGAGGAAACGGAAGTCTGAGGTATAATCCAATTTCTTTTCTGCTCACGTGCACCAGGCATCACAAGGCCATGACTAAGAGTGGTCTGTCAGGTTGCAAATTCATCCCATGTAGTGAAAGAATATAGAAACATTTTTAATAGCTGTCTAAAAAGGGTAATAACCAAAGTTATCTCCCTGGGCACTGAAGTATGGTCCTTTTAATATGTGTGGGGTGTCAGGGGGACATGGCAAAACAAGTTCTGTTTTGTTTGCACACTGTGGTTTGGAAGGCACGTGAATTCTGAGCAGCTAGAATTGTGAGGCGTTTTCATGGAGAAATAACAAATCAGACAAAACCCCTTTGAAACTTCAGTTTAGTCTAGAAGATATCACAACGTTTGCACAGATGTAAGGGTCCACATTTTATCTAATCTAGAGATGAATCAGTGGCTCAGCAGGTTTCTGCCATCTCCTTATTTTACCTGTATGTGGGTTTACAGACAGGTGAGATCATCACAGCTACTAGATTGATGGACCCTGGACTCTTGGCCTCAATAGAAGACTGGTCTGCACATACAATCCTCCCCCAACACACACTGTTTTCTTTTAGACCATGTCCCTCATGACATTTGAGCATCTACTTTTGCAAAGTTCGCCTGAATTTTTTTTCCACTGAAAGAAAAATCTTCTTGACCATAGAAGAACCAGCCAGAAGAAAGTTTCTGATCTTCCATAAAAGGATACTTTCTTCTGCCATTCTATTTTTCTCCAACAAGATGTAAGTAAGTTTCTTCCACCAAAAATATTTCTAGGATTTACAAGAACTTACAAAAAAGTAATTTGAATTTCTTGATATGATCAAGGGTTTGAGCACATGCCTTTCACACTGCTTTTTTTCACAATACTATGAATGCTTTCCGCTCTCTGAGATCTTTATTTTAAGCAGTTTTTCAACTGTATTTTTTTTCTGTTTTACACTCAAGCATACAAATAACTGAGCAGAACAAAATAAATATTCACAAAAGGGTAGCAAAATATTTTGGGATCTGATTCTCAATTTGTATGGCATTAGATGCACTTGGTAAAGAGGCTGTTGTTGTGCTCAGAAAGCTCCTCAGACACCACTTCTAAGCCTGACAGAGACCGTGAATCAGAGTCCTCAGCTGCAGCAGTTCACAGCCAGGGATATTCGTGTAAACTGAAATCAATAATGATTGAAACCATGGTACCAGGCCCTCAGCTCTGGCCATGCCACAGAGTCGGTTGCCAGGACAGAGGAGGGATGAATCACTGGGACAGGAACATCTCACCCCACCTCTCCATGAATCATAAGACCTCTTGAGCCTGCCACCCGTGGACATCTGGTTCTTCCTGACCTGCTCCAGTGTAAACATCGTAAAATAAAACCTGAAAGAACCTGCAGCATAGCCAAGTCACAGTTCTGCATCTTTTTAAAAGCAAAAGCCAAACAAAACAAACAAACAAACCCAACCCCCAAATTTCTACATTTGAAACAGTACTTTTATTCTGAAGTGACTGCTGTTGTGTACCCAACATTTTGTTTGTGACTTTTCATAGAAAATTAGGATTAGGAAATGTAACTCAAAGTTCTGAAAACATTATCCTGGAAATACATTAAAAATTCATGTCTCCAACCTGTTTTCATGTTTGGAAAATTGCTTTAAGTATTTTTAAAAAGGCTCACTTCTACTAAAATGCCTTGTAATACTATAATTACTCCAATACTAAGTTCAATAACAAACCACAGATAGTTAGCAGGATGGAAAACTTGTGTGTTTATACTTGAGATGTTTCCATTCTTTTCCACGTTAGAAGAATACTTTGCACACCCATACATGTAAGACTTACTGCAGCCTGCTGAACTTGTCATTGTTAGCAATTACCTTTCTCATTTTGTAGTTGTGAAGGCAGTTGAAAAGCATGTGATTGCTCTAGAAACTTTTTTTCTAAGAGTTGTAGACCCTCACCCCCGGGCGAATATCAAGAAATGTATGATTTGATGAAAGCAACCATCTGCAACAGCCCCTGAGCTAAGAAACCCAGAGTGAGACAAGGTAGAAGCTCCTACTTCTTTCTGTGGTTTTGGTGGATAAAATTCAGAATCTTAGACAAAACGTCAAATTAATCTTTTACTCATGTGTTTGTCAAAACCATAATTCATTATCAACAAAGTCAGATTTAATTTTCTTTGAAGTTTTATTACATTTACCTGGGTGTTACTTTCAACACAAATATTTCTGCACAACCCAAAGCACATAGTAACTATTGCAGACCTGATTCTGAGGTCAGATGGAGGCAATTAATCATTTATTCCACTGGACTTGTTGGAATTACAGCGAGACAAATGGGTTCATCAGAATTACAGCCCCTTAGCTGCAATAAATAAAAGATATATTCAAATCTGTGAGCAATTTTCTATTACTTAATCTTTCATTTTCATTTCCCCACAAACTTTACCCAAATAGAAATTAAAGCACTGTGGCTGAAACGGAGAGCTTCATGAGTCCATAAAAGGCACAAGACTAATGTTCTCTACGTGACGGCAAATTACACTTCTTTGTGTGCATTACAATTCTTTTACAAGAGTTGCTACGTAAAAAGAAAATACTGATGATCATTTAACACAGTAAGAATTCACTTAAATGAACTGCCAGAAGAACAGAACTCTTAAAATAATTGATTTTTCCCCACATCAGATGAAAAATGCATAACACTGTACAATGAAGTCCGTTTGAGCAAAAGTCATTTTCTGTCCATTAAAAGAAACATAAAATACATTGGGGTACTTAATTAAAAGTCTTCGAACCGATTTGCACACCATAAATTTAGCAAACACACACAAATTTAAGTAAAATACCTTAATTAATGCTTTTACTAAATCTATGGGTCCTCCCAAATATTTTATAAGTGTAGAAAATTTACATTCACTACAGTCTGAAGAACACAACTGTCACTAAGAAATAAATTCATAACAGTTGCTGCCTCAGTGTTTCTGCCAGCGTGCTGATGCCTTACATTTATGGAATGTATGGAGTGATTTGGAAATGACAGCTATCTCATGACAGGCAATACCAGCAGACAGCCTTTGAAAAAAATCTATACTGACCTCACCTCCATCCAACACCTATTGACAGTTGTCACTCAAACTGTGATATCACATAAACACTTTCCGATCTGAGGCTTAAGTTTCCATAGTAGGGCAAAATCCTGTTAACTTCTGACCCACCTCTCAGACATCCTTTCTGTTGTATTCATGTTTGCAAACCACTGACAGGTTTTTCAAGGCAGAGCATGTGTGGCTTGTGCAACACTCGCACTCCCTGCCCTCTAAGATTCTTCTCTTTAAAACCCAGTCAGAAACTTGTTGCTAATAAAAGGTAAAGAAATCTGCATCTGAAAAAGACACAGAGCAATCCAGAGAAAGAAATAGAATATTGTTTGAATGTATTCAATGAAAGACCTGTGGCACTTTTTCTATGTGGTCTCTTCCACCTTCTGTTATAGGTGGATCAGTTTTCCCTGTTACCTGTCCCTTTTTATTTCAATACTTTGAGTAGCTCCAAAATGCTGTGATGAAATAATAATAAACCACAAAACCACGATGTACATATCACTCAGATTATAAAGAGAGATGAGGAAACATAAAATCCTCTTCAATTAGTAAACCTAGGACCTCTATAAGAAGGCAGCAGGGAATGAAGTGTTCTCAGTGTTATAAAAAGAATAATTTATAGCTGCAGCAAAGAAATTAATGTCCATATATCACAGCTGTTGATACAATATTGTAATGAGAGGTTTCAGAAACATGGAACATGGATGAGTGTTCATAACAACATCTATCTGCCCCCATGCAAAACTTTAAGTCATTTATAACAAACTAAGGAATTCTTCAAACTAAGGAATTCTTCAAACTAAGGAATTCTTCAAACTCTGTCAAACATTTAAAGGAAATAGTATCATTTTCTCTCCCTCTCCAGCACTTCAGTAATAACTGCTAAAGGCTCAATATTCCAACAAACCTACGAATAACACAGCAAATTTATACTCAAATTCTATAATGCCTCAATCTAGCCTTTCATGTATACCTTCTCCACCTTAAAAGAGTACATCTCAGTTGAACAAAAAACCATTAATCTATTGGGCTGTGTACAAAACACACCTCTAGATGAGTAATTTCTTTGCCTTTTGCTCTCTGACCCAAATTATGGATATATTTCCAAGTTATATTTTGCATTCTGAAGCTAAATACAAAATACAGAGGAATGGCTAGGAACTTCAGCCAGGTTTTTGAAGTCAACAGAAACTTAGTTTTGTAACTGAACTTTTGTAATGCTTGTAATTCACAGGAACTGAGAAATAAGATCTGGTCTTTGTGAAACTGCAGTAGATATGGATCTAGAATGAAAGGCTGTCCTAGAAAATTAGAGAGAGTTTGGAGATATGGATTTATTCTTAAGGATGTATTCCTTCCTGGATGTCAGGTGTCATTTGTCACACCCTGGATTTTGCTGTCCATCAGGATATAGGTGAAAAAAAAATTTAAACCGCTTCATAGCTCAAGGAATTTAGTCAAGAGACATTTTTATACAATAGAGAAAGAAGTCACTATCCATTAACAAAGAATAAAAGATCCAGGCAAATCTACATTAGTGTGCATATGTACAGTGGCAGGATGCACAACACCACATTTCTTGAAGAAGTACTGTTGCAGAGTGTGCTGCACCTCCACTAAAAATACCACACACTTTTGGCCTGCCTAGTTTGATGCAAGGGCACAGAAATGCTTTTTGATTGCAACAGGGCTAAAGAGATACATAGCAACTTCTCAATCCCCAGGTACCTTTAGTTAATGAATTCATTTACACTGCTCTACTTGCAGGTTTGAAATTGCACTAAAGATGTAAAACAATCTCTTTCCAGGCTCTGGTCCTGAAATTGATACCCCATGGCCAGACTGCTTTGTCCACACCGAGCCCCATGGACTTCTCCATGGCTCCAGGCAGAGCGTCATCAGTGTGCCTACACGCTGCTGGCTGCAAGAGCAGATCTCACAGTCACTGACACTACTGAGAGGTGCCATTAAATAAAATGTACACAAGCTTTCCCCTCCTTTTCTCTTAGGATAGCTTAGAGAGCGGGAGAGCAGCTGCACAATGAAACTGTCATAACATCCACAGACCCATTGCTGAGGATCACACCTGACCTTGGGCCACCACCCACTGCCAGCCCCAGACAAACCTTTCTTTCTTCTCCCTCCACCCTGTGGGCCTCCCGCAGCTGGAAGTGAGGGGCTGGTGCTAGTGAGCTGCTGTTTTATTGAATGTATTCATGTACAATGGGGGACCAAGATCATCCAAACTCATTTCATCTGGGAGCTCTGGCATCCATCGTGTCAGGCTGGTTTGCACTCCCCTAAATTCAGCTGGTCTGAGATGCAAGTACTTGCGTGAGTGGAAACACCAACCCATGGAAGTGCAGTGGCCCTTAAAGTTTAACAAGAAAGATAAGCTTGACATTTATCCATTTTCAGGATACTCTGTGCTGGTTCATTGGTATGAACTTCCTGAAATGTTGAAGCTGAGCCATTAAAAAATGAAAATACATAGTTATAATGACAAATCTGCTCTGTATGTTGTCTGCTGGCCCAACATGAGCACTTGTGGATTCTCTGGGGTGATGTCACTATCACATGGCATCTCCCAAAAATGTACAGGGAAAACAGGGATAGAACTGAAGCTGTCTAGTGCTGTTCAGTCTCTGCAACAAAAAATTATATAATTCTCATTCATCTATTATGAACCATGAACTACATGCAGTAAGGTACTGATGTCAGAGAGATAATTTCTAATTCCCTCTATATAGACACACACATACGTAATATTGTATATATTTTATATATACAAAATAAGAAAAATACACAAACATACATAAATATATATAAAAACTATATGAAACATGGGACAGTTTCCAGGAGTGTCACCACAATCTGAGTGATTAATTATGAGAAAGTAGAAGCCAACTGAAAAGAGACATAGAACATATCCTATTCCTATTTTCCCTTCCCACACAGTCTGGTGCTGTTAATTTAATTTTCTTAATTTAGTGGCGATTACAGATGCAAATCTGACGGTGTGTAAAAACCGAAATTAGGAAGCAAATAGTAATGGTTGGGTTGGTACCAACATCAAATGGTGACTTTAGCATCACATCTGGTTTGTGATCTGCGAGGACTACCTCTGCAGGGAGAGGCATTCACAAGCATCTTTGAAAGTAGGATGAAGATTCTCATTATCAGGGAGTTTATCTGTGAGCAGTAAATTACGAGCTGAAGGAGCACCTTCCTCAGTACTGCAGGAGCCAGACATGAAATTAGGAGGATGTGGTGATGTTAGGCCAGGTGCTGCATGACTCCACAAACCTCTTACTCAGTTTTATACAGCAGGGACACTTTGTGGGAATTAAAGGTCTTGGTATGTCTAGTAGAAAGAGAGCAAGGGTGGAAATAAATGATGTTTCCTAACATGTCATTGTTAGTAGACACCAGGGAGACAAAAGACTTGCTTAAGCTGGAGGACAGTGTTCATAAATTAGGAAAGGGGTGATGGGCCAAATAACTTTAGTCTGCAAACTGGAGCTAAGTTTCTAAGGCTCAGAGATCTAGGAATCCTGAGCTGTCTTCCAGTAAGAGGTCAGGCAACCCAATTTTCTTCCCACCTTTTAATGTGGTTTTATTATATTTTTTAACAGAACAATACGGAATAGATACCTATGATAATACAGAAACTGTTTCAGAAGCCAAGAGCTTTCTTCTAGCCCTGTATCCCCAAAAAGGGAGAAGGGAGAAGTAAAACAGTGCATAGATACAACTTAGCATGAGAAAACATGATTCTTGTTAAAGAGCTTGACAAGAATATTGTGGTTTGGGAGACAGAAGGGCAGCAAGGGGCAGGGTTCTTGAGGGTCACATTGCTTTGCAGCCCAGGGCATGTGGTGGCCTCAAGCTTTATGAACACTCACTACCACAGGGTCTATTATCTGCCAGGCGCCACTGATGCCTGAATTATTGTATTTCAATAAAAATTGCAGCTTTGGGACTTAACCCAAAAACTAGATTGTTGCGTTCCCTTCCCACGCTGAATTGGCATCAGCAAAGAAGTGGGAAGCGGGATAGCTGCCCCCGCCCTCCCCCTCAGCAGGCACACATATATGGCAGCAATGGGCTCAGACAGGCCAGGGACAGAGCGAGCTCAATGGGTGATGAACGCTAAGAATGCATGGCCACAAACCACAGAAACATCCGTGCTAGGCACAAAGTACAGAATGCAGCCTGACTGGAGGCAGAGTGGAGACATTGTATCAGGGGGAAGGCAGAGATAAGCCAACGAACCCCCAGAAATTTAAAAGCCCCCCAAAAATAAATTAAAAAAATTTCTTTATAAACTAACAACGTGTTGTAAAAACCTAGAAGAAAAAAGAAAAGCAACCACCAAACCACGCTGCTTACAAATGCCTCTATGGATGTAAACTCATTACTCATTTATATATGAAGTGAAAAATATTAAGATAAATGATGCTATTTACTGCCATGATGCACCTAACATCAAAACAGATGTGTATTTTCAATGTTGGGTGCATTAAACACATTATCCAACTTTCAAAATACAATAAGTGATTTATGCTAGAGGCTGAATATGAACAAGCAGCAACTAAAACTGTAATAGAAAAAAATTCAAACAACCCAGAGCAGATCAGCCCAACTAAGATACAAAGTGAGCCAGAAAGCTCAGATAAACCACAAAACTGGAAGGTGAAAATTAAATGAATCCTTGCTTTGGGTATCCTGGGCAAAATAATTCTTTTTTTAATGGTTCACAATGTTTTCCAGGATTTAATCTGTGGTTCTGCTACTTAGAGACACAAACATATATGCCAACCAAGAAAAAAACATTTACAGTATTTGTACTTTGTCAGAAGATCCAGCACAAAAGTATATTTTGTGATAAAAGCTTAAGCCAAAATTTTTGGAGTCAAGCATAGTGTTTTTCAACCTTGGATTTTCCATATTAAAACCACAGCAAAATATCCATCCTCTCACAACATGTTGCAAAGGGGACACACGTTTCTCTCTTAACAAGGGGAAGCAAAGAAGATGAACAAATTTTTTAAATAGGCTTCCACAAATTGACAACAAGAGGAAAAAAAAAAATTCTCCAGCCATTCTGCTTACCTTAATAACCTTGTCAAAATACAAGCTCATCATAACTCAATTAACCAGCCTGGGCACAAGGGGTTATCCTTGGTGTGATGGCTCACTCTGAGGAGACTGGAAGAACACTTTCAGGAGGGACTTTACCTGCTGGCAGCAGAGGAGCTCCACCCCAGATGGCTCAGCTTGATCAGAAGGGCTTTCCTTCCTTGTTAAGCAGCACCTGATCAGGATTAAGAAAAGCAGGTTGAAGTTTATATGCATTTGCCTCCCAATCAGTGTTGTAACATCTGAAATAATTTTCGCCCTGATTTGCAGCCATTTGTCAGCCAGAGCAGTTAGCTGGTACTCAGGCTGTATGTAAAAAGTAGAGATGGCCAGAGCTTGCATTTCATGTGTGGGCAGTGAGGAACCTCAAGGGTGAGCTCCCTTACGAGGAGCAGTGGCTGTGCTGGGCTCTGCCGTGGGGTTATGCTGGTTGATATGGGGATAATGCTGCAGGGTGGGAGGTCTTCACATCTGCTTTCTGAGAACTGGGGAAGGAATTAGCTTGGAAAGGGCTTAGCCGCTGTTTAGATACTCTGTTGAGGGCATTGAGACAAAAAGAAGGGGTTTTAAAACAAACTAGAGAACTCCAGTAAATCGTGGGAATTTAAGGAAAACTCATTGTGTCATACAGTAGCAGCACGACCGTCTTTGACACGCAGGCGTTGTCCTGAGTTTCCAAACTGTGCTCAGTGATATTAAAAATCTGGGTTTGTTCTTAAGATGCAAAAGAACGAGGCTGCCAGCATTCAGGAAATAGTTCCAAGAACAATTTGCTTCATTAGCCATGGGTCTGAGGCCCCCTCTGAGAACACATCATCACCTCGGGGGTAAGGAGAGGCCGATGGGGTGAAAGCCTAGGAATGCTCACCAGCTGGACCACCAAAACGGGCAGCAGGTGGCCAGGAAGCAGCTTGCTGAAGGTGCAGCTGCTTGGCTCTGCCTAAGGAGAAGAGCTGTCCTGGGAAGGCAGGCTGGAAAAGAGCTCCAGCAGGAGGGCAGAGCTGTGGGAGAGAGGGTTTATAGAGACTGGCCAGGCCTGGGTGGTGACAGCTTGTCTGACCCTTCCCAGAGCCCCTGAGGGGCTGTGCAGTCACCCAGGAGGGCACTGCCCACCTGGCAGAGGTACTCCAAGAAAAGCCTCCTGGTCTTGCTTCCAGTAACAAATTACTTCACAGGGGGCTCCCTATGAAGGACTGTCCTTCCTGCTGAGAGTTCAATGGCCAGCGCCCCATCAGAGGTAGGGTGTGAGCTTGCTCCCCTCACACTCTCTCTTTGCCTCTCTGGCTCTTGAAGAATCACAGTCCCTTCATGCTGCATTACATTGCTGCACTCTCTGGTGCCTGAGGCTGTAGGACACGTGAGAATCTGGAAAACCTGAAGATCCAGGTGAACTCTGGCCTGGCTCAGATGCTCACAAGCATTTGCTTCTTGGAAGCAGAAATTCCTCTTCTCCTCGTGGTATGCCTAATGCTGCAGCACACAGACCTTTGTTGTCTCGCAGAACAAGAAACAGATTCAGTTTTATTTGTTCTTCAGGGAATAAATAAAATCTACATGGAAGCAGCTGTAATCTGGAGAGATCTGCAGCTCCTGAAGCTGCTCTTGGTTGAAAGAAAGCGCCTCAGCCGCTGCTTTCATAAACCTACTGACCAGTTTAGGACCCAGAATTAGAGCTGGACTGTGAAAGACTGACCAATAGTTCTCGCACAACCTTTTTACAATCTAGAAAAGAAGATTTCTGATTGTTTCCTCAAGACTATGTTTATGCATGCTCCCAGCTGCCCCTCGCAGCTTATTTCTCACACAAAAGCATGAGGAGAAAAAACAAACCAAAATTATTCTAGCTACTTCAGGTTTTTAAAGGTGATTTTTCGAGTGTCCTTTCTAACTGTAAACACCTGGAGGGCAATCAGATGGGGGAGTGTTGGAGACCATGTGAAATATTTGGTGGTTACACTGCACCAAGGAAGTCTGAGATAAACACACAAGAGACAAGACTAGCTGAAGACTAGCTGGTGTTATTCGTGGATAAAATCAGTTGAACAGAATCATAGAATCATTTAGGTTGGAAAAGACCTGTAAGAGCATTGTGCCCAACCATTAACCCAGCACTGCCAAGCCCTGCACTAAACCGTGTCCCAAAGTGCCACATCCAGACATCTTTTAAATACCTCTAGGGCTGGTGATTCAACCACTTTCCCTGGGCAGCCTGTTCCAGTGCTTGACAACCCCTCCAGTGGAGAAACTTTTACAGCAGGCATAGAAGAACATATCCCATCTCTACGGCCAGCTTTTAATAGCTGCCATTCACTCTGCTGGGGTCAGAGACAATGTGTTGTTAAAGTGCGTTAACATCCAGCTTAATCTTTTCTATCCAAATCTGTATAAAACCCATTTTTCTCGTAACATTTTAAACTCATTATTTTGTCTCTAACATCAGGCTGAGAGTTATATTACTATTGTCAGACCTTGGGATCAGCCAAGGCATTATTAGCAGAGTATTCTGAAATCCTATCCACGCAGTGAAAAAACCCCTAAAAAATCCTTAAAATTAATTGATGGCATTCAGAAAACATTTTATGATGCACCTCTATAAGTATACCTTTCAAAACTTGTCTATTATTCCTTAATGTTTGGGCCAGGCCCTGCGGAGCAGGTGAAGCCTTGAAGAATTCACTTTCCATGCAGGAAGATTTGTCAGACTTCTGAGTCAAAACCTCTGCATTGAGAAGCACAGTCAGCCAGGTCATGCAGAAACCTGTAATGGATGAGTTAGATGTAGCAGGTGTTCTATAAAACTTGGTGTATCACTGGCTTTTGACTTTTCTCCGTTAAGAAGTTTCATTCTCCTGCAATTTTGCAACTGGCATGAATAAAATTTTAAAACTGATTCATTCTCCTACCCTTCTCTGTAATGTTCACAAAAAAGTTCTCCTCTTCTCAGATTTCACCTCCTATTTCACCCTTAGTCCAACAAAAAAGCCTGTAGGCACAAGACTAATGGAAAAAATCCCAGCCCTACCGTTACTAACATTTAAACAGCATTAACTGGGTGTGCAAGTTCACACCTCAGTGAGAAATAGGGCGAAACATGGAGAATTGCCATCTTTGCAGCTGCTACTAGCTGACATGGCAGCAAGGCAGATTGCTGTGAGGACAGTGCTACATCTGCTGCCTCGTTCATGGCAATGAACCAGGTTCTCTCCACAGTTCCAGCTTCCTTGTGCTGCTCATGCAGTGCAAAGGGATGCTAATAAGGCCACCAATAGCTCATAAAGAGTGAAGATTTTGAAGGAAAAAAGGAAATCACACTCACCTAAGCGTGCCAGACTTGAGTTTCTTTCGTGTGGGTCCTTCTCTTATTCACATTGAATGACGAAGGGTACATTTTGGGAATGGTGTTGTACTGCTACAGCCATCCAGTAATGGTCTATTCCAAAATTACAGTTCAGCACAACTTGGTAATTACTGTTATCCACGGGAGGGAGCGAAATGCCTTTGAAACAGCTCTTAGGAATATATTGAAGGGAGTCCTCGCACAGGAAAGATTTTAACCCCAAAGCTTTGAAAAGAAAAAAAAGACAAAACCTTTGATCTTGATCATTTGCTACGGCCTGAGTGCGCAGCTCAGGGCAGAAGCATTGGCCTCTGCTCTCTTCAGAGCCCGGAGTGGCTGCATGCCAAGCAAGTGCTCTGCAGTCCAAGCATAAGGACGGCTCTAAATAACACCGGCTACCAAGAGCCCAGAGGGCAGGAGTGCAAGAGCTGAGCGTCAGCTGGGGCAAGCAGCACCATCGCCATGCATCCTGTTTTGGCAGCAAAGTGAGGTGTTGATTTTGAGAATGCCATCTCTAAGTTGTCTCTCGAAATAATATAATCCTCTTATTTCCTGCTTCACCAGTTTTAAGGTCGTTTTGGTCTTTTGGGGCAGTGTTAAGCTGTTGTAGGTTCACAGGGAAAAATTCTGGCTATTCCTCTCAGAGCAAAGCTTGACTGTCTGAGATGATGTAGAAAGGAACATGAATCTCAGTAACCCTCTGAAAGTGCAGTATACACAAATTATCTTTGTGCCTGCAATTCTCTCCTGGCCTGGATGCTAAGGCAGTTTTTAATGAGGATTTGGCTCTGAGTGCATGTTTCCATGAAATGCTCACAATCTTCTTTTCCAGCCCCCACAACAATACCTATGTGCACAAAAAAAATAAAGTCCCGTGTACAAATATGCAGAACCACATGCCAGTTCTTCAGCTTTCCAGCCCTTCCAAGGGCTCCAACAGAGTGGCATTAGAGAGGGGGCAGGAGGACAGCTAAGATGCTGAACAACAGCTAAGACCCAGAACAAGGAGCAAAGAACATATTGAAGCGCTTTGCCAGGTCAGATCTTTATTCTGGCACTGAAGACAGAGCTATGGACTGACAGAAAGTGTTTATGACCTGAGCAGCAAGAAGACAACAGTGAAAGGATCAAGGCCTGTTAAACCAGGATACAGCTGTCCCCAGAGAACTTGATCCTGGCCAACGGGCTTTGGCAAGGAGCAGTTCACATGCAATAGCTGTGGATGATTGCCTAAATCCCAGCTTAAAGTGGTTAAGTGCTCTACTCCCCCTCGCATGATGATCTCTCAGTCTGATAAGTCTAGGAGAAAGGGATGCAAAAATAACTAAAAATTAGGGTTTATCTTTTTTTTAAATGAAACATCCGTTTTAATTATGAAAAGAAATATATAGGGAATAGATGTACTTCACCTTTTTGCTTCTGTGAGGGTAAACAAAATTATGGGAGATGGTGGGAAGACAAAAAAGCATGCTGGAATGAGAGAGGAAAACTTCAGAATCTAGTTCATTCATCATAAAATTAAGAAGTCTAATGATGAAAAGAGTACCAAGAGATGAAGCAACATAGAATCACAGAATATGCTGAGTAGGAAGGGACCCATCAGGACCATCCAGTCCAGCTCCTGGCCCTGCACAGGACACCCCACGAGTCACACCATGTGCCTGAGTGTTGTCCGAATGCTCCTTGAACTCTGTCAGGTTTGGTTCTGTGACCACTTCCTCAGTGAGCCTTTTCCAGTGCCCAGCCAATCTCTGAGTGAAGAACCTTTTCCTGGTACGCGACCTAAACCTGCCCTGATTCAGCTTCATGCCATAAATAAATAATTCGATAAACAAATAAATGCCATTCATTGATTTCTGAAAAATTGTCATTATCCTTAAGAAATGAGTCATAACAAACCATTAAAGTAATGCTACAAGAAAAAGAAAGAAAAATACTCACAAGAAAAATAAAATGATTGAACATTTCTATGCAGGAAAATACAATCTTCAAAAATAAGTATTTGTATTTCGGGGAGATGCAAAACATGAATGAAGAGGATCAGGAAGTAGAAGTGTCCACATCAACAAAATGGACTGTCACAGGGATAAAGCTACCTGGAAGGGTCCAAAAGGTGGCTGTCTGTGCAGCTTGGTCACTTATTGGGGCAAAGTCTTTGTGACCAGAAAACCCTTTGACATTAACAATTCTACTGGGCAGTGACAGTGACATCAAGTGGATACATTAGTGAATTAAACAACTGAGTTACTCGGATACACGAGGAGCTGTATTTTCGTAATGATTCATCTGAAAAGTGCTTCTACCCTAAGACAGATTGAGAAGTGATTTGCCCTTTGAGGCATTCTTTGTGTTCATGCGTACATCATCCCCTCCCTCCATCTTCATATGAAGGGTGACCCCCACATTATTTATTTGAACAGAGGAAATGGGGAAATTTTCCAACGAGGCTGAGAAAAGGGTAAAAAATTGGAAGCTTCATCCTTCCAGATACAAATAGCTACAGTTCATGAATGCAGAATTAGTTTGGGAAAGCTCAGATGCATAAAATAGGGCTGCCCCAGGCTGTTTTAGCTTCTTCACACCAATGCTGTAGTACCTATTTAGTTATCCAGTAATGCCAAGCAACTGCTGATGACTTCATTATCCACAAAGTATGCATGCATGCACCCCAAATGAGTCCACTGCAAATGTACTCGCATCATTAAATTTAGAGTAAGGCACCAAAGCATTTTTAAAACACATTGGGACTCTAATGAAAAGACTTCTTTTCCTCTATGTGGCTGAAAATATTCAGATGCAAAACCTTTAGCGTACCTTTATTTTGAGATAAAAACACACCATTTTTACCATGAGAGTGGTGGCAGTGTCTCTTTTATCTTCATCTGCCAACACCCCTGTTTCAACCGTATACTCCCATGTGACCAATACTCCCATTTCAGCCTAAGTGCCTGCCACTCACTGGAACTTTTCTTTATTAGAACATTTTATTAGAGGGCTTGTACTGCTTGCTCAGCACTACTGGAGTAGTGCCTTGCAAGTGAAATCAACAACGATGTTTAAGTGTGTAGTGGACTTGGTGGAATACCCACACTCTGTTTTAGTAGTTAAAAACAGGCTTGCATTTTGTCTTGATTTCTGTCAGTGTCAGCCTGCTCACTACAAAGGAAAACTAAGTGTTTTAAACCTAGTTTAGCTGGTGGCACAACCTTTGATGGCATGCCCCAATAAAATGCAATCCAGATGTCAGCAACATTTTTTTGGACCCTCTCTGCTGCCTACAGCTTGCACCACAGAGACAATGTGTGAATATCTCTTTACTACACATGGATGGAAGTCTACAGAAATGCAAAATCTTGCATTAGAGTAAAGCATCCTCATGTGTCCCCCACAGAAGGTGTGGCAACAAGGAGCTGCACCGCTGGCCACCTGCATCCTCCAGGTATTAAGCAAACATCTCCATACACTCTTGCTTTCCCCAGGTTTTACAGAGGTGCCAGGGTGATCTCCCACTATCTCCATCTAATACCTACTAAAACCATTCCTAGGACAATTTTTTGCCCATGAGAAGTTGAAGACTTTTCCATTATGGTGAATCTTTGCTCCCTGGTCTTCTCCAAGGTACCAGTCAAGGTGCCCTGGGAGACTCACAGGAGAAGAGATTTTCTCCACTTCAGGTTGCCCTGTGCAACTAGGGTGTCTCCCAGCCTTGCTCCCTTTTGGGATGAGAGCACACAGAAAAGAAGATGAGAGTGCCAACAAAGGAAGGATTTTTTGTTTTGACTGGGGCCGTGATGACTCTTCCATTCAGCTTTTATCCTTAGAAACAGCATTGCATTAGACTGCATATCTGCTGTAAAAGAACGAATGTCTGTCTTTGCCCACTTCTTTACAAACATCCTCTATCTCCTCAGAGGCCCGTGCTCCTCACCACAGAGGTGCCCAGCCTTTGCTGCAGCAAAGTGACTATACTGAAAATCAATAGCAGAGCTAAGCATAGTAGTACTCTCTCTGTGCTTCAGCTTCCAAGACCAATCATCTTCTGCTTTTGAAGAAATGCCGAGAGAAAATTAGAAATATTTTTAAAAACCCCACACCTTTATAACTTATTTTGAATGTATCACTGCTGCAGATGCGTGAGAGTGGGAATTAATATTCTTTGTCACTGCAGAAAAACTTTAGAGAAGTGCACAGTAGGTCTTATCTTACTGTTGACAGGTGCCTTGTAAAGGATTTCTTTATGAAAGGCTATGGAGAAATATGGAATGCAAATCCTGCTGTAAGTAAACCTGAGATTACTTGCTTTATGAACAATTTAGGTCTCTGGGGGGGAAAAAAACAAAAAAAGAGGAGAAACAATTTTCTATTGTAGAACTGCAAACCATTTGCTCAAAGGCTTTCAAGACCAGGGTTAGTGTTTCCCTATTCAAACCTAGATGAACAGGCTTTCCTCCCTACAAAACCATTGCAATGTACCTAGTCCAGGAAAACGCTGAAAAGCCAAAACATTTGTACAAGTTCAGTATAACTGGAGAATAATTAGTACGTAGGTAAATAATAGAGTGTGCTAATGCAATGTAAACCTGCATGAGATCTGCGTTTTGTAGTACAGATTTCACGTCAATGTCAAAGAAAGAATAATGCCTAACAATTAGAGTTTGTGATGCTGTCACTGGAGGAAAGGATTTCATTGCATGTCTACAGGGATTGTCTTATCAGGCCATTTGGATGCAAGATCGTGATGGTAAAACTATTCCACTGTATGCCTAGCCCCTCTGACTATTGCATTACAATGCTGTCAGGGTGCTGGGGCATAAAGATTTTACTGCAATCATTCTGAAGCTAATACGTCCAGATACAATGATCTCAGTGTAGCTTGTTTCCCCAATAAATTTAAAAGAAAAAAAAGATAAAAAGAACTGAAAACTCCAAAAACAATACTGAAGGTTTTAAGGTTTGGAAAGGGCACTCCAATTTAGTAAGGCACATAAGCTCGGACTCTTCCACATTATTATATCACCAGTTGGGTCATGAGACTCTGGGATATGATGCATGCAGTTGGAATGGAGAACCCTAATTTGCAAGATATTCTAAATTTTCTATTTTTGGGATACTTTGGCATAGGTAGCTCTAGTATTCCTAAAGTTCCTGATGGGAGAACCATACATAGTCCTGAAATCTTTCTCAGATATCAAATGTTTAATTGTTTCTATTAGCCACTTTAATGCTCTATTCAGACAGGGTTAAAGTTGACTTATGGGGTTGCATGCCCTTTCAGAATCTCCAATACATCTGTATTTCCATTTTTAAGGATAAAACCCGTGAAGTTAAAGTAGTCATCATCCCTGCCTCAAAGCCTTAGCTCTGCCCCCAGGCTCGAGAGCAGTGCAGCTAACGGGGGCGTGTAGGCTGGCTGCAGCTACGGCACGTGTCTGACACACCATCCCCTTGGCAACCCCTTGTCTCATTTATCTTCCTGAATGCTCGGCTAACCTTCTCTATCTTATAGGCAGCTGCTCTGATTGGCACAGATGTTAATTAAACTAGGTAGTAACAGAGCACACACTGGAAAGGCGGCCCTCGGAGCTGAAACGGATCCTCGTCCGCACCACTGCCCCACTGCCGTTCTCGGATACATGCATTGTGGAAGGAGGGAAGGAAAAATAACCTTATCCATGTTCCTGAGATCTGTAACAGTCTCATGATGGCAGAAGGGGAGACAGGGCAAGCATCAGCTGGTGACAACAGGTAGCAAATGGAGGTTACTGGTGAGCCGGAGGCGTGGACAAAACACTGTTAATCGCTAACACCGACCTAAATTAAACTTCTGTTTTCTCTGCCCATGGGCAGCAATATTCTTTTTCCTCATTTGAGCCCTGTGATCTTCCATGTTGCCCAGAGTATTCTTTCAGGGTGAAATGTACCATGAGGATATGAAACACAGTTAAAATGATAAGAAACAGGCTAATGCATCCTTCAACCCTATTGGCTTTTCTTAAATTTTTCATCCAATATTCTGGAAATATCCCCCTTAGAAATTTTCACAGTGACTTTCCTGGTTATTGAGGAAAATCACAGCTATAAGGTGATCCTAATCGTGAGAAAGACAAATCAGGAAGTTTCCCCTGAAACATCGCAGTGCCACTCTACTGCAACACCCATCCACAGAATACTGCAAAGGGCAGGGTGAACTCCTAGGACATGCTGACACATGGATCTTGTTGGACATAGAACATTTTAAGACCCTATGCTTACTTCAATTTTAATAAACCCCAATCCAATTCTCTGATCTGTAGCAGAGCACTGGTCTTCCTGCACCAGTTTACCTTGCTTCAAGCTGTGCTGCAGATAAAACCAGAACATTAAATTTTGAAAGTTGTGGCTGCCCCAAAAAGTTGATGAAAATTAGGTACTGGATAAGAGCGATTGAAACCAGGTACATCACTCTTAGATTGGATCCACCACTGAACATTCAAGCAAAGTGAAAATATAATTCTTGGATGTCACCGGTTTCTTTGAGGGTGTCATGAGAATTCCTCCCTCAAATAGTCAAATTTTTACTTCACATCTGAATAATCACAAAGATTTTTCAGAACTGAGAAAATCTGTGGGTTGTGCATTTAAATAGAAATTGATTGCTATGAGAAAGGGAATGTATTTGATATAATTTTTACTGACTGCTTTAGATTCACTTAGGTTCCAGGTAAGATTAAATGTAAGACCAGAAACTAGCCTGTTTAAACAGACACTGCAAGTTTGAGAGTGTCTGGACCAGACCCCTGTGCAATCAAAGCTGTGAGCAATGAGCAGAGATTCTCTGTACTCCCAGGTAAGAAATTACCTGCTGACAGCTCTGCGGCTGCTGGTCAGTCTTCCCTCTCATCAGCCCTCTCGCTCCGTTCTGTGGGGCACTGCAGTTCCAGAAGTGCTCTCTTTCCCATGGTGTGTAACCTGAATACTTCAGGCTGTAAAAGGTCTCGGAGGATGTTACCAGGCTCAAGTCATTACCCCTCTCCCCAGCCAACATGCTGCTTAAGAACTTTATGCTCTGTTTGCCTTAATCCTTGCTGGTGCCGTTAGATGTGTCGTGCTTCCCCTTGCCTTCTCTTACCAGTTGTGATTTAAAACACACCAGAATATGACCCAGTTTTATAGTCACGGTGGGCTGTTTGCAGCACACAGAGCAGGTAGGAAGCTTCTCTAAGCTCCCTGTCCTTTTGAATCAAAAAATCATATGGTTGGTCTCACACATCCTGTGCCAAGCTCGTACGAACTGAACTTCAGACAAAGCAGAGAAACACTCCTGCCATTACAGCATTAAGAGTACAATCCTCGCTCTGTGTGCCTGCACTTGAAGTGCAGACATTATATAGGTAGCTCTGAATATCAGTTTGTTCTATTTCCAAATATTAATTAATTAATAATAAACCCCCCCTTCTATCCATCTAAACCACAGCCTTCCCCAGACATTCCTCTTCAATAGCTATGTTCCTATACTATTACTCTGTTTAGTGCCATCATCATACAGCTCCTGTAGCTTGTGAAACTGTTCAGTTTAATTTCATGGTTTCACATTTTCCAAACAGCATACAGAAGAAAAAAGGAAGGCACTATCTAGGACCTGAAACCGACACCAAAGCCCAATCAGTATGTATCAGAACTTCATAATTAATAGGTTTCAGCTCCCTTGTAAAGGGCTTAAATCATTTATCCCTATTTCGTTGCCAGAAAAATCTCAATGTTCTTGTATTAAATATAATATATATTCATATATATTTTTTTCCTGAGCGTGTTCCAAAAACAGCCCATCAGCTCTAAGAAATACTTGTTAATACCTCCATCATATGACAGCATTTGTTTGAAATATTTGCATGCCATATAGTTCAGAGTACCTTCTTTTTTCCAGGCAACAGCTAAAAATTTTACTACAGCATTAAGAAATTTTAATGACTGTTAAAAGGTTCCCTAATGACTATAATAAAGGACAATATTTTATTGATGTCAGCAACTAGCAGTTGACTTATGCAGTACTACTTTTTAATCTTCTGGTTTGCTGTGTTCTTATTTATCTCTGCTCCAATTCTCAGAGCAAAACCTGATGCATCTCAGCTGTAATTTAATAGGTTTACTCGTAGCGCTAAAGAAGTCAATGCTGAAGTCACCTAATGAATGAAGTGCTGGCTCTCCAGTGCATATTCAATTTTTCATGCTCTTTTCATGCTCATTGTCATCGACATATGGACAGTTGTCTATGAACCTGTCCAATGGCTCCCCTAGGCTGGAAATCCAAAGCCTCATTGTTTATGCCACAGTTACTTTGCCAAGACATCAGCAGAAGGTCCAAAATCTGATTCCCAGGTAAAGAAGACATCCCAGGCTTGGCTACCCAGTCCATTTGATTGTCATCTACTCTGGTAACAGAAATTCAAGCATGGCTTTGTTACCACCTGATGCTCTTTCCTTACTGTCTATGGAAGGGCCTGTGTTGGTCTATCAGGACATCCTGGAAGCCTATGAAGAGAAAGGTAGAAAGCCTCTGAAAGACTGCAAAAGGTCATGGAACCAAGTCAACTATTTTTTCCTGAATATACCCACGCCATAAGGAAATCAGATGTGGCTGGGGTTCTGGTATATTTACACTTCTGATTTACTGTATGACCTTGGGCAAGTAATTCATCCCTTTTGTGCCTTTGCTTCTGTATCTGCATTACAGAAATAATAATTACATTTTCTGCTTCACACGGTTCTTCTCAGGCTTATTTAATGTTATCAATACACAATGCTTCACGAAATAGTGGAATTATTTTCACAAATATGTCAATCTAGAAAGACTATTGAGAGCAATGAATTCAGAACCAGTTTTCACAGTAGTTCTTAGACCTGCCCCCACGATCTCAGTCATCTGTCTAAGGGAAAAAGCTCTTAAATAGTTGTATTATCAATGAAAGGCAGTTGTATCAAAGCCCCAGGGTTGTTCTGGCCTCTAAATGCTAGTGTAAGAATATAAAGGTAACAGAGATGCATGGCTGGAGCAACCCTCGTTAACTGTGTGAGAGGGAACTAGCAGGGAAAAAGCCTAACACACTGACTGGCTCCAAGCCCTGGCTGGGCTGGAGGTGGCACAGCAGAGCACAGCCCATTTAAATCACACTGCCCTCTCACGTTAATCCTTGCAGAATGCTGAAACCATGTTACTTTTGATCACTCCATTCGTTTGTTCACTCCAGCTGCTCAAAACGGGGTTAGGAGCATGTCTTGCACATGGAAGATGAAAGATGGAAAGGGTGTAGGCACGAGGGTTTCCTACATGGAAGTCCGGCAGTTCCTTACAACTTATTAGTGGACCTCCCTGGTCCTCGCAGAGGCTAGGACAATGCAAATTAACAGAAGCAATTAATTACTCACATGTAAGCTGCTGGACTCAATCCGGGGGAATGGAGAGGACGACAATCACGGGGTCAGAATGGAGCCTTAATGAGCCCTTCTGGCCCCAGACCCTGTGACTATTCAATTAGGCACGAGACCTCGCTGCATGCCAAAGGCCTTTCGCCCCAGCCTCCGGAGCTGCGGCGCCTCGTGCCAAGCCACAGACCTTGCCCTGGACGTCTGGGCCGGCGCTAAACACTGGGCGGTTGGGCTGCTCTGGATCTCAGCCCTGAAATGAGGGCAAGCGAGTGACAGCCCAGCACAACTGCAGCCGCTCTTCACTTCGGTCTTGCCTTTAAGGGCATTGTGTTTTGTCGTCTTAAATTACAGTAAAATTGCAGTCAGCTGGGTAAACCCAAAGGCCCACGTTGTTCTTTGCTGGTTTCTGCCGTTCACAGAGTTTTCTCTCATGCACGCCTATAGTTATTCAAAAATGCTTAAGAATTAAAATGTTCAACCAAAGGCGGGGAATTCTGTGTTTGAATAAAAACCCATTTTTTAAAATATCTGTTTGCTCTTTCACCCACCTCAAAAGTCTCCTTCAAAATGATCCCTTTCTAAGTGATTAATTTTCCATGAGAAGATGCTAACACCAGGACAGTGCAAAAATAAATATCAGAAAAGAGCAAGCAAAAGGGAATGTGTCACATACTGACTACGGGGAAACAGTGCAAAACATCTAATCACAGCAGTGCCAGGAAACTTGAACCTGTCCAAAAGGATCCAGTGCTCTCAATGTTTAATTGCTGTTGATGGCTGCTGGTCAGTCATGCATGACAATGTGTGTGTCACGCTGCTTCCTGCCTATGTTCATTCCTGTCAGCCTTCACTCCAGGTGATGAGTACGGCTTCTCTGACCAGGGGAGAGAGAGAGAGAGGGGGGAAAAAAGAGCCCTCACAGACACAGAGCAACATGTACCCAAATAACCCAAGCCACAGGAACAGAGCACCAAAAATGGATAGCAAAGGCCAGCTTTTATCAACCTCTCTACCCCTCCTTATTTATGCTTAAAAAAAAAAAAAAAGAAAAAAACAGTGTGGCATCTGCGACCAACAGTATTCCAACTGGCAAGACTCAGGTCTCCTGTTTGCTTGATTATATGTTTGAACACATGCTTGGGGCTGCACGGAGCAATTTGAATTACAATCGGGTAGACATGAACATGATCTTTTTTGGGGAACTGGAGCTTTAAAAACCTCCTCCTCCAGCTAATAAGAAAGAGATAGGGGGAAATGTAGGAGAAGTAACTTAAAAGGTCTAGAAATTGTATAACAGCTTTCCACTGCTTTCCACTGCTTTCTTAAAGTGACTGTTTAATGGTTTATGTATCTGGGCCCAGATTCAGCAAAGCACTTAAGCATACATTTAACTTTAAGTGTGTGAATGATCTCATCCTTATTCAGCAAAACCCTTAAACAAATGCTTAATTTTAAGCCTATGCTTAGCTGCGTTGCTGTAGCAGGGCCTCATCGCACACTTCTGCATCCTGCCATGTCTGTCATATAATCAGAAAGAGTGCTCTTGTTTCACCTCACCCATTGCTCTTTTCTTTTCAAAACAACGATCATCATTTTGCCATTGTTTAACTTCCTTTTGCTTTGTGCAAAACCAATGGCTGGGGGTCAATACATTCCTTAAACATCCAGAACATATCTGCTCACTTCCATCCCGCTTTGGATCCGTCTGCAGTCGAATTCAGGGTGAGTCCTGCTGCACTCTCCAGTGGGAGCTGGGTCAGGGCCACGCTCGGATGTGTTTCAGTAGTACATGGACTGAATCGTGTAAGAATGGGAAAGGCAGTGCAGTGGGGAGGTTTTTCTGCAACAAAACCACAGTAACAAGGCTTTAGCTGATTCAAAATTGATCCAACTTCAGCTGTGGTTGGGATGCTTTGAGGAAGGAACTAAAACATCATTTCTGGACCACAACATTTCAAGAAATTAGGACATAGCATATGACGTTAGTTTTGATGATGTCATTGTTTTACAATCATTTTGTTATTCTCTCTGTGTACTGCTTTCATTCATCTCTCCAATAAGTAGGAAATGAAGGTAGAATACAAAGCAGGGAGAAGAACGTGTTTCACACAACATTTCTGGCTCATTTGAAGATGTTCCTTATTGCAATTGCCACCCTTTCCCCTCTCCATATCCACACCCACCCACCAGTGAGAGTCTGTTCAGTTTCATTGATGATGATGAGAATCATGTTTAAGTGCTAATACACAGATACAAATTGAGAAATGCTGTGTAGGAAGGTCAGTCTGCTTTATTTTTCCTGAATTGGCTTTTGCTAGCTTTAATATTTGGAACAACTTGACTTCCTCTGACATCACTGAGGAGAGTCTCTGGGTTTTTAAATCATTTTATGAAGATGATGATGATGATGATGATGATTATTACTACTACTACTACTACTACTAAAGAGGTTATATGGACAAAGAGAGCAATAGGTGCACAAGGAAGAATAACTCTACTCAATTTATGTTATTTAATGTATGTGCTCATTCTTTTTTACCACAGATTGAAAAGTGGTGACAAAACAACTTGCTAAAGAAGTCCTGGGGTACATTCAAGGGTCACCATTTCTATGTTCAGAAGTGCCATAGAAGGAAAATAAAAACATAAATAAGTAGTTTTGCAGGAACAGAACTAATGAAGCCCTGTTTCCTACAGCTTTGTGCCTCATAATTAATTGTGAGCTACAGTTGAAGCTTTTCCCAGGGGTGGGGCACATATGGTCCATCTCTCACACTCTCTGAGAAATATATAGATAGATATAGTGTGTGGATTCTTTATGGTTAATAATGCATGAACTCACTCTGCGGCCTCGTTGTTAGGCAGGCTCCTTATCGGGTGTCTTTTCTTCACCATCCTCCTCCTTCCATCCTTCCACAACAAGTAGAGAATTTTATTTTAATCTTAAAGATTACCACTCCGCCAAATTTGTCTGAAATCACCAAAGAGATTAACACCTGAATAGGTTAAACTACACACATGCATATACACAAACATGAAAACTGTGTGACTGAATAAGCCTTATCCCTTTACAAAAGGTGGCTCCCAATCGTATACAGCACTAGTAGATATTTATTTTCATAACGTGTAAAAGCAAAGGGAAAATACTATCATTTAATCCTTGCCCTTTTTTGGCATCCTCTCTTGTAAAGGAGAAGTCACCAATACTCGTGAGAACTGCAACAGAGATAAGCCAAATGAGCTCAACAAGAAATGACAAACTCACTGCCAGCCTGGGAACATGCCATGAAGTCAAGTCTGTGAAGTTCAGGTTTGGAATGCACTATAGATTCTGAAGAAAAGCTCAGAATACAGTGATGTACATGCTGACACTGAAGAACTTTGTCATACGTGGCCCTTTCCTTTCTGTTCTGCAGCAATGTCAATGATTTGAGGCATTAAAAGGCATTGTTCCCATTTATGGTGATTTTCAGAAAACTGGAGCTGTGAAAACAGGATTATCAAACCATTGGAAACTTAGAACCACTTTTGAAGTTCAGGCCATGTAATGACTATGTGTAAAGGAGGAGGCAGCAAATCGCTTGGAACTTGGCCTTGAATAAGATAGCCAAAAAAGCTCATGTGAAATTAATAAGCAGCCTTCCTTTTCATTTTAAATGCAACCAAAGCCCAAATGCTGGAATAAATACATTCGGTATACAGACAGAATTTTCATAAATCAGCCATGCTTATCCATATCCTTTGTACTTTGTAACCATTAGCCATACACTCTATTGAACATAATGTTTCCTAAGATCCCTGGTGGCTTCAGTATTAATCTGAATTCTGTGATTCTACTGTCAAGTTTAAATTACAGACCTGACCACAAACTCATTAGAAAATACACTGCTCTATTCTGTGCTTCTCTTGTCTCGATTTCATATTTTTACAAAAAAAAAAAAAAAAAAAAAGAAGAGAGAAAAAAAAGAAAAAAAAGAAAAAAAGCCATTGCTCTTGCAAAAAGACTGATCTCTATGATGTGGCAATGAGCCAAATTTGTTTTAGGAAGTGTTGAAAAAAGAAAAAAGGGTACATCTTCATCTAATCCATAACCAACGTAAATTGGATGTTTGATGTTAGATATTCATAACAATTACGTACCGCGTTTATTTATTTATATTTTATGTAAAGGATGAAAGCTTAATTCCCTTAACTACCGGGGGGCAAGTATAATCTGTCCAGAGGAAAGCACAGTACGGCCAGACGAAATGATAGCTCTCTCACACTGCTCTGTCACTGCGACTAAGCCCTGACATGAAAGCCTTAAGGGTGTGGTAAAAAGGACTGCCCTCCAGTGTGCTGAAAGGAAACTTCAGCATCCTTACTCATTCGTTTTTTGTATAAAAACTGACAGATGTGTCAAAGGTGTGATAGTTTCGTGAATAAGTAATAAGTCCTGACAAGTCGGACCTTATCATTCCCTTCAGCCTAAGGTGAGGAAGGAGCCTGGGGTAATAGCGGGGGCAGCAGAAAAGCCCTGGATGGGACTTGTGGGGTGGCTCGCCTCGCTCGTCCGTGCTCCCGCTGGTACAAAATGGATTTGATGACAAATCTGATCAAATTCATGCCTGGTGTAATTTCGGAGAGGTCAGTGGTGTTACACCAGGGAAAGCATCAGTCCTTGGTGTTTATTTAGGGAAGACGGCAGAGGCTCTGGAATAAGAGCAGTGCACTGAGCCATGAGCTCCCTTCCCCTCAGCAGAGCGGTGTGGACGCTTCACACGAAGGGCAGTTGGTTATCAGAATAATGTACGAGGACTTTGTCAAAACCTGTGTTTCAGCATGGCTCACAGAGAAGGTGCAATTACTGCACTCAGCCAGTGTGACCCTTAGATGCCTTGCCCAATGCTGCCAGATCCACCTGAAATCTCTTTCCAAACAAAAGCAAACCAAGATTCTTCTCTCTGCAATATCTAGATCGTATTACAGGAGATTTACATTCAAGTGGAAGAAAAATAAAGAAGGTTGTAATATATTTATTTGTGAAGCAAAAGGTTTGCCTTTCTGCAATGCTCATATTTACAACGCATAGACTTGCAAAGATCACTAGTGCAAATGAGAAACATACATGAGATAGTTTGGAAAGCAGGAATTCCAGATGGAAAGGAGCATATCCGAATGAGAATGCAAAAATACTTTTACAAGTAAATACTCATGGCCTCAGTATGTGATTTTCATAAGCTTTCATCAGAAGGAAATAAACCAATATGGAAATGACAGCAGCTGAGATACTTAAGAACATGATTAGCTCTCAAATCTGGAAAAAAAATGTGTTTGGGAAATTATAATCCTACTTAGTAGATTTCCTTATCTATATATTTTTCCACTCAGGTGTGTAATAAGTAAGGAAAATTTAATATAACATTCCAGATAATGGGAAAAAGGAAAAAAAAAATCAGATCAGGTTAACATATTGCTATTATACGTACAACATATATAGGCCAAATAGACAAAGGAAGAGAGAACAGGATAGGGTGCAATGGCATTGACTTTGCAGGTGATGGATGGTAGTAAGACACACAACCTCAGGGGTAGAGGAAACTGGGACATGTGGAAAGCAAAAATCCCAGGAGCATGAGAGGGGACTTCAGGAATAGCACGGCAGTGAAGGACATTTGTTGAAGAAGTCAGGAGAAGGTCAGAGGCAAGAGCCAGACGTTGTAGGGAAAAACATAGAGCCCAGTTTCCTGAATGCAATGTAGCAGGAAATGGGTTCTGGAAAGGGCGTGGGGGTACCAAATAGATGTGGTGGGGAACACAGACCTGAAATACTGCCCAGTGAGGCCAGACAAGTGCTGGCACATGGGTTTGAACTGGAAGTAACAGTCCGTTCCACATTTCACAGACTTGTTCTAACTACTACCCTCCCGCCCCTCCCTTCTTTATGTTTTAAATTGCTTCGGTGCTGTCTTTCCTCATTTTTTTTTCTCCTAAGGCCTGAAATGTGATGCCTGCTATGAACACTGTCTTCTTTTGACATTTTCACTCCCTGATAATGCTGCAAGCTAGCCTTGAATTTTAAAGAGTGGCACGCATGCACACACTCAAGCACTCCCACTCTGAGGCTGTCATTCTCATCAAACATCTGGAAATCTGTTTGCCAGAGTGCTGCCACCAAATGCTCCTGCCTCATCCAGGCAGAATTGTGCTTCCCCTACAGGGTAAGCAAGAAGAGCTCGAGAGCAGATTTACAGCTGTTGATGTGGCAGCGCTGAAGTCTTGTGCGGCAGCTCAGAGCGCCTTATTTACGGTTTTAACCCTCAGAGGAGTTGGTTAGAGGACAGATTGGATGTGGACATCCAAAGCCTTCTTGCAGCCTGAAGAATCCTTCCTTTCCCTTTTATTTCTAGCATCTTTACCATCCAGCCCTTCATAACTCTGGCCAAACACAGATGGCTGTAATTCCCTCAGACTCTGAGGACAGCAGCAGCCTTGGTATTGAGACCTCACTAGGCAAAGTACCACAAGATTTCATCTCTTCAGCCCAGGGGAAGAAGAAATGGAGGATCAGACTTCAAGGCATCTAAGTGCCTAAATCTCATTCCCTCTCTAAAGCACTCCCTGACCTGAAGAAAATTCTCTTTCAGGCAGGACACACAAAACCGGTAACAAATATTGTCTTGTCTTATCTGAGGTCATAGGAATAAGTCCTGTTGCCCTGACCTCCTCCCCTGCCAAAAAATTAATTAGGGAAATGATGGGTAGGGAAGGCAGGAAGGTGGCGTTAAGGCTCTGGGGTAAAAGAGTTGGAAAGATACATGTGGATAAATAAAATAAAGGGATTGTATTCAGTCCAAAAAGATGCTTCTATCCAGTTCTGGATAGTGAGTAGAGAAACAGAGGAAGAGCAATGGGAAATGAACAGAACCGAGACAGGATAAAAACAAGCCACCTGCAGAGACATAGCAGACCAGTAAATAAAAGGAAAAAAGTCTTTCTTGTACTTTCCATAACATCAGGGTTAGCATCCAGGATTCCCGATGCAAAGCCCAAACACAGCTGCTTCCTTACTAACCTAAATAACTTAATAGAAAATTTACATCTTGGCTAAGACATTCAGCATGCTGGTGTGCAGAACAGAAATACTCGATTTCTAAAGGATTTTCCCCAAAAGAAGCAAAGCTTGCACATCAGGACACAGGGAAGCATTTGATAGCACAGCACGGAAGGGGAAACTGACTATTCCGTCCCTATTAGGACAGCTGGAAGTTACAGTAAATGGGCTATTGAGAACAATGGGTTGGAGCCAATGGAAAGGCAACTTCCAAACATTTCAATTTAAAGGTCTCTCAGCTATGGAAAATGATTGCCATGGGGCTTTGTTTCAGGTCGAGGCACCAGGGAAAGTGCATTTAGAAAGCATGACAGTCCATTTAGCAGGCATCCCTCAGCCATAGGCACAGATTCCCTCAACGAACGCTCGGTTGTGTGCATGCCTAATCTTCATCCAACTTGGAGGAAAAACACCACTAAAAGGCAAGGAGTTTTTAGTGAAGTTTCAGTGGTAAAGCTCCACACAGACATCTCCTCCTCCTCCTCCAAAAAAAAAGATATTTCTGAATATGTGAGAGCTGTTAGTTGCTGCTGTGCTGTTTAGTGGCTGGCAGGCCAGCCTCAGGAAACATGACTGAGGACTATTTTGCCTTCGGCCCTGATGATGGAAAGAGCGAACCACACATTTATTAACAGTGTTATCTTAACTGCTGAACAGCTAGAATAAAATTAAGGCATTTAGACCTTTTTTTTCTCCAACCATTTATAAACTGCTTTAGTGCTCCAGTTATGTGTTTATCTTTCAGAAAAAGCATGAACAAAACCAGCCAGACAAATAATCCTAAAGATGTTGAAAAAGCAAAGGGTCAATAAATTGTTTGAATTGGGACAGCCCACTGGTCTGACATAGGAATGAACATCTGAACTAGAGGAGGCTAAAGCTATGATTTTTGTAAGGCCCAGGGAGAGATGCAGCCCTGATTAAGTCATCACTATGGTTCACTAGAATGGAGGCACTGTGTCCAGGAATGTTGGATGACTCGTTGCAGGCATGGAGAGCCACTGACAGAGAGAAAGGGTACCCCTGGGCCCATGACATACCTTATGTACTCAAAAGGGTCCAAAGTAAAACTCAAGAAAAAGAGGCAAAAGGAAATATTGCCACATTTTGCTTTTTCAACCTTACCCTTACAAAGAGGATGAGGAGAGAGTTTGAAAAGTGGCGAGTTAAGAGTCAATGGGCAGATCTAGCACTTCTTGAGTTTACATTTGTTGCCCGACATCATCCGGTCTTTTATGTCTCTCTTTCTATGGTCACGCACATCCCATCATGTATGTCCTGCCTCAAGTTTCACACGTCTGTGTCTGCATCTGGAGTTTCAGGGTAGTGGCCCAGGTGTCAAAATGCCATCTCCCCTTAAGCTCTAGAATGAATCGCTTTGGATGCTTGATTACCCAAGAGCAGGGAGACTTATACGGGAATTAGTTGCCGTCAGCAGACGATCAGCTTATTCTACAAGTCGTATAATTTTATCTTGCTCGGGAAGATTAGGATTTAGGGGGAATCTGAGTCATTCTAATAGAACAGATAATCATGCTGATGCCAAGATGATTTTTGCTTTTTTCTTTTCTATATCTTTTACATAGCTCTATGTATCCACAAGTATTAGCATGCATACTTGTAATTCTTTAAGCCTGATAACTCAGCATAGTTCTAGAGTTCTGTAGGGCCAGGAGACCAAACACCCCAGAAACCGTGGGGCCAGGAGACCAAACATTCTACTATCTTGGGGAGCCAAGGTCCCCTTCTAGAACATATTCTGTAAACTAGAGATTAGCCCACCCGGGCGGGGAAGATTCCATAGATGGGGAAAATATTACACCATCCACCCAAGCCCCCTTATTGGGTACCCTTGTTAGATACGTTAATGTGTAAGGTCTACAAATTGTATACGTGATTTACGGTGGGGGAGGGGGCATTGCGACGCGTTCCACCTCGGTGAAGGGATGCATTGATAGGATCCTATTAAAGATATCGAGGTAAACAACCCCCTCACCCTTTAACCGTGTCTGGCTTTCATTTCCTAAGACCAGAAAAAGGCATCAGTGCCTGCTTTATAATTGCGAGAGGAGGCTCGTTACATCCATTATCTATCTTAGCTGCCAGGTGCACTGTTTATAAAGAAGTTTGAAGACTACCTGAGGCAGCTTAACCCTCTGAACACAAAAGAACAGCAGTTTTGAGGTACTACAGAATTAGTGGCTCATTTCCCAGTCTTCTTTCCATGTATCAAATGTATCCTACTGTAATGTGTGAATGTAGCATGTATGAAGTATAGCACTCCTGGGAAGAGAGGTGATGAAAGACTCACCAGCACATGGGTTCAGAGCTACAGCAGTCAGGGATGGAGAAGAAAGTTTGGCCAAGTGTAATAAATCAAATCTGTAAAATACATGAAAGAGTCAACAGAGGTTTTAAGCAAAATAAGTATCATTTCTGTCCTCAAATTAGTCTTTGCAGAGTGAATAAAATAGGATGATGCACATCTTCACTCCCAAATGGAAACAATTATGCATTAACCCATCTTTTAGAACTTCCTTTTAGGCAGAGATCTAATAGGTACAAAGACGAGTAGTAGACTAGAAAGATTTTTATTGCATATTTCAGTGGTTCTATTACAAACTATTCAGTTGTTTCTCTGTCACCTGAGGTACATAAAAGTTTCATTCATTCCTTATGGAAAAGATTTCACACAATCTACAGACAGTGGTGATTTGGGTCTGTTACATCTTGATATGGACAGCTATCTGCTCTTGTTTGGGAACCCTCCTACGCAATCATAAAATGGTTCATGTGCCAAATCCAGAACTGCACAGTGCAGATTCACATCTTGCAGGTTAGAATCCTTTGTATCTCTTCTCTTTTATGGTTTGGGGTTTTTTCCCCTGGAATGACATTTTAAAAGGACCCCACCATTTGTTATCTCTACTTTTTTTCAGTCTATCTAGCCTCATTATTTTTATGTGCTTATGGACTAAGGTGGTGACAGCTGATCTGGTTTTTATTATATTTGCTTTTTTTCTGTTGCACACCCTTTGCCTACTTTGGCAGAAATAAGACACCAAGGAACAAAATGATCAAAACAGTGACAAAAAGGAGGAAAAGATTGAATGCAACAAAATTTTACTTTTAATCAGCTTTGTTCTAATTTCAGCTTGCCCAACAGTTTTTAATATGCAAAAGAACTGTCCTTCATACTGATTTAATGAAAATGGTCATTTTGCTGAGGGTGTGCTATGTATCATCCAGTCAAGATGCGAATATGCTCAACTGAGGTTTTTTTTGAGCTCAGTATGCCCTCTGGTTTGTTTCTGGTTTGTTTTCACTTTTTAAAAAAAATTATAGCAGCTAAATCTGCTGCTTTTGCCAATTCAAACATTATTCATTTTTTCTCAAAGCCAAGTCATTTGTTCCAGCTCAAAGTTACTTCTCTTAAGGCATTTGTCTGAGGTTTCTTCTTTTTCTCTCTCCAGCCTGTCCCCACATCTATTCTTCCCATATATCATACCAACTAGTCTGCTTTGAACCTCCCCTTTTGTCAGCCACAACACTGCGGAAGGTGGTGATTTGTAGGCTCGGAGCAGCGAAGACAATGTATGCCTGGGTCAGTAGTAATTAAGGAATGTCAGTGGTCGAGGGGGAGAAAATCCAACTCAAGCCAAACTGAAGCATTTAGATATTTTACTGCTGCATCCTTTTAGGCCTCTCTCAGCTTATAAATATTAATTTAAAGACTACCAACAAGGACAGTAAACAGATTTAGGCATAAAACTTCCTGTCAGCGGTGATTTGTGCCCAATAAAAGGAGAGCTGGATAGAGAAAGCCTGCTTCACTAAGTTTATGATAGACAGTGAAAGGCTGCCATCAAAATAAAAAGGCTTTCACTCTATCTTGTGTTGTATTGGCATCTCCTGCCCTGACGAGCATCGTACTGGGGCTCTGTTGTTCCCTTTCCCATCCAGCTCACTGAGGGAAAGGTCTGGGGCAGGACCAACACTGGCAGTGGGCTCTGCACAGTCAGCAGGATGGAAAGGGAACTTTTACAGCACTGGTGCCTTGTAGTGAACTCTGAGATGGAAAAAGCTGACAAAAGGCCATTCCTTTCCTACTAATGCCTGACCTGAAGGTAGGAAAATAAGTCAGCAGGCATTGTATACTCTGTGAGAGTGTGCCTTTAAAATGTGACTATATTAATTATAATAATAAATTAAGTATCTTTATTATGATCTCATTTCTGCACAGGAAACCTTTACTTTAAACTGTAATCTGGTTTATTTTTTTGATAGAAAACAGCTTAAATTTTATCCCCCTTCTTTGTTTCTCTGAACAGCCTAGTTTCTTTTTCATTGAGTGGTAAGCCATACTGTTGCTGAGTAGCATGATCATGAGAAGCTGAATACCAGATAAATAGCAACTAAACATAACTCTTTAATTAATCTTAACACTTTACCCATACTTATGTAATTGAGCCTGGATAGAGCAATTCATTCTTTCCACACGTTTAGGTCTCTGCAATGCCCACCTGGCTCGTACTCTGTCTCTAGCTAGATCCACAATCCAACATGCACCTTGTGTCTTGTGTGCACAAAATGTTTGGCCAATTTATTTATCCCCACTCTCCATTTACTGCTTGTTCTGCAGGGGATGTTGTTACATGGTACCACAACCTTTCTGGTTTGCCTTGCTCACCTCAGGCTTGCAACTTTAATATTTTAGGGAGGCAAATTAAAAGGTATCAACTCTGCAATCTCAATAAATATGTAGCAGTCGCAGTAAGTCATGGTGGTTGTTTCCCTGCCTGGAGACTGTGGGCAGAAGTCATGCACAGGATGGCTGGCCCCATTGGAAAAATGGTGTTTCTGTGTGGGATTTCTCTCCTACAGAAGCTGCTCTCTGTGGCTCTTTGGTTCACTGCCAAGGCTTGGCCCATGGAGGATCACTGGGGAGAAAAGGCTGCTTAGGAAAACCTTCTGAGTGGAGGACAATGGGAGGAGGAAAAGGGAACATGTATGTGGGGAAAATACCCTTATGAAAAATGCTGAAAGACAGAGCTATGCTTTGTCGATGGAATTAACATGAAGCAGAGGCCCTTAGAGAAGATCATTCTGAAAAGAAATGAAAAATACATAAAACTTTGTTTAATTTATGGAATTTATAGGCTGCTGACCAGTAAGTATAAAGTTCTGTTCCCATGGCCCTCACTATCACTCATGTATTACTTGTCAGTAAATGTGGTGCACTCAGAACATAACAGCTACGGCAATATTTCTGTTCCCACTGCAGCTTTACTACACCCATGAAACTCTGTAATCTTTAAATTCCCTCACTGTTAACATCTGCTGAAACATTATTGGTCCCAGCATAGCCAAGCTGCTCTGAAATTACATTTAGCAGAGTAGTTAATGCTAACAGTATAATTCTAGAAGCAACCATGTTTTAAAAAGGCTTTAAAACTGGTGTGGTGGCTTTGCTTCCCTTTGCTTTCACTCCTTCCCCAGTCCCCTGCTTTTTGCCATTATCTCACCTGCAGACCAGAATTCATGTTTAAACAGCATTTTCAGTTTTGTTTTGAATAACATTTTCATTTTGTTTCCTAGCCTTTGACTGCCAAGGCAAACTTCTGAAAACAGCTTTGTCTCACCTAGTTACAGCATCAAATTTTAAGAGTCCAAGGGGCTGATGGAGGAAATTTCTAAAGCTTTATTAAAATTAATATCTTTTATCACCCATATAGGCTGTTTTTTGTTACCCAACATATAAGCAAAATAGACTGGGTGCCGTTACTAATGATGAATTTTCAGTATATTAATTTGCAGCTCATAAAGAGCTCAAGAGTTCAGCTTTGCTTTTATAAGGAAATGTTGGACAGAGGACATTTTACTAAATCACCCAATGTTGTAAACATGTAATTATTCTTAAAAAAATTAAAATGCAAACACCTTAGAGTATTTGAAATTATGTATGGATTTTTTTAGTGCTATGTAATGCAATTATTTTAAAAACATACGTATAGTTAAATAATGCCATATATAAAGCTTTATTCACAGATACTCAGCAAAACAACCACATTTCTTAGAAAAAAAAATTACCCATGTTTTTCAAAAGAAAAGCTCGAAATTTCCATTTTTAACATACTGAATCAAAATCCCCACCTATTCAGCAGTTCCCCCTTCAGCTAGAAATCCTGATAGCTCTCTTTCAAAAAGCAGCCTTGAAACACACACATTCTAGAGCTGAAAGATTACAGTTAAATTTTTGTGTTGCTATTAGATTTTGTATGTTGTGTATTTAGAATATTACTTTAAAAAAACTATGTTAATTAAAAAAAAAAAAACAACCCCGAGAATTTCTGTTCACAAAATAACGAACTGTATAATTTGAGACTTCAAAGAATAATTATTGTATTACCCAGCATTGCACAAGGATAGATGGACTGCTAAATCTGCTAAATTTAACTGGTTCCTGATTCACAAACAGCAGTAAATGACATCTGTGCCAGATGGCAGTCAGCATTTGTGCATTGATACTCTGATTTTCCCTTCTCACGACCCATCTCGTCTCCGTTAGTATTTGCTGCTTAAGCGGCAGTGTCCATCATGAGATCATTTAATGCAGGTTAAAGACATGCCAGTGAAGGAATTTCCCAGGAACACCTTGCAGGATTTTAATGCTGCCACAGCAGCAGCAGTGCTACATTCAGGACAGTTTATTAAACACTCTGCAGTCTAGTTTTATACTTCTTGCCCACATCTGTCTTCTAGAGATGCATTTTTTTAAGAAAGATGATTTTTGTTATTGTCTTCTTGTTTAAAATGCGATAACATGTTTTCAGCAAATGAGTAAACTAATGATTTCTTCATGAAGTCATTGCTATGAAAGCATGTACATCACAGTATGATGCTGTTTCAAGTCACGTGACATGATTTCTTTTGAAACTTTGCATCAGAGTGATGTTCAGGGCAATCCTGTTTGAGGTGTGGATCCCTTCCTTTCAATCTGTCATGTCCATGTCTGAAGTAGCTGCTGCTATTACATGCCAGGAGGGACTCCAAACTATATCAGTGACATCTTTCTCCCAGTAGGAGGCAATCACAGAGCCTTTGAGAGAAATAGTTGGGAGCTGTTCTGTGCATCATTACCATCATACATCAGACTCTGAGCACCTCATGGGGCATTATTTTAGAAAAAATTTAATGTGGCTTTTTGTAATCAGAATTTGAATGCACTTTTCCTCCCTGTCTTCTCCTATCATGACAGAAACTGACACAAAACTGGGTAGGAAAATCCACATCAATGCAACCATTTGGAAATTTCTACCCCCTCATCTGGAAATCTGTAAAAGCCGCAGAATTTCTGAAAAGTACGTATGCGGGCTAATTAACTTCTAACATTCTTGTTTTGATTAAAATATCCCAGACAACCAGGACTTGGGACAAAGGTGCTTTGTTTAGAAAGTTGCTTTTGGAAAACCAAAATTCAGTGCTAGCTCAGGGTAGGAATCCGAATTCTTTTTCAGAATTACCCTTATATTAAAACCCCATTATTTTGAACAATGCCATATTTTAAATATTACTACTTTTGGAAAAAATACATTATTTGAGTATTTGTTTCAGTCTCAATAGTGAGGCGCAACTAGCCTGGGACCATTTTGGAGGAAGCCATGTGGCTCGTGGGTGAAATGCCAGCTGAACTGGTAGCACAGTACCTACAAGGGCAGTGGTATCCTCTGTGTCATACTATACAAAACTCTTCTCTTTCCTGACATGCCTAGAAAACCCTACAAAAGTAATTCTCAAACAACTCTAGAGATAATTGGCACTCGCTGAGGGGTGTCATGCCTGCATCATTTATCATAATACTAAACATAGTACTTAGCTGTACAGAGCACTTTCATGTGTCTTGATTTTTTTAAAAAACTGCTGTACACATATCTGTTAATTCCATTACTTACTGATTATGATAATCATGACCTGACCTTATGATGACCAATAAATGCACGATATTCTCCTCATTTATTTTATGTGTAATTCTGGATATCTTAAAAGCTGACACTTGCACAAGCTGCCTTTCAGGAGGGAACAGCAGTCTCCCTAAAGTCATGTATTGGAAGCAACATTACAGTGCTAGTTATGGTAAAACCACGTTGTACATACTTTTCAGGCTGTAACGAGTAAATTAAGGTTGTATAAGCTATAAATCACAGATGGATCCTGGAGTCCTGACTATAAATAGTAATGGCCCTCTTTTAAGTAATGCATGAGATTAAAATAATAATAGAATATAAAATTATACAGTAAATATACAATTCAATATGTAACTATATAAGACATAAAACACATAAAAATATAAAATAAAAGGTAAAAATCCAGGCCCTTGTGGGCAGAAGAGGAATGCAGGCAGTAATGGATGCATGCTTCTGCATGTCTGCCCCAAGCTTGACAGTCTTAGCCTGTTCCCCTATTGACTCTCCTTTTCCCTATCCTACCCTTCTGTGTTTAGATTCCTTTTCTCAGTCCCATTCTCCTCACATAATCAGGTTCAGAATCACATCCTAGTCCTTCTTTCACACCCATGAAGAGCCTTAAAGCAAATGTGTTGCAAATTTAGAGAATTCAGCTCTTTGTTTACTGATTAAATTTACTGGATTTCCCACCCCAGGCTCTCACTTTTTGGATAACAGTTTGGGAGCATATGACCTGAACTATCGCGGAAGATGAGGGGTTTAACTGCTAAAGTAGATTAAATTCTGGCAGCCACAGGCTTCAAAGTTAAAAACCGCAGTGCCTAACTAGGACTGCCTCTAGTTCCTGGTCCAAACCATAGCTCTTGCTCTAATTGGATCAAATAATTTAAAAGCATTTTGAGATGATATGTATATATGATTTCAACCTCAAAGAAAACGTTATATGGTTCATTTCAGCACTTGTGTAGCTTTGAAGGATTTCTTTACAACTGGAAAATCTAATTACAAGGAAGGCTACAAGCTCATCTTGGAAAACAACAGTCAACAACAATACTGCCATGGCTGTTGAGCACCACAAGACACTGACCCCATCAGCCCTGGTAAAATCTAAACCATCATCACTGGGTTATGGATACACAGCGTATGTTCACGGGCAGGGATGTCAATAATAGCTTCCTTTCTTTGTATTTACCAACATAGGAACTTAGCAGTGCATCCAGCCAAATCCCCCTAACCCCCCAAAACCCAAACACAAGTGCCCCCTCATTCCTTCTTCTTCCTTTCAAAAGGGCTTCTTAAAAAGCTTTTACCCCCTCACAGCTGAAATCAGTGTAGTAGATGGAATCAGAAAGAACAGAGAAAAAGCTCTCAAATCCAACTGGTGGTTATAATGCTCTGGATTATAAACTAGTCTCACTGAGCAGATCTTCCTGCTCTGAGGCTGACAGGGACCACAGCTTCCACAGAAAAACAGCAGGAAGAGTCCCAGATGCACCCACTGTCCTACCAGCCATGTATCCTTCCAGACCTCCTGCCTGTGCAGGGACCAGCAGCCAGGATTTATGGCTGAGGACCTGCTGCTCTGAGGCACTGCTGCTGCACCCAAACCTGGCGTTAATCTGGTGCTCCTCCTGCAGCACTGCAAATGAGAAATGCAGCTGAAGCAGTGCTGGTATTTACAAATTACAGCTCACTGTACTTTCTACACTTCAGAGGAGGAGTAATATGTAATAACAGCGTAATGCTGTTATTATGATAATGATGATTAATACACAGCCCTGAGCAAAGCTAGTCTAAATGCTGAGCTCGACTGCCATGTTTCCTATCAGAAAACCAATTCAGAAAGAGGCAAAGAATTTCCTTATACAGTTTTTAGGAAGAAACAGAGAAAAATAAAGCTTTGACACCTAATTACAATCTCTTTTGAACAACGTGTGGAAATGTTTCATTTCAAAATGACTGCTGCCTTCAGCTACGTGTAATGGCACAGAGTAATCAATAGATAAATACGTAAAGGCAAAAGCAAAACGCAAGTTTTTAATTAACCTGAGACAGCATTTTATTTTGGGGCAGATAGTAAATTTTTTGAAGTGTGATTGATCTATGGCCTTCTTTCACAGCACTATTATTAAAGACATCTTGTCTACTCAGGCTTGAGTGCTTCCAAACTCTATGCTGCTGCTGACTTTTAAATAAGAGGGTGACACAGAAGGATAAGTTTTCTTTCACAGTTTGCAGTATGTGGTCACACAGGATTTAGTATGATAGCATAGATGATTGTTTGCTGTACTAGCATAACAAAATTTTCTGTATTATTGGTATACAGCTGCAATAAATTACAGCACTGAATAATAACATTATTTTACAGAGTTAATTAAATTGAGAGTTAACTGTGAAACTGATGTGGTCAGTTACAGTGTTTTACTGAGGGTATAAAGAGTAGGACCACCTGTGACAGACCCAGTTTTTCCTTCCCTAGTTCTAGCCTTCTAACACAAAACTTACTCGGCAAACTGCTTGGATTGCTAGTTTTGCTTCTTCAACAAAAGTCCAAAGCTGCTTAAATGTCTTACTCACCTAGAAACCTAGAAATGTCTATTGAAATTAGCAACCAAGCTAAGTAGTCTGGGGGTGTGATTTACATTTATGGCACTTTAAGACTCCTTTACCCTTCCTGAGCTGTGGAAAGATAGGTCAGCAAAAAAAGAGAATCAGGCCTTTGGACTGTCCTATTTATAAAACAATATAAAATCAAAAGAGAATGTATTAAAATGGTAGCAAAAAAAGGTATTTAAATCCGTGTCCTCCTGTATTATTATGTCACAAAATCCTTTTCTTTTCTGAACAGGAGAGATTTCACAGTATAGTAAAAAAGGTATTTTTGAAAAGAATTGTTTTATATAAAAGTTGAATTAAAATTTGTAGAGCCATACTGTAATAGCATTAAGACACTCCTGGGCATATTTTAATGGTCCATTAATACTCCCCTCTGGTGACTGAATGCATGAGGCTGCACATCCAGGGTGTGTATTAGTGGACCCCTGAAACATGTCCTGTCACCTGTTAATACCATATTACAATGGTGCACTACCTGGGAAGCCTCAGAAATAACTTCCGAAAACCAAGGAGAATGTTTTTGAGCCTTGTAAAATGTTATGATTAATTGCCTGTCTGTGCCTATCGTATTATTCAGATAGTCAATAAATAACAAAATTGTATTAGAGCAAATAAACTCTAAAAATCTCGTAGAAAATGATCTGGTTTTAAATATTAAATTGCACAGTGAACAATATGAACAACCTCTTGTGTACCTGCAGAATGATGAATCCTTACTTTAAAGAGATAATTGGTAGATAAAGTGTAGCTTAAGAAAGGTTATGAAGGAATAAGTCCAGTAAGAGATGCCCATACATTTCTGCTCTGCTGTTTCCCTCCTCCATTTTTATCTTTCACTCTAACCTGTGCTTATTTTATCTGCTGCAAATTTTTTTTATTCCTTCATAATAAGGACTTTGAAATACAAGATGCTGTGAGCCTTGATTACCTAGAGCAGAATGCTATAGATCCTCATTAGAAAGAACTTCAGGTATTTTTAACTCAGAAGAGCCTTTCAAGAAGTCTTATGCATAGATAAGCCTCTTGAGAAAAATACTTGAGCATAAACTAAAATGCACACCCACTCAGCAAAGAGTTACAGTTTCTCCATGTGCTTAAATTCCACTGAGCTCCAGCAGAAGTTACATGTTCCTAAAGATAAGCACACGTGTGAGCTTCTTGCTGGAAGGAAACACACTGATGCTGCAGAGCCAGTTGTCTGCCTTTTACACGACGCCAAGGAATGCTACACATTAAAGAGCTGGGAAAAACAAGTTGGTGACAAGTAAGAAAGAATGATGTTTCTAAAATATAGTTTGCTTACCTGAATAGGAGCAAAAAATAGGAATATTTCATATGCTTAAAGTTGTTTCTTCACTTGGCATCTCATCTAAAAACATAATCGAGGAGAAAATGAACAATTACTGCACAGATTATGTTCCTCCTCTCCTACCTTTTGTGACTACGCTATTTTATTTCCCTGAGAGGCCTCTTAAACAACTGGACCAAACTAATTGCTTATTAAAATAAGTAAAATGCATCTTGCAAGAGATATGTGTAACTACTTACTAGGAAGATTTCTTTCTTAGTCCTTTACTGGCTGATCATACAATTGCAGCATCACATTCATCTGAAGGTGGCTGGGCCCTGAAACATTTTGTGTCCAACCTATATAGTAAAAAAGTATCTTTCTTGTGCTACCTGGAATATCACTATGTGTGCTGGGGTTTCTGATGCTCTGGGAGAGATGATTTTCCAAACACAATTGCCTGCAAAATATGCCTTTCATGTAGACTCCAAATGTTAACAAAAAATGGATAGACAAAATTTCCAGGATTCATGTTCTGGCATTTATCATACAATTAGACATACGGAAGTCCAGACAGAGTCTTAATTTTACAAGAACTCTGGTATGTCACAATCTGGACTGCATTTCCCCTCTCACCACATCTGGAAGATGCAGGGCTATACTCACAAGGACTGTGGCAAAAAGCCTCTACCTTTCCTGCCAGATGTTTAATGGAAAGGCTCCACCTCTTGAGCAGACTCCTCAGCCCCACAGAATGGCCCCCAGCTGCTTGTTGTGATCCCAGTTTGTAAGAGGGTGTACAGCTGAACATCCACTGGTTGAAGCACAGGAGTGCTGGGAGCCCCTCTGATCTCCTCAGTGGGTGGATGCACACAAGGTGTGATGTAACCCTTTCAGAATGGGTCCAGGCAAACTTCTATTCCTCCTTGACCACAAAATCCTCACAATCCCCAGGTAAATCACTCATTTCTGTATAAGAGGCCTTCACTCACCTGCTTTCTTCTGAAAAACCTCTCCCTTTCATCTTCGACCTCTTTTACTTTTTAGACAGTTTTCCTCTCCATTATTATTTTCTCTGCCTACTCATAACTTTTCTCTTTGGAAGCCGTTTCCTGATTCCAAAACTAGTGCTGGCCCCTTACCAAAAATAGCAGATGCCAGGGCCTCATGATTTGGTTACCCATTAAAATAAAAGAACAGTGATAGTGAGCCTAGTGATATGATAAACTCTCGTACTGTCAATGCCATGCAGACATTCAGGAAACTTTATTGATACATTAAACTCTAAGCCAAGACTGAAAAAGAAATGTGGAGTTGGAATATTTGTTGTAGGGTAATGAAATGGCAATACAGAAAACTCCAAAACAGCACCAACCAGAAAATTCAAAGGAACATATGTAATTATAGGGATATCCCAAGACCAATAGGAAGAAATACAGACAGAGAAAATTTAAGTTGCCAAGAAAAACTTCCTGACATTGAAATGCGCTAAGCTTTCAGCTCATCTCTCAGGGGAACAGGAAGGCCCATCACTTGAAATGTTTAACACTAGACTGGAGGAATCACTAGAAAAATATACTACAGGGAACAACTTGTTATTGGCAGAAAGATGGACTGAATGCTGTAAAAGGGATTTTCTATCTCTAATGTTTACTTTTTATGATAGTCATTTATGTTTTTCCCTCATTACAGGTAGAGAAAAATCTATACAAGTTATGGGCTCTGGCACAGCATATTTAATTTCTGTAGAGCCATGTATCTGAGGCACTGTAGCAAGCTTAACTCTACTTGCTTTTCCTTGTGCATTTTTCCCACATACACTGGTTCTTTTTAGTAAAAAGGATAAATTCTTCACAACATATTCCCAACACCAATGAAAAACCCATCTAAGCAACCCAGGTTTGGATTTAATCCAAACTAAAGGTGGACTAAAATGAGGGAGAAAATTATGTTAGATGTTTAAAGGGAGAAGTAAACCAGCAGAATCATAAATGAAACACTCACAACATGAGAAAGAGGAAGACATGGTTGAGGAAAGATTTGGGGAAGTGGGAACTGCAGATATCCATGACAGAAGACGGCTTGCAGGTCTTTGGAAATCACCTAGAGCCATGAGGGCTGGGAGAAGATGCTGGGCAATGTTGGGTAAGGTGATTCTCTTCTTCAGCAATTCCAACTCTTAAAGGACGTAATTTCACATATCCCTAGGTGATGAACTGCAGGGTGCAAACATCATTATTATTAGTACAGGAAAAATCAAAAAGGGGAAAAGTAAGGGTAAAACTACATCTGGTGACGGCTTCTTTTTGCCCTAGCACGGTGTAGCTGGTCAGGGTTAAAATTATGGGTGTTAATAAACTGAAAGAAAATAAATAAAAGTCCTTCTATTTTTGTGTGCAGAACCCAGGTTCTGTCACAAAACCCAAATCCTTTTCCTCAGAGCAGCAAAGTCAAAACACCAACTTCAAACTTTAAACAGTATAACAACACGGAATATGCTAAAGGTTCTTTCCCCCCATCCCTCCCTGTCCTCTCACAATCCTCACTGAGGAGCACCAGGAGCCTGAGTTGGCTTCAGTGCAGAAGTGCTACCTGAGGGATGCCAGTAGGACAGGGGTGATTCTGTGTTCCCCCTCTGGGGACACCGAGCCAGCCTGGACAAAAGGCATCTATTTTCCTCTGGAGAGAAGGGGGACGAGAGATGGTTTCCAAAGACACAGGCCTCTTGTTTTTGCCAAGCAGCTTGAGTGTCCCTGCCTGGCTGCTGAGCAAAGGGTGTGATTAATGAAAAGATGTCACAATGATAATCCTTACTATCAGGAAATACTGGACAGGATTCTTTTTTCCTTGGCAAATTAGGGGGTGGTGGGAAGAGCGAGAACAAAGTAAGAAAGCAAAAAGGGAAACATGGAAAAGGGAAGGGTTTTGAAGAGAGAAAGCAGTAATATTATATATACACACATATATATAAAATACAACCTCCCCTCTGCCCACCTCCTTTAATGTTTCTCTGGTGGAGTAATAAGATACCTTCAGCGTTATAAATAGCAGCACAGATGTTGACAGAAAAATGCTCCCTTAATTACCATACAAACTGCTTTACTTGAGTGAACCGTTTAAAGCGGCCTCCAAAGGAAGTTCACTCAAGCAATTCCACAGATTACAGCTAATGAACAATATTTCCTCGCTCCTATTTAGTGCTCATTAAAATGTAAAAGCCTTTCATTTTCAACAGGCACACAATAAATAATTCCTCTCTCCCTCTGCCTGGGAGCAGCCAGGATGGGAGCTGGGAGGGAGGAGACCAGCAGAGGGAGGAGGGGGGGCTGCAGGAGGCAAATAAGTGGATTGGAGAAAAGCGGCCAATTCATTAAAATCGCTGGAAGCAGCGGTGACTGCTGCTTGTTGGGAAAGGCCAGGTGTGTGTTTGGAGCTCGGCAGGCAGGTTGGGAGCTGAGCAGGCAGCTCCAACCCATCAGGATGAGCAACACACCACCCTGCTCCCGGGAGGCAGCCACCACCGCCAGGGCAAGTGGGGGCACAAATTGCCCCTGTACTTCCATAAAAACAACTGGGAGGGGACAAAAGATGAAAATGCTGTGATGAAAACTGACAGTCCAGCTCTGGCTGATGCTCGTTTGGACCCAGTTTAAAATTTCTCCCTGGCTTCAACATTGCAACCCAATGCACACCATTCCTTTTGTGCTTGTTTGAAGTCCTGCCAAAGCTGACCTGGATATTTGCAGCGTTGGAAGTTGGTTTCATTCTTTAGCTCCTGAGATGGAGTGGGTACAGTGTTGAACTTCAGGGTATTGGGAGGCTGGAGACCAGAGGGGTCTGCGTGCATTAGGGCAGCGTGAGATGAAGGAGCCCATGGGAGACTTCATAGCATGTTCCAGAACCTAAAGAGGGCTACAAGAAAAGTAGAGAGGGACTTTTCACAAAGGCATGCAGTGATAGGACAAGGGGCAATGGCTTTAAAGTGAAGAATGGTAGGTTTAGATGAGTTATTAGGAAGAAATTCTTTACTGTGGGGGTGGTGAGGCGCTGGAACAGGTTGCCCAAAGAAACTGTGGATGCCCCATCCCTGGAAGCATTCAAGGCCAGGATGGATGGAGCTCTGGGCAACCTGGTCTAGTGGAACGTGTCCCTGTCCATGCCAGGGGGGTTAGAACTAAATGGTCTTTAAGGTCCCCTCCAATTCAAACCATTCTATGGCTCTATAATTATCTATTCCCCTACCCTCAACTCCTAGGATTTTAGCTTAACTTAAAAAAATTTACAAGCCAATCAAGTAATGAATCAAAGCATTAGCAAGAAAAAAACCCCACCAAAAACCAAGTGCACCAATCTGGAATTATTATTTAAATAGAATTCCAGTTAAGTGGATGAATGGGGAATGCAGAGGTACCAGCAGGATTGAAGTTAGTCACTGCACCTGTTTGCTCACAGATAGACGGCACACAGAAACATTCTCCATTAGTTTTCATAAGAATTGTTGAAGCAGCAGAAGAAAAGAACCAAAAAGTTAGCAAGCCACTGAGATGCTATGCAGATACTGGTTGGAAAACTGCAGGAAAGAAAGCCTATTTCACCCTCTCTTAAGATGAATGGGTAAAGCAGCACCCTAATGCAACACAATACTGGTGTCAAGCTGGGATATGCAGTGGAACTCAGCTGAAAGGATACAGAAACAGAGGTTAACAGGCTGCAATTATAGGTGAAAGCATGACAGAAACATGACTCCTGCTTCCCTCATCTGCCAAAACCCCACAGCACCTGTCTCACTATTTTGGTTTTCTTAATTTACTTTTAATTTTTTTTTGTTCCTTCACACCTCTGAGTGGCTGAGGGGCTTTACAATCCCTTCCTGCAGCCCAACTTCTTTCTACGCCTATTTTTGGTGCTGTGGTCCCCTCTGCCCCCATGAGCCAAGCCACCCCTCCACAGGGAAGCGAATTAGCAGCAGAGGTAGCTGTTCTATCAAAGGCAACGTATTCCTGGGGGGGTTGTGTATCTCAACCTTGGCAGGGACTGCCAGAACAAAATCCCTGATATTAGCCTCCCTGAACGGAGGGAACAATCTGAGCAGGATAAAAACCATCAGAGCTTTCTCCTGTCTTTAATTTCAAGGTTTAAAAAATTGACAAGTGTATTTCCTGTGGTGATGCTGGTATACCCTATACCTGAGCCATAAATAAGACTGTAGTGGTATTCAATCATCAGAAAAGAAAAAAGAAAGCAGAGAACTAAGATCTTATATTGACCTAAGCCTCAGACTCAGATAAACTTGTCAGCAATATCACTTTGTGGTGACTTTATCTTTGTTAAACTCGTGCATGGGGAAGATGCATTCTCACAGCTTGCAGGAGCCACCGTGACCAGAGGAACCCCACTTGCAGCATTGTCAGTGTGCCACCCTTGTGCAGGAAAATAAAACCTTGGCTCAAGGATGCAGTGACATTTCTACATCAGGATAACTACTACAACAATATGTTTTCTTTGAGAAAAATATTTGCAAATAGTAATTGTGAATGGAGCGCAGAAGAGCTGGAAACCAGATCCCCATCCTGCCCATGTCCTTTCAGCAGAGGTGACACCCATTCTTACCGTGGTCCCAATGACCAAAACGTGTTTGGGTTTGAGCAGTTGTGAATGGTGCACATTAATATCTCACCCTGACATGCCTCCTGAAAGCAGGCAGCTCTGGTAAAGAGGGAAGTTTACCAGCAGTGCAGTATTATTGATGCTTTCAACACTCTGTTCTCAGTTTTTAACTAAGGTCATTTGAAATTGGTCTTTAACACCCATCTCATTTGCTTTTTTATACTTGCCAATTTAGTGTTGTATTCACAGTGATTAATTAGTTTGTGGTGAAGGTTTATTAGGTAATCTTTCTGTCAATCAAAAATCACAGAGGTTTCTGAGCAAAGAACACCCAGAGATTTTATAAAGATAAGGAACTGATGTTGCTACCTTTGTGTATGAAAAGTAGGAGCTTTGTCTCCACATGTGGCCATGTACAAAAGACTTTAAAGAGTGCTTTTTATTCATGTTCCACCACAAAAGCAGCTTGATTCCCTCAGATTTTTTTTTTTTTTAACAAGAATCTAGAAATACTTTAGCTTTCTCTGCCTGTTTACTGCCTGATGAACTTGTAGGGCTGTTTTAGGAGACCAAGAAGACTTCAACAAATTAAAAAATGCTGTAGCTCACCATTTGGGAAATCTGCTATGTAGTTCACCCATCTCTACATGACTGAAAGCAAGTCCAAATTTAATGAATTTAAAAGCATCTTCACCTGCAAATTCTTTCCAATGTCCAATGTCTTTTCAATGGAACACAACTTGTATCTCTCTATATATGTGTATATATATACACACACACTTAAAGTACAATTTAAAGAGATTTCAGATTTTACACCTTTTATGTGTGGAATAACAACTGAGGGAGGGAAGAAAGATTACATAAAATTAACTAATTCTAAAAATGAAGACTCGACAGCATACCATATAAGAAATACAGATTATTGTCCGCCTGCCTTCCTTATGCATGTTTTTACTGACTTTTTATATTGTTCCAAGCATTGTGTGAAAATTTACTGCAATTTGTACTACACGATTCTCTACTTACAAGCTTTCTTGTTGACAGACATACCTAAAAACCAAAACAAAACAGGCAGAAAATTGCAAGATTCTGTCCCTTTTAGATAGGTCACTTTACTAATCTGCACAATCTTGGTGTTTTCCAGATCTTGAACCTTACTGTGAAAAATACAGTGAAGGTAAATGGCTTTCCTGACCAGAAAAGGTATTACATGGAAGAAGGTGGGAAGAGCACTTGGAGACCTTAGCTGAATTAATTAGACACTATGTAAATGTAGGTCCCATTATGATTTTTACAGCACTGACGTAAGATGTAAAGAGACATAGATTAATACTAAGAATTCGACTAGCTTACCACTTCTCAGGGCCATTGCTGTTTTAAATTACACCAGTGCCGGTCTAAAAATGTAAAATTGTCTATACCACTGTGAGAATAAGTAGCAAGTTAACTGGAGTCCTTCCTCTGTCACCTCCTTGAGAAAGCTGTGGGTTATTTCTATCACTCAGAGGTGATGAACAGGCAGCAGCAAAATCAGATGGCGAATTCAGATGAAACTATACAGATGTAGCAGTTTTTTCCCCCTAGCTAAATTCAGGAGTTCTTTTTGTGGGCTCTGGGATTACAGGTCTGGAGCTGGAACAGGAGAAGGGCACACAGGGCCACAAATTGGGTAACTCTGACATAAGGACAGATAATATAAAACTATAATCTGTTGAATACATAATCAGCATATTTAAAAGCAGCTTTTCCAAATTAAAAAAGAAAAAGGCAAGTATAGGTCTGTGATAAAATTATTAGAGCACATGTTCTACAGCTTTGATAAACACCCCCTCCCCACACCCACTCTTATGCACAAAGCCAATCGAGATTGACTTCAGCTGATTAACGTGAATTTAGAGACAGAAAACAGATAGGTTTTAGCCCAGAGTTCAACCACAGACTGAGCCTGACTATGAGAATGAAATAGTTCTGGAGTTTGTATTATTTTAGTGTTACAAATCTAGCAGCTGTATGAAAATATGTTAAATATTAGTCTGGAAGCCAGAACAATGTAATTTCAGTGTATCTTTATTAATCACCATTTTTGGTTTTATTATTTCTGGTTTAGTTAGACTGCATTTTATTGAATTGGCTTTTGAAAAAGCTTTCATAGCTTTATCAAAAGTGGGAAGGCTCCATTCAGAGGTTTCTTTTTATGCCTGAGACATGAAATTGGAGCAACCAACAATTTGCACACATAATTCCAGCATATCAAATGAGGGAACAAAGAGAGAGGCAAAAATTGAATCTGCTGCCTTCCCAGTCTTATTGCAGGAAACTACTGCAAGGGGAAAAAAAAAAAAAAAGAAGAAGAAGAAGAAGAAGAAGAAAAAAAAGGGGTAATTAGCTGTTTTCTTGAGGTTCCCCCCGAAAGCTGAATGACCGGCATTTGGTCCATGGGTATGCGGGAGAGGCCGGAGCGCCTCGCACGCCTGTGGTAGATGGATGATACTGATGGCAATCTAACTGGAACATCCTGCCTGAATATGAACAACAGATTTGTCAGTGTGTGACAGGCTGACAGCCCAGCTCCCAGCTGCTTGTCCACTGTTGTTAAATCAGTACCTTGTCTAAGTGTTCAGCAAAGAGGCAATCTGCTTCCTCCATTCGTACAGGCAGGTTGCCAGTTAAAAAACAAGCATTGGCTTTAGGCTGCAGTGCCATAATGCATTGAAAAGATGCAATCTAAACCTTTGTATACTCCTAAGGCAACAGAGAGCAGGACTTGGAAGTACAGGCTCAGACTTGAGACTATCCTTTTCAAAACAACAAGGATAACTCCACAGGGGAATCATGAAAGAAATGCATGAGGATTTGAAAACTGTGGATGACTTAACAGAACTTATTTAAGGGGGAAAATATGGCTTATTTTGGTACCAGGGAAGCAAGATCATGTTACTTTACTCAAGAACGTGCCAGAATTTCTTTATAACCTATTTTAAAGCAGTTTATAATTCATCAACAGCAACAATTAGCTCTAGGCTGAAATTTCATATGCAAAGATGCAATCCAGAAGCACTTCAGCGGGAAAAATAGAAAAAAAACCAAGGAAAAAAAAGGAAAAAAACAGAAAAGAAAAAAGCAGCTTGTCTACACAGCAACTCTACATTACAGAACACAAATAAATGGCTTACTGGTTTCTGATGCTTTTCTTTTTCCTGTGACAAAAATTCTCCAGCTAGTTTCAGTTCTTTAATTTGGTAGCTGTTGGTTGACCATATGAAAAAGAGACTTAAAAAGTGTGATGATAGTGATGTGAACTAAGGAAATCCCAAATCCTAGCACTAACATTGATGTTTTGAGCTCTTGGGTGTGGTGTGCATGTGAGGCAGTCTCTGAGGTGATGCTCAGCTATCTGAGAACCGAGAATTTACACCACCAACTGCAGCATCACTTTGGAAGCAGTTTCAGTCTGTCAGGTGATTCACAGGGTTTATTTAAGGGTCTCCAACTCCAGATCTATACATCAGATCCCTGCTGGCTCAGAAAGAGCCTTTATAGCCTCTTGGATCAATAATCATCGCAGTCCCGTTCATGTCCCCCGTGCGAGAGAGGCTTCCCAGCAGTGTCACTGCGTGCCCTTGCCCCAGGTCAGCATTCAGGAGGTCTTACCAAGCCTCGTGTTTTGCTCCCATTCCAGGCTGGCAGCCTTGCCCAGCCCTTCCCAGCACTGCCCTACCTCGGGCAGAAGTTGCACTGGTGGTTTCACGGGCAGCCAGCTGCACCTTCCCACCACGGCGTGTTCCAATGCCGCTCACCGTGGGCCAAGGATTCATATTCAAGTCCCAAGAATGCAGGTACATAAACGTGTCAGGTTATGTGCCTCCATCTTTTAAAGCATCTTTTCCACATGGTCCTAGGTCAGGTAAGTATTCCTGCTCAGAACAATGTTAATGGGCACACATTTTAGCTGAAGTCTCAGAGATTTAAACACAGGTTTGTTACCGTCTGTCCCAATGACAGCCCATCACCATTTAAAAATTTCTCTAGAAATCAGGAGAAGAAGAATTATATTCACATACACATTTACATATAGTCTTGAAAATTACCCATTCCAAAGTAATCACAGAGACTTCTAAAATACATTAGTTATCAATTTATCTTCTTCAAAACCCATAACACGGCCTTTAGAAAATAAGGCAAACTGGAGTATGAAGAGACATGTAAAAAAAAAGCCAATGCAACAGAATAATTTGTTTGCAGAATAATATTTTGCAACCTGTGTAGCCTACGTGGAATACATAATGGTTCAGAAAAAAACCATAGGTGGCAGGTTAAAGTCTGAATTCTCCTCTTGGTAAGAAAACCATGTCTAATGAATGCTGAAAGAAACTTTAGGTCACATCACACTATCAAGCATGCTGGTACTTAATAAAACAACTACATCTTATGAATAAAATGAGGAAAAAATTAAGCTAATATTCTATTATTGTGCCCTTCTTGATTCCCTTATAATTACCAAGTATCAAATCAATTTGTATGATGATGTTTCCCCCTTCTCTAGCAGATGTGTAAGATTCAGCAGAAGGGCAAAGTACTCAAACTACAAGGTTTAAAGTGAGAGCACAATCTGTTTGTGGCTTCCAAGTGTTGTGTAGCTGGAGTTATTTTTACTGTTTGTCACAGTCTAAAGGGAAAGGGGGCAAAATATTTTTGTAAGAAATGCCTGCTCTGCATCTCATGTCACTGTTGTTAGGATGTGTCATAAAATTCGAACATAATTCTGTGACAATTAGCTTCATAATAATGTATTCAGAAATACAATGCTGCATCCTATGCCAGAAACTATTTTCTGCTTCAGTGTTTTATTGTGGCTGTATGTTTTAAAGGAGCCAACTATTTTAAACCAAAGCTGGTTTTTTGATTTTCCCCTATGGAAAAGTACTACATCAATGCACTCAGTCGCTACCCACTAGTATTTTCCCATTTGTGGAAAAATAATTGTACTAAAAAAAAAAAAAATCACAAAAGCATTGCTAAAATGTTCAGTCTCTTCATACATTTCATGTTGGGACATTTATAAAATACTATACTTGTTTGTTTTACCAGCCTCCTCAATGGTAATCTTTAATTAAATCTGTAATTTAATTATCTTTTTTTCTCACTTTGTCCAGCTTTGTAACCTGGCTAGTAGCAGTGAACATCTAAACAGCACCATTATTTACAGCTACTTTCATGTTTGTTTCCCAAGGATAATGAAATGAAGTGCCTTCAGCAGCTCAGCTTGCACAAGAATTTTTAAAGAAGCTTTGTAAAAATGATAATTAATATGATAATTAATATGGAGGCATTATCTTACTTCTTTACCATGATGCTGATGCTAATGAAAAAGTTACTGAGATGTTACTGTCTGGGCCAAAAAATAATAATGACAAAAAATTTTTGACTGAATATTAAACTGATACAACATTTACACAAATTGGTGGAAAATGTTTCCTGAATCCACTCGGCTTTAGCTGTATTTTTAGGTAGCCCATAAGTTAAGAGGATAAAAAATACTTGCATTATTTAGTGGATTGTTTTCCCAATTGCTAATCACACACTAAAGCATTATATACAACAGCCTGAGGCCTGGGGAAAGGGAGAAGATGCCGATGGTTCTGACCTGCAGCTCCAGTAAACCCATGGCTTTGACCCTAGAGTTTCCTCTCTCTTCACTACATCCAATACCAGGAATAGCAATGCACACCCAGAGCAAACACTCTGCCCTTACCTCTCATTTTAAAATTCAGAGGGAAGAGGACTTTATATGCGGATAACTTTTTGCCTTCATAGTTCCCACTTCAAGATGATTTTCAGTCAGCATGATATTATGAATCCTATTTAACTATGCTTAAGATCTCTCATTTAGAGTTAAGTGGAAGAAGAAAAGGCAAAATTGTCTTTGCAGATGTTAAGAAGGAATTCATTGCAAGCAATCATCATTTAATATCCAGCGCTGACTTTTTGAACAAATGCTTGCTCTAAATAATAAATCAAGTAAGTTGGCACTAACAATAATACCTTCGAATATGAATGAGGAAAACAAGAATATTAAAACAATAGAAACATTAACATACAAGGCCCAGCTATTTATAGGAGGGAATAGCAGAGGACACTATGAAAAATAGCTGTTGCTTATACTCAGTTTTGTGATCTGTCACCAGCAGTGATGACTGCTGCTATGGAAAGAGAACCGGGTTTTTCCAGCCACCAGGTCCCTTAAATCTGAGCCTGCAGCATTTATTCTTTAAACAGTACGTGATGCTGCTGAGCTGTCTCCATCAGTGAGTGCTCACCCACGTGGTGGGTGGGCTGACAGGAGCCCCCCACTACTAGCACCCTCTTTCCCTCTGCCACAGGAGCCTCACTGAGCTCTGCTGGAGCTTCCCGTGAGGACATCCTCCCTGGCTGCACAGGAGCAGAGATAAAAATCTGCAACTGCAGCAGCTCCACGAGGGCAGACAGACCCCAGGAGTGCTGTTTGTTATTTTGTCACTAACACACGCCAGAGACATCACCTGGCAAGTTCTGGAACCTCTGAAGGTTTATTTTATCTTTCCTTCTGTGGCTGAAGGGTATTAGGTCTCAATAGTAGGTCACACTGTTAACCACAATACGTCACATAAGGAACAAGAGCAGCATGCAGGGTAACCAAACTAACCCAGGCTACGGATGTGAAGTCCATACCTTGGGAGAAAATAGCTGTCTTTGTGCAAAGCTGATGACAGCACTTTCCAAGGGTCTGTGTGTTGGTACGAGGCAAGTAGGGCTTGGGAACCAGGCAGCAGAGTGATCTACTCTATTTTAACAGCACTTCTATTTCTTTGGTCTGTTTTGTATTTTACATGCATATTTTATATATTACACTGGATTAACCACATAATTTATGAAAATGGCTTTGCCTTAAGACTGCCCTATTGACTAACTGTGAAAGTAAAATATCAGAGGGAATGAAGAGTAATTGGCAGGTTGAAGACACGAGTTCCAAACAAAACAAGCTGTGGCTTCAGGACTAGCCATTAACCCCTTACCTGGCTGAAGCATCTGTTATGAGCAGTGTAACTGGTTCCTTTAGACCACCATACTCTTAGATGCCTTGACTTTTGCAAAGATACATCTTCTTCTAAGCATCTGGATGTTGACAGATATAAAGGAAAATATTAAGGGGAGAATGGAAATCAGGGTTGACTTAAACCCATGGACTGCTCTTGTGTTTGGGCTGGATTAAGGTTACACCTTGGAGCTGTCACAGAAAATGAGACACAAATGCATACACAGACAAATAACACAGAGGAATAATCTGGGTTTTCTCTGGAAGAACAGTATCAAAGAGAGAATAAAAAAAGAGAGACCTTTGCTAAGATGCCAAGGAAAGCCTAGTGTCACCTCTAACTAAATCTCAAAAACAGTCCCTTAAACACAACGACACCCATGAAAAATGTGGTGGCTTTGAGAACAGGAATGCAAATCCTTATATGCTGTGAGCTTGGCTACTCCTTGGGCATTAGAGAGTGAGAAACAAGACAAGTGCCTTTTACCTGTACACACGGACATATTCCCAAGCTGCTCCAAGCATGCTGCTGGGGGAGGAGGGCTGGAGGGCATAGCAGCATCCCTGTCCTGCTGCAGAGGTTGAGGAGCAGCAACAGAATCAATGTTTCCCAGCTCTGGGGACTGTGCCAGCCTCCTATTTCCTTCTGCCTGCTCCAGACCTGTCTCTGCAGGACCTGGCAGGGGTTGGAAAGCTGACTATTCTATTACTAACATGAAGATGGTATGGTTTTAACTCCTGCTGCTGAACCTCATTTTAATGACCTAATACCAGTTCCCAGTAAAAGAGCTTTTTTTTTTTTTTAATCAACAAGTGGTTTGAAGTACTCTTGAGATAACTGCACTTCATCTTAATTATACATGAAGTACATCCACATCCTTACTGTGTTTTATTGGAATTTGGTCTGGCTTTCTCCTTGCCTTCTCAGGGTATTGCCTGCACAATCTCACCTATTACGGATATGTCTAAGATATAAAAATCCCAGGGATTGAATAAACTGCAACATCCTACATTCGTTTCACATCAGACAATAAGGGAAGATGCTTTTAGCAGCATATTCTTACAGGCTGATGTTCCAGACACAACAATCAAACGTAAGGCTGTATTTGGAAGCAATTGTTCCAGATGGCTGCATATTACGGAAGGTTCAGGCACACCATGAAATTCAAGATTATAATAATAATAATAATAAAGAAGGATTTCTTCATGATTTTGCTTATGGAAAAACGATGGTCCTTTTAGAGGTGATGACCAGCCATTCAGGCTTTTTATATATTTCCTCTCCCACTATCAGAAAGTCTGACCCACAGTAAAGTTGTCTTTTGAAATCTTCCGTTGGTACCAGCCTTGTCAATAGTTATATATAGATTAAGGACTTGCCAAGAGGAAGGAAGAGAAAAGATAAGTTATTACAAATACAGCGTGAGGTTGAGGAAGAGAACAATACCAGTCATTTAAGTTGTATTTACCTGTGATAACATCAGGCTTGTTTCAGTCAAACTGAACTGTAACAACTGATCCCAAACTATAAACCTTTAAATGATTACATGCTCAGGCAGATAAAATTTAATCATTTGAGACCAGATCCAATTGAGGTCTGTTTCCTCAGACTGCTGGTACCTACTTACACTCCTGATGTATTTGAACAAAAAGAGCTGAAAAAAAATCTGGCTACACTTTGCTACATTTGTAAACATTTAGTAGAGGCCTAATTATAATAATCCTTTTGATTAACAATCTTCATTAACTCTCTGCTGCAGAACATAACCTCCAACATGAAGACTGGCCTGGCACCACGTGGCACCGTACTTAGCCACGTCCAAACCTGAAGCTTTCAAATCTTTCTTCTCTTGGAAGCACATGCAAGCTGCAGTAGCCATTCCTGCAAGGAAGGTCACTTAATGTGATTCAGGCAGCCTGTGCCACGTCTGTCAGGATGCCCTGGGTTTGGCTTCCCTTCAGGGACAGAGATGTCTGTTCATGGGCAAGGGGTTTGGTAAGAACTTCACCAGCGGCAAACCCTCCCTAAAGTTGAGAAAACAAAGTCTCATCTCATGCAGATAATTTGGACACCAGTGTTCTATTAAGCAGATAGCTTTACAAAGCACTTCCTCTTCTTTAGTGGTCAGGAATCAATTACACAGATTCCTGCTAATCTATGTATGTATTTTCACACCACTCCTTTCCTTGGGCCTTTCCATTGAGGAAAATGGAGCTTCCTGTATTTTATATCTTATGTGAAAGCTACTGCCAAAATTGCAGCTGCCTGGTATTTTGTGAGAACTTGCTTTTTAAATTAATGATTTGCCTGCAAACTTTGTTTAAAACAACTATGAATGTCCAACAGTTGCCATTCATAAATGCCCAATACTGACCATCTTTTGCTTTGTTGGAAGAGTTATCCGAGAAGCAAAGCTTCTTCTATTTCTCGTAAATGTACAGCTTGCAACAGGGTACAGCTATGAGACATCTTTCCCAGCAGTATTGGTGGGTTGATGTCTTTTTACAAACAAGTACTTCAGAAAAGACTTAGCTGAATAGTCCTAAATTATTATATTTAAAATATAGAAATTATTGAACTATATACTTCTTACATTTTAGTGGAAAACCTGTTTATTTAAATACCCTGCACACGCTGAATTTCCTGGTTATGAAAAAAGTGAAGAAAAATACTATTTGCTTTTAGGTAATCAGATTCTGTGGGATCTAATCCTATATCCTATTTATGGCTGTGCTAGCGATTCAAAATTAAAATGAACCTTTCATCCATGTGTATCATAAATGGGCATTTATCAGGATTATATGATTTTGCAATCCATCTGAATATGTAACCAGAATTTGTTTTCTTTCCGTTTCACTATGTAATTACCATGCAACAATAACAAAAGTGACATGTTTGAAGAACAGATAAAATGCTGTAAATTGGCCAGTAATGGTGATATTTCCTCATCTTCTGAAAAACCCATTTATTCTCTCTCTCGACATATCAAGGCATTGTCAGTGCATACTCATCTTGTGGCCAGAGGGGCCCTACCAATTTCTAGATGTAAGTGAATACTGGAATGCAGATGAGGGCTACTAACTAAGGCTTTCAACCCAGGCAGCTGGTCTTAGCTTGCCTCAATTTCTAAATCATCCATAATGGGGCCAAGACCTCCGAAGCACTAAAAAGAGCGAGCTGACATGCTGGACAAACTGTTAATTTTTTCCTGAAGAAGCTGCTATATTGCACATCTGTCACTGCTGTGCAGACAATTACTCGCGGAGTGGAAAAAAAATCTGCTGCTTGTTTCTCTCGTGTAGTTGTTAACGGGCGCGATGGAGAAACACAAGCGCGTGAGAGCCGCCACAGGGAAGCTTCTCAGCCTTCCCCCGCCTTTTGTATTGATGCCTTCAGAAATTAAAACGTTTGAAAGCATCCAAGCTCTGTGGTGTGCACTCTGAATTGCGACAATTAAGCCCACACCCTCAGACATCTGATATTCTATGGCTGCAATAGAGGTGCGAGTTGCAAAGATTCGTGTACTTCAGCTACAAACTGCCCTGAAAGCCTTCCTCCCTAAATTGCTTCCCTTTCAGACACCATCGTTACAAGAAGATAAACACAGGAGACTGATGAGAATAAAACCGCTGAAAGCATTCCTTCTCATGCTACATTTCTCAAATATCTATTAAAATATGAAGAAATGTTTAATCGTGAAATATCCACAAATTTTACACCAAGAAGTGCTCAAAGTATTATTCATAACTGTTCTGAGCTAAGCAGGGAAAATGATTGTCAGAGGTCCAAAGCAGAGGCGGCCAACAAGACTGTGCTTGGTCCTGGAGGGAACAAAAAGCAGGACTTGGGATGACTCAATGGATGTGGAAACTACCCAGGTAGGGCCTCATAATAACATGGAACAAAGTTGGCAACAGAATCCCTAAAGTCACACCCTTCAACTACACCAGCTATTGAACATTTAATGTGAACTTGTATAAAGTACTGACCAAAGACAGGCTTACCTATGGAATGAGTTTAGTATTTTAATTATTCAATCAGCATACAGAATGATGGAAACATCATCAAGTGCTTATGGCAGGAATCCATATATTCCAAATATTTCTGATGGCAGGAATACCTTGGCACAGTAACCTGCTGCTGGCCTACAAGCATTTCCCCCCTGTTTTAAGAGTTTACATGACTCACGTGCCAACCAAAGGATGAACCTGGTTCACAGGCTCAATTCTGTCAACACTAAACTTTTGGAAGTCTTGACTCAGAAGTCGTCTTTTGTCAATGAATATTTTCAATTTAAAATAATTAAACAAATTAATAAAATAAAACATTACCTTCACTGTTTTTTTCCCTTTCCTCTGGCACAGGAACACAGGACACAATTGGGTGAGGTTTTCCAGGTAAAAATTTTGCAGGATAATACACAAACAGAAGTAGTGGCTTTCAGCAAAACATATGGTATTAGAGGAAACTCCCAGATTATACAGGGCATGACCGCAAGGCCTTATCTGAGGTCTAAACCAACACAAAAATTGAAATCCATTTATAAGGAAGACGGCTTGATGCCAGCTCAACATTAAAATAGCAGCGGTGGAGAGTCCTGGAGAAAAGGTTCACAGTGAGGAAGAACAAGTATCTGAGAGCAGGATGACAAAAAACCACCCTGTGCTCTGCTGGAAAATTTAAGAGTTGTCAAGGAATGCTCTTCTGTGGCAGTGTGAGTGGTGCCTGGATGATTTATGCTATTTGACAACTCGAAGGTAGAAGACAACTCAAACGTTTGGATAAAAAGGTAAAAAATTGGCAAGAGTAGACCACACCCTTGGCAGCTGGTGATACCATCTCGCTGAAGAGAAATCAGGATACACTTAAAACCACCAGGTGTATAATGTGTCTGTGTCTAGTAGGACACAATCAGGAGCCCCAGCGATTAATTTGCCAGCTGATTATATATTATCTGCTAAATAAAATAGTATTTATTGCCAGTTGACTCAAAAAAACCCCACAACCAAAACCTGAACACTTTCAGGAAAACTTGTGATAAAAACAAAGTTCTTGTTGCATTAAACTGACATATTAAAATACAATGAAGATTATAAAGTTAGGATAAAAAATCAGAGCACAGTAAGTGCATATTTCATTTATCAAGATTAACAGTGACAAGAGTGGCCACTTGTGCCACCACAGGACAGATTTTAATGTTGCCTTGGACTGTGAAAAATAGGTGAAAAATGCAACAGAATGGAACAAAACTTCAGCTGCACCTGCAGCGGCTCCTGCCTGATCAGCAGGCAATGCCTGTGGCACCAGGCTGGGCACCTAAAAGGACACTGATAATTCAGTGTTTCCTTTGAAAAGCCCTGCTTCAAGTAGCATCCTAAGTGATGAAATTTGGGAAGAACCAACATCTTGATTTCTGAGGGACTGTGATCTCACATCCACACAAGGTCAGGCTCAGTTTTCTGTTTTGTTTCTGCATTCCTTTAACACATGTATGACCTAGAAACAGTTGTGAATTCTGTGTTCACTTGTTACCATCCTCTCTCGTGAAGGATCGAAAGGATCTCAGCCCACCAGGGCCCCATTTATGGTACCTAGAGCAGCCAAAGAGAAGACTGGCTGATTTGGAGCAGCCAGGAAGTTTCCCCCAACACCCCACATAACTTCCTCTTCCACCTGACTTTGTGACCCTTAATTTTTCCTTCACTTCATCAGTGTTTACAGGGAGAAATAGCTGCTGAATGTGGCCCCACATGAACAAAAGGAGAGCTTTCATTCATTGTGCACTTCAGAATACTCCTTTTATCCAGGGAAATTTCTTCAGACTATTTATCTCTACAGGTATTTTTCAGAAACAATTAAGATCACAAAGGTAGTATATAAAATGTCACAGAATTTTTCTATGGCTTGAAAAATAATTATCAGCTTATTTGCATTGTTAAACGTTAATTAGCTATGAATGGTAATTTTTTTTCAACACTGTAATACTTCAATTTCTCATTACAAAATAATTTCAGCTCTATTAATTAGTTCTAACAGTAACTCATAGTAATGGATGACACCTTAAGTGAGCTATTAAATGCACTTTACCACTGATTAGGAAGACGACAACTAAAAAACCTGGCTAAGTTTACATAAAGACAGAATATGAAACAATACATTACAGATTTATTGACTTTTGTGGAAGCAACACACCCCCTTTAAGTAAGGCAGGCTCAGCAGAACCCGAAGTTTTGTCACACTTCTGTGAGGTTCATGGGGTGGCCATGTATCACAAGGCCCAGTATTTAACTATTGTTTCCATTATTTTATCTATGACATTGTTCTTTGCTGCAATCTACACCTCTATGTTTGTTTGTGTAGACACAAGCAGGCAAATAATTTTCTCAACTATATAGTAAACCCCATTTTAAAAAAAAAAAAAAATTAGGTTCACTTTTTTTGATTCACCAGGTCCAAAGACAGCAAAGGAATGTGGTTCTGGCCAAAAATATTCAAAGATCCACTATCCTGGATGGTGACAAAAGTCATTACAGGGTACTCCTCTTGCTATGACATTGTAACTATTTTGTCATGGCCCAGTACAATTAAGTCTTGTAGTGATCTCTTTCTCAAACCACTGCCTAAAATTCTGCATCTATAAGCAATCCTGCATTGAAGTGCACAAACCTCTCAGAAGGCTGGTGTGTTCCAGGCCTGTGCCTGGAACAAAACCCCACGGCAGCGGCTACAAACTCCACGATCACCACATTCTACCCTTCTGGGAGGTCCAGACCTGTACTTACCACGCATCCACCAGGACATGACTGCGAACGTCTCAGAAACCGAGACCTGCTGACCCTTCTTTAAATCTGAAGCGAAAGCTGCCTTGGATGCTGCTCTTCACAGGACATTCAACAATTCCAAAAGAAGGTGAGGAGCAAGAACGTGTTGTCCAAAACACCCTTTATTGAGCTGGTTCTCCTTGCTGTGTACCTGGAGCCTCTAGCCCTGCCCAGCCTGCAGCTCCCCAGCAGGAAGCCTGGCCATCCCTGCCTCCCCCAGCCTCCCAAAACACACCCTCCTGCGCTGGAAGCATGGAAACTGCTGTAAGGGCAGCGTCCTATGGTTGACCCACAGTAGAACTACAAAAGCCGCAAGGTGATTTCAGGTTTTCCAGTTCTTTGCTCTGTGGTGCAGAGCATTCAAGTTTGGAGAGACTTTGGGAGACCTTCTCTGCAGGGCCTGAAGCCAGAAGGTTTCAGGGACCTTGAACTGTCAAGGCTTCCAGGTTCTTTCATTTTCCAGAAGGGAGACTGTTTCTGAGCCTATGGAGAAGGACTGGTAACCCAGAACTGAAGACTGAGGTAATTTGGTCTCTGATTAATCCATACAATACACTGTGTCTTGGCTACAGTTTATTAGAAAAGACACAATTCCACAAACCACTAGATTTTGCTGAATAAACATCATCTGACACAAACATTTTTACTTTTTTGATGAATACAGAGTCTAGATCTCATATGAGAATACCTTGATTCTAAGGAGCAGATCTTTTTCCTCTGAAGTCACAGACTTGGCTGACCATAGTGCAAATTCAGGATTTATTCAATTAAAGGAAAGCCCAAGAGGAAGTCAGCACCTGAGGCAGCCTACTCAGTGCAAAGTGCCTCTTCTACCAGCTCTCCAGGAGCCCTGAGTGGCGTCCACTCATGGCCCTGGATGTTTAAGAGGGAATCCAGCTGCAGGAGGAATACTTCTAGTGTTACAGTAACAGTAAAACAGGTATCAAATCCCGAGACTCCAGGTTGCAGGTCTGATTCCCTACACCATTTCTCTGTGAACCTTTACTATGGAAGACCCAATGCTGACTGGGAAAACTGCTGGTAGGTACAATGCAGAGATTGAAAGGTGATCTTCTCTATTCCAACACTTTTGCAGGTGGCATCATTCCTGTCCAGATCCCTTTTCGATAAAGTTCCTGGGCAAGGGCTGCTGTTTAGCAGCTGACCTATCTTTATGGGCAATAGATAGAAATTGCCTAAATTCAGCTAGTAAGAACTATAATTCACATGCTCACTGACAAAAGAAGATGAAAAATAAATCAGCTTACACACTACAGTGAGTATAAAGGCAACTAGGTAATTGTGTTACTTATTATTTACATCACATTAGGAAAACCCTTAAAATTGGTTCACTCTCAAAATCTCTTATTTCAGTAATAAGGCATACCAGGGCACATAAAAAAGAAATCTGTAAACTGTTCTTCCAGACAGTGGAACTATTTGAGTTTAATCCAAATTAACATACTGAGTATCACTGGCATTCTCAGTCAACAGTCTTTTGCATCTTGAATTTATATATGTATGGTTCATGTTGCAGATCATATTTGATACTAAGGGAAGTGTGAGGGCCAGCACCACATTTACTGAGAGTCTGGCATCTAGAAAATTTTAGATAAACACTCTGCTTTCTTCACAATAGGCAGAACATCTAGATAACCTGGAACTTTTGGAAAAAATAAAGCAACATGTGGAATTCAAACTCAGTTCTGAGGACCTGAAACCAAAGGTACAAAATTGAAAAGCTGCACACTTGCAAATGCAATCAGAAAAATTCTTTTGCCCTCCACCACAGTATTCTGTAAGAAAACAACCAAGTTTGTGCAGGAGAGAAAGCAATGGTGAACAACAGCAGGTGTCTTCAAAGACATCAAAAAAATGTAGAAACATTTAATGGGAGGAAAAACTAGAACTCATTTGTGCTGATTCTTCAAAGAATCTCCTTGAACTACTCAAATCTACCTTATAGGATAGTAAGTTGAAACATTATAGGCAACTTCCAAGGAAGTGGATTAAAAAAAGCACACCTCATCAAAAAAGAAAACAAAACTCATGGGAATGGACATGCAGGGAGCAATGTGAGGTCCAGCAGTAAATAAAGCAATAAAGCAGCTTGAGAAGAAGATGGAGAAAGCTTGAGTGTGGACAGGTGTAAAGTAAGCTGACTCACAGAGAAAATTTGTAGGATTCAAAGTAGTAGATGCATGAGAAGTTTAACTTACCTCAGGCATTAAAACCTCCAACATTCTTCAATGGTGGGTTAAAATGTTGAGCCTGTTTTGCCAAACACTGACACCTTTTTTGTAAATTAGAGAATACATTACTTGGAACACTTACATTTTCTTTCTGTGCTTATCTGATGCATGACTTCCCTTACTTGTCTACCCCCAAATTCAAGAAATTTCTAATTTCTCATTGTATCACAGCTTCTGAAGTGATTTTTGTTCCCTCCCATTATCTGTAACTCTTACTTTCCTGCTATATCCTTTTTGAATTGACAAAAAAGACCACATCACACCTAGAGAATCACCTCCCCAGTACTAAACTGACAACTGTGTATGAGTGGTTTGCTGTGCCTTATTTTGAACTGTGCAAAATCAAGATATTCCAGGCTGACATGGCAGCCTGGCTCCCCACACTGCTAGGATGTATTGCCCCGGGTAGTGAAAGGATAGACAGACTGACATTACCACCAGCCAACCTGTACATTACAGCAGCCAAATAGCAGCTCTAGAAGAGCTCGGTGCTGAAGATGGGCCAGCACAATCCTGCAAATGGGCAGCTAGGATCTGAGGGAACTCTGATGCCGCGGAAAATTTAGGACCCGTATCTCTTACAAGGAAGAAAGTCACGGCCTCAGTCTGCAAATGCTCCCATGCTGCTTATTTTTAGACTTAAGTAGTACTTCACATCTTGAAGCCAATGGGAGGTGCGTGCACAAAGTATTACAAATCTCCCACTGACCTGGGGCCAGAGGAAGGAGAGGGACCAACACAACAGCCTGCCCAAGGACAAAGAAATCGCAAGTTCTCAGTGTCAAATCTCTTACAACTGATGAAGGCAACAGGTGGCCCTTCAGTAAACTGGCCTAGGAAGGGGCTGGAAAAGCAACTTCTGCAGAGCAGCAGAAATGATAGAAAATCTTGAGTGGCATCACCTGGCACATACAAGAGATTATGCTTCAAGAGAGGGAACACTGGATATTATCACTTAAAAACATACACAGGGCTGCAGTTTTTCAGGAAAACAGACAAGTACTCAGGAGGAAAGACAACACTATGGAAAAGGCACAACTGAAACGAGCATATCTATGATGAAATAGTCTGAATAGTATTTCAATAAGCTCACTTATTTAATCAGTGTAAATGTATTACAAGAACACATACATTCCTCAGAGGCTAATGATTTATATTCAGTTTCAGAAGTCAAACTCCCCAATACTTAAATTCATCATAGCAATGTTATAAACAGGCCAAAATTAATATGAATACCTCATATTAATTTAAACCACTTTTCATAGCTGTTAAAAAACACAGTTCTCATTGGTGGGGGAGATCAATTTTACATAATGTCAGTGATTTTCAGCCTTTTACATAATGACTGAATATTCAAATACAAGCAACATAGCATCACGGTCAAAATAGCTCCAATATCTGTTTTGTTGTAGGGCAGAAGAGAATCATAAGAAGCCCAAACAACTTAATGTGCTAAGCTGCAAGTAAGTGTGTTCTAATACCTCACTGCTACTGAAAACTCTGCTAGGGTTGGAAGTCTAATTAGAAAGTTTCTTGATTTAAGAGTAAGAGAGGAGGGACTCTCATTTCTGATACGCCTTTACTGAAAATGCCCTGGGAGCATGCGGAGAGGGAAAATAAAACAAAGGTTGTGTGAGTTTTCCTTGGACGAACAATGCTGGAGAACTGTTTGAAGAGAAAGTGAAAGGCCCTGTCACAGTTATCAAAGTATACACATGCCTAAGGAGTGAAGGGAACTTGTATTTAAAAGTCTTAGAAGAATACGATAACAAAAAATACGATAACACATCTTAGACGAGGCATTTCCTGACATTGTGGTGTAACCTCTTCAGCAGGATAATAATAACCACCTAGGAAAGAAGTACTGGTAAAAAGGTACATAAAAGGTAGTGTAATAGCTTTCACATAGTATGCATTTGCTTGGTACACGATATTCGCCACTCTAATTATATTTTCAGAAACAGCATGTTTTTGTACTCACCTACGCAGTTACAACACTACTGAAAAAGGCAGTTTAAACAAAAGAATGTACAAAGCCCATGAAGAATTGAGTCTATTTATTTTATTTCGTCTTGCATTTGTGTTGTTAAAGCAAAGCGTTCTATACATATTATTTAGCTATTTACTGCTGTTCTACACCCATTATTGACCTAATTGCAGAAAGACAAATGCAGGGACAAACTTGTTAAAACAAGCATATTGATAATGCTTCTCTGACTTCCACAAATACTTATTTAGAAATGAGATACTGCTCATGGGTTTCTTTTATTAACAGTTAATGGCTCAATTCACAGAACTCTGAGACACCATGGAACATGTAGAAAACGCAGTGCTGATAATAGGCAACGTCTCTTCTCTTCACTAAACGTTCTTCAGAGGAAGAATATTATGGTAACAGCTGAGCTACTGATTCAAATACTTAAATGGAAAGAATCTGACAAGTGATGGATGACAACTTTTAGATACAAGATGATCCCATATTTATTTATGTAGGCAAAAAACTTCAGTGTCACAGGCATAAAGAATTATTATCTGAAAAAACTTGTATATGTATTTTAAAATAATGTGAGCCAGGTTTATAGCAGGTATCATAGTATGATTGCAGATTAGACACAGGAAAGATCTGAAGAAAACAAACAGTAAATCCAAGTATTGTGACCTGTTTCAAAGCCAAGTAACATTGCAATGGCTTAAGAAAAAAACCAGTAATTAATTTTTGTTTTGTTTCTTAACACTAGCTTTAACTGTGCAAAATCACACTACTGGAGTATCTTTAAAACCACTCCTGTGAGATGTGGAAAAATGAAAATGAAATCATAGTGTCAATCAGAATGGGGATTTTACTGAACAAAAAATATCTCAAAACACTACATTAAAGTATTTTAATAAATCACTTCGTTCTACAGCTTCTAACACATAAAATGCACTGTCAGCTGTGGCATCTATTGATAATACCTGGGGAAAACAAAGTAGATCTATCTCTATATCAGAACCAGTTTAACTAATCTTAATGTCTAACAGCTTCTCACTAAAAGGCTGATTTAAAACAAAAAATTGAAATATTTTCAATCTGACTACATAGTTCTTCCATTATGACTGTCTGCTAGGCTGGCTGCTTCACTGTACTTGTAGGAATGCATGAAAAAAGAGCTGAATGAGCTAAAGATGTCTTCCCTCAACACGTGTCCATTATTTCCCTCTTACCTTTTAAAAACAGGGAACACTTCCAAGTACTTTTGGAGCTCTACACTTCTTTCTTGAGGAGCTACTGCTATGGTAAATTGCACAGAAATACTTCAAAGAAGTGTTACAGGTGCCATACGTCCAGTCCAAGACATGCAGGTGTTGGAACTAAAGCAAAACAGTGGAATTTTAACAGACTGAGTATTCCTTTACAGTTTTGCAGATAGAGCTACAACAAACAGATCTTAAAAGATTCACTTTTGCAATTCACACATTGAAAATGATTTTAAGGGATTTCTGATTGCGGTGTACAAAACAAAGAGGTCGTCAGAGTTCACTCGCTGTCGGGAGCACATGGCACTGACAGAACAGGTGCAGGCCACAGAAATGCATTATTTGGAATAACACACAAATGGGCACCTCTGCTAGCTGCAGAATTCCAGGCTCTTGGCCCTTTGCAACTATGTGGCCTTGAAATTCTTTGGATATGGAATGTATTTAATCAAGTTCAGTTGTGCAAGAGATATTTGAAGTGGCAAACTCACATTACGCTATGCCCCAAAACCTTACAATAAAAAGTATGTTTTGCTGTATAAATCCCAATTCTGTTTAAAATTTCTTATAATTTTAAAAAGTCAAACCACACAATCATATAAAGTATTTAAACAACAATAAATAGTCTTCCTGGAACTCAGAGAACATGTGCACTCAACTATCATAAAAACAACATCAGGTACTAATCTGTAATCTCTACAGTATGGTGGTACGGTGAAACAATGTTCCCAAACTGACAGTAATCACACTGGAAAGTATGACCGTTTCTTTTAAGCAAATTTAATGCTATAATGCTGCTGGTTTTCCTTTTCCTGCTACTATTTTCCTGGAAAAATGGGTGATGCTGAGAGAAAAAAACAAGTAATAAAAACACATCTTAAAATTAATCACTATATTTCACAGTCACATGAACAAAGCTGTGCTCTCTTTAGCCTAAAAAAATATGTTTGCAAGCATCTGGAACTAAGTATTTTTCCCTGCAGCTTGGGAGCTGTGGAAGGGAGATCCTCCTCTTGGAGAAAAAAAGACTGGAGAATCAAATCCTGTTCCCTCTGCAGTGAGGGTAAATATTGCCAGCTACTACAGGCATGGGTGGTGAGAGGGGCAGGATTTTCTCCTTAGTCCATCTGAAAAACAGTTTCCTTCAGCCCTATCATTTAATTTTAAAGTGGAATTTGTTTTATCCTGCAGACTAATAAGTACCCTAGGAGCTTGATTGGTTGGTGCTTAATGAAATTGCTTCTGCTGACATTAGATACATTAGGATACTGATTAAAACACTTAATGATCCCTCTTGATTATAAATTGCTAGCTTAGATTTGTGAGATGCCATCAAACTATCTTTTTCCTTCCTTTCCTCCATCCTAATCCTGCTTCTCCTTGCCCTTTTTCTGTTCATGATCCTTAAAGGCTGTGGCTCATTGGCAACAGCACGGTCACAAACCAAATTATAACACCATGTTGAACACTGCATTGTTTAAAATGTGCCAAACCCCAGAACATAAACACTGAAACACAGTCATCCTTAAAATACAATTTCCTGTTTCAAAGCTCAAACTATTCTTAAATGTGGCAACACTGAGGATTATTACTATGAAGGGAAAGCCAAAGTCAGAGCAAACTTTAACTTTGTAAAATAATTGCTGAGGAAAGATAATTTTGTAAATGTAAAAACAAGTATAAAAGCATTACTTTTGAGTTTGAATGTGGCAGACAGTAGTACATTGCCAGAAAATGGTGTTGGAATGGCATTCCTATGACAACAAAGCTGTTTTTCATGCTTTTAGACAAAATTGCATACCACGTCACCTTCCAGTGGGAAACATGTATGTATTATGGGCATAATGACAGCTTATCCTCAAATATTGTTAAACACTATAAATACCAGGTTTGGAAACTTTGCTTGAAAATGGGAAACCACAATAGCTGTAAAAAGTTCCATTTTCCTCAACAAATCTTATCAAGGCTCTTGAGATGACATTATACTTACAAAACAAAATTTACTTACATACTAAAACCTGCTGTGTCAGAAGCTTTTACCAAAAAAAGTGAGTATACTGAATTTTATGCTTAATACAAACCTTAAGACCACAGAAAATAAAAAAGCAGAAGTTTCTGTACATTTTAGCACCATTATGAAGTTGGACTCGAATGCCGGTTCTGTAACTGCGGCTGTACCTTGCAGATGGTGGAGCTTGTGTGAAGCTCATTGACTTCAGCCATCTTTGAGAGAAGAAAAACTGGATTTGCCGATCACAACAAATAACATGTTTGCCATTTTTTTTTTTCTTTCTTCCTTTTNGAGCTTTATTTTTATCTCTGTCAGCTAAATCCAAGTCCAAGTCCTTTGGGTCTCTGGATGGCTCGTATGGGCTCTGCTATCCCTTTGCCGTCCGGTCCGAGGCCCGTGCCTGGGGTCCAGCCCATACTCTGAAGCATTCTGTTTCCAATGTTGTTTTCTGGGATTGGTTGGGTGTTTTCACCTACAAACCCTGAGATTAAAGAAACACACAGCATTAATCAGCACTGCCTGCCATGTGGAGAAGAGCAGGATAATCTCCCGTAAAGCTTTAAACCTTCTTACTCTCCTAATTCATCTAACAGGTTTCTAGAACAGGCTGTCTTTGCACATGTTGACCTCTTGACTGCATATGATTCTAAATAATACAGTCTTATGCCTCTATTTTTAATGCTTTTGAAAACTCATTCCATTTTTACATATGACAAATATTGTCACAGATCATTTATATTCCAGTACGGTGGATTTCACATCAGCCTCAAAGAATATAAATTGCCTGCAGATGTCTACCAATACATTGTCAAAATCACCTGAATTTCTAGTCCCATGTAGTTACTAAGCAGAGACACATCATAGTAACGTGACCATCACTCTGTTTTTTGTAATATTTATCAATGATCTCCTTCAAGAAAACCCAATAAATAAGTTCTGATTAAACAACTATAGCTGTTACAGAAACAGTACAGACAGGTGGTCAACCACTCTGAAATTCAGCTATACCTTTACTCAGTTTCTCTTTTATTGAACAATGAGAGATTTGATACATCCAAGTTTACTTTTGGCATTTTCAATGTTATTAAGTGTTCTTTACACTCTTTTCTCCACAGCGTTGAGATCTCTGAGAAAAGCTGCATACATACCACAGAAAAGAGCACCAACATTGCAAGTATTAGTATATATTTTTTAGTATAACCAATTCACTTCTTTAACAGTAGGGTTGTTTTGGGTTTTTTTTTCCCTTGAATGCATCATTCAAAAAAAAATTACGTCAAAATAACAAAGCTGTTTTTTCCACTTTATCAACCAAACTCCCCAATCCAGAGTTTGGAGACAATGCATGGATAAGCCTTCTATATGCAAGTATCTTGCATGAGGGATATTTATTTCAAGAATCTGTGTTAAAATTTATCAAGTTCCACCATACAAACAATCTTAAAAAGGGCTGAAGTTTTTGAACACAAGCAGTTGCATGTAGACAGCTGGATTTTGTTTTCAGCATTATTCAACATCTCCCCGCCCCAACAACAGAATAAAAAACTCCTCAATGTGCCCAGCTTTAAAAACTGTTTAATTTTCTACCTATTTATTCTGCCTGCTACTTTTTGAAAAATACTGTAGTAAGAGACTGTGATTTTGAGTTTTTGGAGATCGTAATATCTTCAGCCAAGAATTTACCATTGACAAGCAGCAGGCTTATCATTGTATTAGTTTACTAAACAAGAACACAAAAAAGTTGAACATGAGCTTCTAAAAAGCCTCATTTATCACACACACACAAAAAGCAAGGTCCCATGGTGGAAATTGCATACACAGACAGAAATTCAAAACGAGAGGTGCACATTAAAAACCTCATGATGATTGTGGTGATGAATTTACAGTACTCCAGCATTATTCACTATAGATCTGTTCATATTCCGTAAAACACTGGCTACATAAAAGGCAGACTGCTTTCTAGTATCTCAGTTCCTGAGTCAAAGAAAAAAAGGGAGTGCATTGAGGGAAGGCATCCTTTAGTACTGGTTTGAAGCTGTGCTTAATGCTAGGCTTAAAATAAAGGCTTTTAAGTCAGCAGCCTCCAGTCCCCGAGAGGGTTCCTCTTGAACTGACCAGCACAAAATTCAATGTCCAAGACTTCCTTTCTTTTCAGGCCCCCACAGGCAGAGGCAATTTTCATACAGACGTGTTCCTGGCACTGCCTGGCACACACAACACACGCTTTGCAACCTTCCCAGTTATACTTCCTAGCAAGAAAGAAAAAAAAAAAAAAAAAAAAGAAAAAAAAAAGGAAAGAAGAAAGGGCATTGTTCAACAAAAGTTCTGGTAAGCCTCACAGGTAAAACCCTGGAAGTGTGTTTTGGTCCACTTTTTTTAAGAAGTGATGGTAAGAAATGAAGCATCATTCCAGTAAATGTTTGTGGAACAATTAAGGGGAAAACTTCAAGGGGAAGAGAGATCCAACAGACCTGCCAAGCAGGAAAGAGCAAGCACAAGAGTGTATTTCATGACACCTAAAAGCTGGAAACATTAAACCACTCATAACGCTGCCTAGGCAAAGGCAGCAATGCTGCTGGAACAGTATGCAAGGTATAGCCTGAGACAACGTAAACAGCTTTTTTGTTTTAGTCTATTCAGGGGAAAAACCCACAGACCTCTTCTTGTAGTAGATGTACCTTTCTACATGAATTTAAGTTCTTGAGACAGCCAGAGGAACCTCACAAAGAAGATATATGAAAGAACACTCTGTACCCTGACACGCTATTTAGTAAACTGGTGCTTCTATTTTTGATACCTTTTGAAGTAGTTCAATGCTGTCTTTCCGTAACAGGATAATTGGAATAATTTGTTTTTAAAGACATATAAGTACTTTGAGAATGTGTATACGATAACTATTTTTCTCTCCACTGTACATCTCCTATTAAAACACAAGCTCTTCCTAAGAGCTCTGTTTTACCCTTGTATATCATCAAATTAAAAAAAAAAAGGAAAAAAAAAGAAAAAGGAAGAGAAGACAAGCCACCATAAACTTGGTTTCACAACCCACTTCTGGGCAAACAATCAAACAACATACGCTGTCCAAAGGATGTGTCTGGAGGCTTTGTACTGCAGCAAGAATAAAGCAAAACCAAACCCCACCCATCTTGCCTGTACTACTAATTGACTAATTACTCCTTCTTGTAAATGAGGTGAATACAGACTGCTTTTATTTGAATTGTGAAAAATATTTAATATATGCTGGCCATTCTATTGCAGTGCAGTCAGTTTTTATACGAATACTATCTTTGTCTCTCTGTAACACTCCTGCAATTTTCACCCATCACTTGAAAAATTTATCTGTAATGCAACATATTTTCCTTGAATTCAAAGAACATGGATAGTGGTATTGCCCTCTTCCTCCATTTCATCTGCAATCAGCAGGTTGGAAAAAAACCCCAACATTTGCATTGCTGATTGACTGCATGACGGGAGAGAGCTCTTAAAAATCACGCTACACTGTGTGCTATTCCCCTGACCCCCATTCCTGTGCTTTGGGCTTTTATTTTCTAATTAAAAGCAGTAATTGTCCTTGCAATATTCATCTTCAAGTTCAGTTTTTAATTCATGCCTATGGCACTTCTTGGACTAGCCAGTAGGGCCTGTTAGAGAGAATGGTCCAAGCACACGGCCTTGAAAAGGGCTGTGCTACCTCTGGGACGTGTTCAGTCTTGACCCACCCAGGAGCAAGAGCAAAACCAACCCATCGTGCTGTCCCACAAAAAATAACCATGCAGAATCAGATTACAAAAAAGTGGGGATACATTTTTGTAAATTTATTCTTTTATAAGGTTTCCTGGGGTTCCAGGAGTTACAAGAATGTCTCTGCACTAATAATTTGTAGGAATCTCCTGTGCAGTATCGTTTTTTTCCTAAAGACTGAAAATGTTTTTAGCAATGCTAACAATTGGTTCCTGATCTACGAGATGAGTAGTCTGCATGTAGAAGCGGCTGCCATTATACGAAGGAGGAGCAAACATTAAGGAATAGTAACTTGTTTGGAAAGACAGCACTGTAAAATGCCCTCAGCTTATGTTCCTTCTCTCTGCAATGCTGCCAGCTGAAAGAAAAAAAGGCCAATTCTCAAATCTTTGTCCATATGAACACACTTCAAGCTCTACGTGTTTTTTGCATATGACCTTACATACATGGAATATGAAACCTATGAGTAGTAAGTGACAAAACTGGGAAGGGGAGAGTAAAAAATTCATCACATTTGTTTAATTTTGGTATGATATTTGTGATGGCATTAAAGGCAGGTTTCAGTGAAAAATAAAGGTACGTAATTTTTTCTTAACAGCTGTTGAGACAGGTATGTCCTGGTTAAACAGTACACTAGCATTCAGTGCCATACCCTTGATTTTACAGTGATTGCCATGAATTAATTTAATTCCATCTGTAAGCTAAAATCAGATCAGAGGTCTAATGCTGCTGCAGGCTCCACATCTGTTTAATCATTTTTGGATACAGCAGCTTGCAAAAGTTCAGCTTTTAAATTTGCTTCATATTTAAGAGACAATGTTACACCAGTGTACAACACTGTCAGCAGGAAACAAATGAGCCTATGAACAGTTTTGATCTGACAGACCCATTTTATTTGCAAAATGCTTCTACAAATTCAAAGCTCACCACTGAAGTTCTCATTTATTATAGAACAATAAAGGAGCTGTGACCTCATAAACCACTACTGTGACAATATTTATTTGTATGGTCCCATTGCTGGGTAAGACTAACATCAAGCATGTTTGGCTTATACTGGGCTGAATAAAACCAGAATACAGCTAGGATCAAGCTCTCAAATAACCCTTATTTAAGAAAACGCGTGGGTTTTTTGTTGTGTTTCTTTTTTTTCCCCCACTCAACCCCCCCAAGTTGTAAGAAACAAATGAAGGCATAGTGAAGTAATTTCATCTCTGGCCACCAAACTATTTCTGATGTTAAGAAAACGGGGTTTTAAACAGTTCTGAAAAAATGACACTGTACATAAATATAGTCTTGCCCTTTCATCTTTCTTTTATATGATTAAGACTTGTGAGCAGAACAGCAATGCCTTCGCAGAGCATACCACAACTATTATTTCCTCTTCTATCGCTCCCAGCAGCCTTAAATCCTTTAAATCCTTTCCTAGAAGGATCTCTTTTTGCTTGGGTAATTTTTGCAATACATGGCCTGCTAACCCTTACCCCCTACCCTGGATCTCACTTATGTCTATCACAGCAGAGCCAGTCTTTCTACCTCAAATCTTCCAAGGAGCATTGTGGATGGTAATTCACTTGCGTAATTGGCTCAAGAGATGAAAATCTTGTATCTGCCTCTCTTAGCCACTAATCTATCCAGCTGACTGCAAGCCTAATTGGCAGCTTGTTTAGTAATTTGGCTCCTAAAGTGTTGTATTGATGTTGGATAAACAGCCAATGGAAGCAGAAATGATACATGCTGCTTCTCTTTAAAAGCTGGTGCACTTTCCCCCTCATTTTCTGAAAGCATTTAATATTTCATCTATTCTTTTTCTTTTCTGACTCCTCACCAGACAGATGAGCTCAGAACAGTAGAGACTGATCCTGATACACAAGGAAAGTAATCAAAATAATACATTGCTGTAGTCTATCTTTTTATGCCAGCTCTCTCTAACTAGCAAAATGGGAATCAGACTGCCTAGATGTTTATGTTCTTAAAATTGTTTTGGGTAATTGCATAGACACAGCTTCAGAAGCACAGCCAACAGCTGTATGGTGATTTTAAAACTCAGTACCTGCAGTGGTTTTCAAAATTCAGTACATATGGCTGTATATCTACTAAAAAAACACAGAACACCAAACCAAAACTGAAACAACTCAGCTATGAGAATGCTATGAAAATTATTTAGCTAATATTTGAGACTGCATTATTTCACCGGACTTTTACACATCCCTGACACTGAGCTATTTAAGACTATCTAAAGAATAACCTTAGTATTATTACAGTTTAGGTGAGTTTGCTTGCATTGACTTTTATTCTAGCTAACAGAGAGATAAGAATAGCAGAGAGGACATAGCTATGACTTCAGCAGGTGCTGGTAGCCTCTGTATTTATCCTGTATCCACAGCAGAGTTTTCTTGATGTCTGCACTGCCACAGTTTTATTCCTACTACCCCATCTCAAGGGGTATTAAATGTGGCCTGGGTAAACACACCCTATCTTGAGGCATAGACTGTAGATTTAAATCTGTTTTCAACTCCTCTGAATATATAAATTCACACACTAATGAATATTGTGACACTGAATTTTAGGTACAACTGGTCATCCAGAAACAAAGATCACTTGGAATTGGATTTGCAGGTGCTCTTCTCCTTCTACTCTTTATTGGATTACACTGTATGGGGAGTGAAAGTTCATGCCCATTCAGTTTTTGCTGCTATAAAATTGGCTGGAAGAGTTGGTATTGTTAGATTGCCATTTATCTCTCTGTACGGGGAATCTCCTAAATACACAAGACTGTCTTTTCACTTGAGTCCAAGGAAGGCCTCTGCTTTATGCCTTGTCTTTGATGACAGAAACACTGTCACTGGATGGTACTTTGGAAGAAGCATTCTCACTGGGGGGCATTCCAAAGTTCTGTTTAAATCCCCCAAAATTCACCAAAATGGATCCCATCTGGTAAGCATTCCCTCACTTTTACAGAAAGACTTGCAGCCTTACAATGAAACCCAGTGGAAATCCAAAGCAAAAATTTTCTTTGTGAAATCCAAAGTATGTACAACAGATTTTATCAGGAACTTTTCCACCAATTGCAAAACTTTTACAGAAAGACAGAAATCCAAACTTGTCTGCACTGGAAACCTGATCAATGAATTTTATTTTCTCACACGTTAAACAAGTATTTTTATTCCTCTGAAGTGCCCAAACCTTCTGCATAAAGCTATCAGGTTTATGCACAGACCTCCTTCCTTATTCAAAAAGTGAATCAAATGCTGAAAAACCTTTAAGAAAACTGGTTTTTGCATAATCTATACCAAGGACTGTTTACAGCATTGCTCCCTATTCCCTCAGGAGAAAGAAAAACTAGTCACCATCAACTGAGAGGTTGTTGGGAAGAGCTGGGATAAGAAGTTACGTTGACTGAGGAAAAATGACACCTTTTAACTGCCAAACCATCTCGGTTTTAACAAAAATCCTCTGGAATTACCAACCTAAAACAGACTGACGGAAATATCAGGTACTTCTTCTATTGGTTGAGTTCTAGGAAAACTACAGGACATCCATCTACCCCTCTGAGGAAGGTGATGGTTCTAACAAACCGCACATAAAAAGGAGGTGGCTCCTCTCTGTGGGGAACCACTTTATTATGATATCTGGCAGAGAATGTGCAGAACCTGCAGAACACATAACTGCCCTTGAGGATGAGTCTCCCTACTGACATCTACGACTCATTCAAAGCTAGTTCTCAAGTATACAACTGTTTAATGAAACATACCTTTGGAACTTGAAAATAATGCCTGGTTTAGTTTTTTTTTTCCCCCAAATTTCCACTATATTAAGGGTGCTCTCATTGGTTATATTCTCTGTCAAACTGGTTTATGGTTCTTGAAAGTGAAGCCAAAAGGTCCATAGAATTACGGAATATCTCAAGTTGGAAGGGACCTATAAAGACTATGACATTCAGCTCCCAGTAGAGGCAATTTGAATGGTTTCCATAACCAGAAGGAGTTATCTTAGGAAAGACTCCCAGAGTAATTCAGGGAACTGTTTTTGTAGCTTCCACACTTCAGAAGACAAAAGCACTTAGAAAAGACAGGTACAGTCATCTTCTATCAATCTGAATGTTTCTTCTTGACTTTACAGTGGCTGTGTGTAGAATATTGTCTTTTCTCTAGATCATAAGAAATCCACCAGCAATTTTCCAGGATAAACTTGTTCTGGTTGAATTGCAGGTCTTCTGAAGTTTGCTACTGAACTTTCTGAACTCTGGTGCTTATATGTAAGATGCTTCGCCTGAACTACCTCAAGCTCAACACAAAAAGCCTTCTGCTCTGAAGGGAGCAGCTTCCAATACTGGATGGCACTCTGCAATCTTTTAACTTTTAGTTTAGTGAGACAATATGGAAGAAACAAAGAAACAGAAAGAAGTCCCTTTAAATTTAACTTGCTGCAGATACCAACCAAAGAAAAACGAGTGTCCATGGGCTGTACAACCAAGCAGGCATGAAGCATCTGCCAGAAGGACTTTGACAGAATAAGGCTAAGAAATGGTGCAATGCAATAAGGGAAAGGATTCACAACACACCAATGTTTTACTGCCCTGTGACAAGGGATTTCTGCCTATAGAGCTGTACATTTGGTGGACAGAAAAGCAGTGAATCAAGCTAAAAAGAAAATAGGCCTATAATAGCTTGTCTCGAGTTTTGGAAATTTACGGTCAGTTCATCCAAGTACCCAAAAGTTTACCTTTCCTCTGAAACTATTGCACTACGTTGACCTTCACCACAAACTTAGCCTCAGCCACCTCTGTTATCACACTGTAATCACAATCTTTTTCAAATCATCGTTTTGGTTCTGCAGATATTCAGGTCTGATTTTTAATCACTGACATATTAAGCATCAGCAAAATAGTTTGCTTAGCTGTTCTGTTGGCAATTTTTAAAAAGGAATGAAAACATGTACCCTTTTGATTACCTTGTTAAAGTGAGTCATGATGGCATTATAGCAGTGCTCAGTATTTCTGCTGTAATTAAGAAACTGTCATATTTTTCATTAAAACACATTCTTTAAAATGAGACTTTTAACTTGGTCATTTCAATCAGGACCAGCCTGAAGTGTAGCATGTGCATGCAACATGCCAACTAGATAAAGAATATGACATCTGAAATTTGTTTTTGCAAAAGCTAAGTATTAAAGTACCCATTACATGCATAGTAATTTATCTATTTTACAAAAACATTTTCTACATTTTAAATACAAAATAGCTTTCTCTTTTTATAATTGGTTTTTGCAGGTTTTTAACAACGCTCCAAACTGTAAACCACACTACGTAACACCGAAGCAAAAAGATTGTTTTGAAATAGAAATAAATGGCTATTTACAAGGCATACAAATATGACATGTGAAGTAGAATCTGATGATATTTTTACCCCAACATTTAGGACTTAGAGGTTTGTTATTTAAAAAAAAATCTAAAATATCTCGAGGATTTAACAGGAGATGATAAAAACCAAAAATCTTGTACAGAAGAAGAGTCAATTGGAAAGGAACTGGGATAAATGCAAATTCAGTGTATGGTATCTAAAATTCTGTAGCATCTAGTGGTTTGATACTGGTTTGCCTTTCAATTTAAGACTGAAATTACTGCAAATATTCCCAATGCATGTGTTTCAAGTAGTAACACTACCTCGCAAAGAATCTTCTTTCTCTAGCATAAATGTTGTTGCTGTTGCTATTTTGTTATTATTTTTGTTAAACTGGACCCAGTATTGATTGGTAGGGCTATTTCCATGACAATGGATTAGTTTGTCTAAGAGGTGCTTATACAAACTTGAGAGCACTGTATTGCTGCAGTGAAATATGTCAGGCTGTCACATGAAATAGCTCTACCACTCTGGTAGTCAGAGGGGGCAGAAGGTCATTGAGAATGACCTGGTCCCACACGTGAAGAGAATCACGGGAATAATATTGGTTTCATGGAAGAAGCTGTGCAAAAGAGTATCTAAAATGTACAACACCTAATTCTTCAGTTGTGGGAAGTAATCAATTTTTACTAGTATCAGTTTTTAGTTGATTAATTAACTATCTAGGTTCAATAATACACAGATGGGATATTTGAAACACCCACAAAATAGAAAATTTTTCTTAGCAAAAAAGACAGAATATGACACTCCTGTATCAGTACTGTCAGTTCCTAACCATCCATGCCTATATTATCTCCCATTTTCTTCACTGCTATTCAACACATCTTTTCTTCACCTTTACAAATGACATTTTTGAAACTATAAAATGCTCTGTGCTGCTCAAACTTTCTAGCTTCAATAGTTTCTCAATGCTGTACAAGTAAAGCTACATCCTTTGTTACTAATATACACAAACCTATTGGTATGTGACTTTGACTGCAGGCTGAGAACGGGCTATAAATTTAGAAATCAATATCTAACTCTATCAATATTCATTTTACTTTTTCAATACAAAATACAAAGGTGAAAGAGCAGTAAATAAGCTGGAGTACTGAAATAAATTGGGTGTTCTTGTCACAATTAATAAATGTTTAACCAATCACACTGCTTGCTACAGAAGTCTGTGGCTTTGTAAGGTGTCTGAAAGTAGCAGGCGCTACCCTTGCGAGACTCAAACCCAGGGAACGCGTTTCGATGCCTCGTTAGGATCGACAGTCCTTCTCATCAGTACTACTGAACCTAAAGGTATAAATGACCAGTTTCAACACTGTGCAGACTTTTACAGGAGTTAATTTACCAATGTATTTTTTTTCAAATGCAGATGAGAATTTAGAAAATACTGTTATCAACACATTGTCTCATATTTCATGAAACTTTGTGAATTTGCAGCCCGTATAAATAAAATACTTGCAGTAAATGAGTCATTTACAGACAGCCTTTCAAGTTTCACTATGATATTAAATATGAACAGTTATTAGGAGAATGCTTTTTTCATTTCCAACTTCTGTTCATGTAAACAACTTCTGTCCTTTTTTTCTTTCAAGAAAAAAGTTCACAAATTCTTCCACATAAAATCAAGTCCTTCTATTCCTATATCTTAGCTAACTATCACTACTGAAAGAAGAATAATCAAACAAGCGATCTCTAATTTTAATCCAAATTTCCAAATGCACATTCATTCTAAAAGAAAACCCTGTTTCTTTCATAAAATGATATGGAACACAGACAAAAAACAAGGCCTGTGACAGATAAACAATAATTTAGCTGTAGGAAGGTTAGCCTTTGAGAAAACGGTAATAATCTCTAGAAGGCTATACATTATCTATACATAGGCACAAGTTTATTCAATGTTTACCAAAGTTTCTATTTGCTTAAAAATTCACAAGGATGAAGTGTAGAAAAAAAACTTCTATAAGACCGCAAAAAAAAAAAATCTCAATCCTCCTGCTCAGAACAAAATTGAAAGGATTACCTTGAACTTGAAAAGAAAAAAAGGCACATTAGTTAAAAGGTACCTCATATGATACCTTTATCCACCATCATTCTCTGTCGCTCTTCATATAAAGGCAAACTTTGGGGCAAAACAATCTCTAAAACTGTGAGTACATGGACACATAACATTGAATGACCACATATTTGCCTTAGTATCAAAATATTGGCTTTGCAAAGTTATGCAGAGGACCCAGATTGTAAAATAAAATTCTGAATGCTGAAAGCCCAAGGTAAAGTGAATAATAAAATTAATTTCACGATACTTGATAACCTCTCAGTACAAAATGACATCCTCTAGTACTTGAAAGTTGTGAAGTGAAAATCACCTTGTAGAAATAATTACATTATTCTCTCTTCAGCCATTAAGTATTTTTCTTTCTCAGTTCACATATGTTCAGAGTCTTAGAAGCTGACCCATAGATTCTCTTTTTTTCACACTGCTGCCACTAAGGTGCTTTTATAACGTTTTTAATATTATTCCTGGTCTGTTTCTGACACTGAGGTTTGAAACAAAGAAGTTTCAGGAGGGAGAATTCAGTTAGAATACAAGTATGAGGCTTCCCTAAAGACATCTACTTGAAATCTATTTGAAGAATTCTGTGTGTTGCAAATGTTGCTGCGGTAATTTATGTATGACTAGGACATGCGATCCAGATTTCTATATTAGAAATATATATAAAGGCTCACATGGGCACACAAACAACCTAATCCTTCCAGTATGCACATATATAATTAATACAACAAACTGATGGGACTCCTATAAATCACTGCTAAGTATTGAAAAAGTCATTTCACAGCTGTGACATCAGCAAAATGCCTCCAATGGTTGTGACCTCGCATCTGTAAAAATCTTTCAGAAATGTGCTTGCAAGTGCTTCCTGTTTAATGTACGACAGTAAATTTAAAGCTGTGTTTCACAGCCTTATCACTACATTTTTGATTGTTTACCCAAGAATTCACATCCTAACTATATTGTGCAGGGTATTTAGAGCATTCATATGCAGAAAAAAGATGCCTCAGGTCTCCTTCCTTGTAATGTCTGAAGAGACATAAGCAGTAATCTTTGCTGTCTCAGTATATGAAAAAAGATTTATTGTCTTTAAAGAAGTGCTGTGCTACAAAGGACTGGAAATTGGCAATGATTGCAGGAGAATGGAGAGAGCCTATTTATGTCTTAATCTGTATTAATAAATAAGGATAGAACATATCTGAAGTTATATGGGAAGTTACTGAATTTTTCAAGCTTTTCCCCAGGTCACTGACCTACTGCTTTGTATTTAGAGATTTAACATCTTGTGGTTTGTGCTCTGTCCCAGGGAAATTGGTTACCTGTGGGTCCTGGCAGGGGAGCAGCTTTCCTTCTCCGCTTGATGTCTCCCATGCACAACGATCCTAAATGTACACTGGTTTGCCTGCAAGTAATTATAGGAGAAAACTATTAACAAAGGAAGAAAACTGCCACATAAATACACAGCTTGTATAATCTGAACCTATATCAAAACATTCTCAACCAAGATGAAGCTGCACAGTCAAGCCACCAATCTTGTTTATATCGAAACATAATTATGTTTGTTGACAAGTGCTCAGTATCTAAATGCAGCATCATAAATTGTTACTGGAATGAATAAATATAAATATAAAGGGAATGCTTTTTAATTTTCAAAACTGGCAATCTTTCTAGCTCAACATAAAACAAAAACACTGTTGCTCCTGACAGGAAAATAGCTAAGATTAATTATCTAAAGAGATCACAATGCTGTTTGTAGGTTATCAATTGGCTGGTAATGCTTGACTGTCAGAGCAGCATTTATTACATGGAAAATATTATCAGGTTTTTTTAAGGTAAGATGAAGAATGAATGAGAAAACATGAAACAGTAAACTCTCCAAAGGTGCATGAAATAAACTTGTGGCATAACAATTTATCCTCTTCTAATTCATTGGCAAGTTGTGAGAATACCATGGAAGCACAGTATCTGGTAGGCTCCTTGAACAATTATGAGCTTGCACTTGGAGACTGGAAAATTGATGGAGCTGCAGAGGACGGCAAACAAGCAAATGCTATTGCATTAAACCCAGCTATTAGAAGTCAGATACCACAGAAAATGGTAAATTTGGAATTTTCAAGAGTTGACTTTTGGAAAAGAATCTCAAAGGACAAATATAGTTATTATTTTTCTTAAAGTAATGTACAATGCCTGCAGAATTGAATTTAGGTAGCTGACTTTTTTTTTTTATGAAAGAACTAGAACAGAAGAGGGGAAAAAGCAACAATTTCTGAACTGCACAATTTTAATATGTCTCTACAAATGTTACTGAGAACTGCGTTTTTTATCACATAAGTGTAGTGAATTTTGATAAAGTTACAAGCCGAAAATTGCATCTGACAATCTACTGCAGCATAGTAACACTCTGTCACTCATGGGATCTGGTTTCAGTGTGGATATATGACTTACCCTTTACTGCATTTATAAACTTTTTAAAGCTGGGCTGCTTCTAAATGAATAACAAATGGTCATATACTGTTGAGAGACCTCAGATCTGCTCAATAATGTAAAAGAGTGACAACAATGCCTTGATGAATAAGACGACAATGTACAATCCTCCACATATTTCTTCTAAAAGGATACAGTAGATTAATAAGTACTACAGTGCTTGTATTTAAATAATAAAATATTCCAAGAAACTTACATTTCACAGAGAAGTGCACTCTAGCTTCACCTAGTGAACCCTTATTTCAAGACTTTTTTTCCCTTTTAGACACATTTTCCTTGCAATTCCAAGATGAAATTCTATCCGATTTTAATATCCAGAAACTCAATACAGTTGAACTAGTAAACTAACAGGAGGATAATTTTCAGTTCTGAATTTAGAAAGAAATCAAGAAGTGTAACCTTTTCATAAATGATTGCACAATAAAGAAAGTGAATACTTAAATACAATATGGGGAAACAATTATTTGAGAGAAGATACTTGAGATGTTTGATCACCAATAGATCAGTATTTAACACTGGTATCAAACATGCAGAATAAGTTGTGTGATAAATTATACGTTCTACAGTGTGAAACACTTGTTTTCAGAATGAGGGAGAAAGTCTCCAGGAATACAAGTAGGATGAAAGATAAAAATTAATAAAGTCAGGCAATTGAACCTGAAGACCTGAGCCACAGCAGTAACAGTGAGCAGCGTTTGAGTTATTTTACCAGAATTGATTATCTGTTACACTACATTGAGATATCTAGATTATTGATCTGTAAGATTATGGTACTGGGGTCTCCCCACTTTTCCTCCAGGCACACGGAACGGAGTTGCAACAAATAACACTAAGTAAGGACTACTTTGTTATTGTTGTCACCCTTCATGTAGAACACAGCAGTTACTTTTTAATTTAAAATCAATGAACGTCTGAAAGGCAGCCTTGTTCCTTCAGCACAAATGAATCATTTGCCTTTGCCGATCACAACAACCCCATCACCAGCCAAGGTGAGAGTGGGCATTTCTTTGTTGTTGTCAAAAACTCCCTACCCCACAAATAAATAACAATATGCTGGAGCACCAATTAAGCTTTGTCAAACCCAGTTTTATGGCCACTGCCATCAAATGTTCAGCCAACTTGCAACTCTAAAGCAGCATTTGCCTTCGCCAGGGCTTAACATTTGATATGCTCTGCCAGTGTAAATCACAGCAAAACAAAAAGCTCACATTTATTTATTTATTTAGAGAGGATCAGACAAGAACTATTACTGCTCCAGAACTGGCAGGTTAGACAAAAAGAAGCAGAGTTGTGAAGCTGCACAGTACATTTTGAAATGCCTGTAATGGTGGTATTATAAAGTAGGGAGAACTCTGACCCTCAATCAGGCTAAGTTCAGCATTATGTTTCTTAGCATTAAATCAGAAGAGCGTGGATTACAGAAAGGAAGAAAGCTATTTGCCTGACTTCTCTCTACTTACCCCTAGCTTGCTTCCAGCTATCATTTATAAATAGTGCTCTGGAGGGAAGCTAGGCATTTTATTAGGGAAAAAATAAAACTTGTTAAGACCACCTTGCCTGAAACCTGGCTTTTGACGTGCTGGTGACAGGGACTGGAGCAAGCAGTGTCAAATGGAATAATTTTTAAGGAAAGACAACAGGAACTTGTCGCCTCATTGTATGCATTTACAAATAGAGGCTTTTCAGAGTATTAGGCCTAGTTAAAGCTGCCCTCTGGATAAAAAGTGTTCCCAAGCAGCCTCAGACAAGCTTGGGAGACAAACAGATGTGACTATGGTCCCTGGCGTTTGGCAAGAACACTCACTGTCAATAAGAAAAATATGAGCATGGACAGGGCATCAGCTGCACCACGGCCGAGCAGGCCTGCAAGTGTCATAGCAGCGGCAAAGTTGTGGCAGAGGGAAATAAGAGGGCTGCAAAAGCCAGGCTGGTGTGAACTTACACTAGCATGCCAAGAATTTTTTTGCTGTTGTTGTTGTTGTGTCATGCCTCAACGTATTAAACAAAACGCTGGAAAAGCTGCTGTCAATTTTTATTCATTTTTTGTCTTGCACACAGTGTTTAGATTCGCCTTTCTACATGGCAAATAAGAGTCTCAAAAATGAAGACGGGCTGGGAAGGCAGCAAGAATAAAAATAACAGAAAAAAGCTACTGAAATAATAAATTAAACCCCACAAAGTTTAGCTATTAAATCCCATAAATAAACCCCACTGATCTGATACAGCAAACACTTTTACAGAAGCAATGACATGCAAAGCAATTCACAAGCATCTACATATTTTTGTGAAACATTCCCTCCGATTGGAAATTTTGCTATTTCCTCCTTAAATAGTTGCAGTCTCTTTATAATTTCTTTTCCTCAAGGTAATTGCTCTTAGGATGGTACTTTGTCTAGAACTGTCTCTTTAAGCTCCCCAAATATTTCTATTTGTGCCTACACAACACAATCTCATTTTCTGTAATTTTCATAGCTCCACAGGCAAATATTTTTGATGAATGCCTTTTCAGCAGTTACACACATTCACCTCTCCAAGACATTTGTAACAGGCCACGTCAGATTTTTACCTACCCTGATCTCTGCAGTCCATGGACCATGTGGTTACACTCTCCAAATAAACATCTTGTTCTGTGGGGGAATCCACAGCTGAGCTGCTTTAAACGCAATAAACCTACCGAGCAACTGAGGAGCCAACAGGGTTCTTCACTCTGTCACTGGTAGTTTTCACCCTTGCCACCACCAGAGTTAGAAGTTCGCCAGTCACTGAGAAGAACAACACACTAAAATGGCTGTAGGACAGCAGATACTCCTGAGCATGTGTTCTTGCTCTCTGGTTTATTACCTGCTTCTGTACTCACTATCATCCCAAGTGTAAAAAAACAAAACAAAATTTACTAATGAAGGCAGCTGTGGAGGAGTGTTTTTTGTTTAACAGTATTTATCAAATTTCTGTACACTAACTTGGAAAATCTGATGCAGCATGTCATTATGATGTAATAATGGTTTCAAAGAAGACTGATTTCTATTCAGTAATTAGATTAATTGTTAATGATCAATACTTGCCTATCCGTTACATTGCTATTATCATCTCTCACCTGAGGAAGAAACACAGTAAACAGTGACACCCCGTTCTGCCACAGTATCAGTGCATTCCTGCAGATGGCTGTAGAACTCTGCAAGTTTATCACCACTGAATGCTTCAGCTAATGGAGAGGCTTGATGAAAGTTTTTAGGTGAACTTCATTCACAACACATCACCAAAAGGCGAAAGCTAACTGGTTTGTATTTTAGAAGGGACTTGAGAGAATTATTTTGAAGGGGAAATCTAACTGAAACTGTCAGTTCTCAGTCTTAAAATACAGATAAAAAATAGATATTCATATGGATATGATTGTAGAGAGAATGCAGTAGGGATGACAACTGACTTTAAGCTTGAAATTACTGGACGATTTCTTACAAACTGAAATGGAGCAGAAGGAGTGCGAAGCAGTGATCACAGCAGCAGTTAAAGACTGAAAAAACAGAACACAATTGTGGAACAGAGAAACAAGCCAATAAAATGATTTAAAAAATGGAATGTGTGGAACAGCTCAACTTCATAAAAATCAAAGAATACTCTGAGCAAACCTCTCATTATTTAAGTACCTTTTACACAATAAGATCACATAAATGATTCTCCTTACGCAGAATGGACCTGTAGTACAGCCTATCTTGTTTTTACATTGCTTAAAATGCAGACACTGCTGTACCTGGTGGCCAGTGGAACACATCCACTGGTGCTGCTTAAATAAGGGAGTTTGGAGGAACTTTAACTCTTACTGTACATTCCTAAATTACCACGAGTGACAGACAATGGCTTCAAGAGCACTGGAGTCAATGGAACAGTTTATGATAAGTTTAGAGGCAAACACCATTAAAACCCTATTATGTATGTCTTTCTAAACATGTCATAACACTAACAGCTAATTAAATAAGACAAACATAAAATCCTACATTTCCATTTGATTGACTCTCCAGAAGTATGGATTACATTAAAAGGTATCACTCCAAATACACATACTAAGGAACTGGGGCTGTAAATTTGGGAAGACTATTCCATATTATCTAGGTATAACAAATACTTAATCTTTGCCTCTGGCATGTGTATCAATAAAACCACAGAAAAGATGCATGATGATTTCATAATATTACACGGAAATACGCAAGGCACGTTTGTTTCTGAGGAAAAATAAATGAAAAATAATGGCTAAGGAATTTTAGAAGGAAAGATACCCTCTTTCCTTTGTGGTACACAGTTGGTCTAAACATGAATGCAGCCCCTGGTGTGTACTTGAAGAGCCAGAGAAGGGTGGCATGGGCAGTAATGCACGTGCCCCACAGACAGTTAGAGAGGGGTGGCTCCTTGTCCATTCTAAAGGAGGCACCTGCCTTCTTTTGCTCTTTTGCTTTTGTGTCACTTGTCTCAGACAACATTCAGGTGAAATCAGTTCCATGCTTGATTCCTCCTCATCCTTTACAAACAGTAAAGCTTTTCTTCAAACTTGTCTAAAGAATGACATCATCTATATAATAGATTGCTTCACCTACCTCTGCAAGTGTGAAAACCATTACATTAACCAGAAGAGCTATGCACTTTATTTCCCTTTTATTACATCTTAAAAAGATGTGATAAACCCATGCAGCTCTATCAAACTCCTTTCACACAATGCCAATCTGTTCACAACATAACTTCAAGCATAAGGGTGACATACCTGTATTATTGAAGGTCCTAGTGCAATCCTATTATGACTAGAATACAATCTTTCCCTGGCCCATCAGGTTACCTCATCACTTAATAAATACTATATCCTAACACACTCCTTTCTGGTATCTTTAGCAGCACTTTCATCATTCAGACACAGTAATTGTCCAAAATTTATCTGAACACCACAAATTGGCACATTCAACTCCACACTGGCATAATTTTAGCACACATGATGGAAAATAAAACCCCGCATCACTATGTATGTTTTGACACCCATACTCAAGTCACCTATGCACTTTATTTGTGAAAAGAGACCCTAAAAAAATAGTTCTGTAGTAGAGGCCTACTGCCCTCAGAAAGGATAATGCATTGTTTTTTCTTGGTTCTAATTAGTAATTTAAGCATATGTTCAGCATTTAACTCTAAATGTTTGCCTTTTCCCCAAGCTCTAAGACAGCTGTCCAAGATGTGAATGCCAGAAAACATTTAAATATCAACATCTGTTGAATTATGTTAATTTAGTGTAATATAATTGGGCATGAGTTGGAATTGATCAAAAGTATATGAATTACACAAAGGCAAATCCAAACCAATATCTTGGTGTACAAACAAGTCACCAAGGAACACTGAGGGAATAAACCCAAAAAATACACTTCTCTCAAAAATTAGATAGCAAAAACTTTCAGTTTTCTTCAACAAATGACATGATTTCACATTTTCAATACAGGAAATTAATATTTATACTAACTCAGAATATAAATTTCATATTCATATAGAATATTTCTAAATATTTTTGATGGCAAGTTCCATTATTGTTTTGTGTCAAGAAATACATGATAAAAATAATGTTTATATTCATGCAATGGTGAAATGTAGTTTGAAAAAACCACACTTTAAAGTTCTGGATTACAGTCATATAGATTTAGGTTAAATTATTGCAAACATTAGTGGTGTGTTCAAAATCTTTTAAGACAGGTAAGGAATAAAAAGCAACACTAAAAATCCAAGTATGTGACACAGTAGCTCAAAAATGGAAGACAAAACATGAAAGTTTTATGTAATCTGAAACAAACTACCCAAATTTTCTTCTAAACTCTTTCTTCTTACACAAAATCACAGTCTGAATAGAAGTCAGTGTGCCTATGCCTCAGAATTTCAGTGAACGTGCACCAGGGGATGCTGATTTACACATATGAGATTCAGGGATCCTTTCAATTTTTGGAGGAACCTGATGTGAAAATCACACGATTTAATGTGCAATAAAACAAGGAAGAAGGAAACCTACCCTTCCTTCATGTGTGGCTATTCATCTTCATCCTTATGATATCCAGCTTTCATGTGCCTTTGAGGTGAAATGCAGAGAAACAAAACCAAATTTCTTGTGGTGGGGGAGACGGTGGGACAAACGAGTGGTGGAAAACCAGAATGCAAAACAACCTCCTTTACTGCAGAGCTGCTTAACCACAGGTAGAACAGTTTGTGGAACAACAGTGCAAGTCCCTGTGCACAGCTCCTCCTCAGACCTTACACAGCAGGAAGGGTCTTCAGACCTCTAAAGCACAAATTAACTTTATCCTTAAGCCATTAGTATTTTAACAGGTAAGCTGAGACAAGCTAGAGGTTAACTGATTTCTTTTTTTATTATACATGTTTTTAAAATCAGGAAAAAATAACTTCCTTTTAGTTAACATACTCTAGTGTACCTGGAATTCAATTTTAAATGACATATTTTCAGTACCATTTAGCAGCTTGTTTATGTACCATATTATAAAGTATATTAGATTCCAGTGCAAGAACAACAAAATTCAGCTTGTAGTTTTGCATTAAAGATGTAAAAAACCTGCTCAGATCACATGAAAAAATGTATTTTCAAAATAGAGAACAGTTCAAAATTTCTGCTATTTTTAAAAAAGTTCTCATTATGTGAGTTAAAAGGTGATACTTTAAACACATGAGGTGACCAATCAGCATTAAATCTATCCATGAACCACTGCCGAGGCTCAAAGATTTCCATAAAATTAAAACATCACACACTGGCTACATTTTGAAATAACAATTAAACTGTCATTGCCCTGTCCTCCTCTCCCAAGTGAAAATCTTTTCAGCACCTTAAAAATAAGGCCATGGCATAGAAAACTCAATCAGGAATTGCCCTCTCCTAAAACTGCACCATCTTTTATCCTTTCCAGAGAAGAAAAATACCAAACTGATGGAATAATATTGTCCCTGAGGGTGACAGCAAGGGAGGGAAGCAACGTGTCCTCAAACATTCACATAATTTAATCTGGAACTGCAAATATTATTAAGCAGCAATCATAACAGCACAGTTACTGCTTCATGGCACTCCAAAGAGGAGATAAAACTGCTTAGTTGTTAATTTCTAATGATGTAAACACATTTGGATTTTAATGTTGTATCTGAATCTCCTGCATTATTAGCTCTGGGGTTACAAGACATTAACTTACTACCTTTAATAATTTTACACTTGAATTAAGAGGCATGTTTAAGTATGACTTTATTTGAAAGTATTTTTGTTGAGAATATGCGTTCATGTGATGGCAGAAGCAAATCACCTAATAAAACAGCTATGCATTCCTTTGCTTTTCTGCAGTGTGAGTATGTGCACGTGTTCGTGTATAATTTTCAAAAACCGGCTGCGTTTACCTCCTCTAGTATTGTAATTTCATTCCGCAAAAGCCACATTAAACAATTACAGTTCTTGTAATTAACCGGTAGTCTAATGCACAGTTTTCTTATCCCAATCCATTAACAGCTGCTCAAAAAATGTAGTAATTAATGGTTTCATTTATTTTTGGCAAACCTGCACCTTGACAAATAGTTTTGTATCTGTTGCAAATTAGGACTCTTTCCCAAACAACAGATGACACGATGAGAAAGAGGGAGCAGGCAGAATCCTTGCACATCTTTGTCTCTTTAGAAGATCAAATAAAGAGCAGCTGTAATGTTATTTGTCACATCTGTGTAAAAAAAGTACCATGCTCTGTATCATCAGATGGAGATGAACAAGTGCTGTACAAATGCACAAATAGGGTTTATCCTTTAAAACCGAGAAAGACAGAAAGTTGCAATTTTAACCAAAACAGTGACACACTTCTGAAAAGCTCTCCTCAAGTTTGGCGTCATTTTTTCTCTTACAAGCTTTCTTTAAATACTAATTCACAGAGAACACAGTTATAAGAAGTGAAAATATGTGAGAGTCACCCTCTTGTATCAGCACAAGGCACAAATTTAAACTGGATTGAGATGAATTAGGGAAAGGAGGGAAAGCAAGAGTTGCAAAAAACACAGGGAATTTCAGTCTGTGTTGTTCACCATGGCAGGAAAAGACTTCAAAGGCTTCTGGCCAGCTCAGGTCATCACTGGAGGACCGGCACACAGTCCTCTTGTCACATTACAGCAAAGGCCAAGTAAGGAGCTCCTGCTGATTTTTAAAGAAATATCAAGGTACTACCTCTACCTCAAGCTATGGTGTACTTTACTTTGCAGCCACAAGAACTGGCTAAGTTCACGCTAAGCTGCTGCTACATTGATTAAATTCTTAACACAACCTCAGTTAAGTAGCTGAAACCTGACATGTAAAATTCTACTCTACCTTGAAACCACTTTCATTAGTATGACTTAGCCTACCTTCAATCCAGGACTGAACTGCACAGGAACTAAAAGTAGATTTTTCTTCCTCTTTTAGAGGTCTCTGGGGGAACACTGGCACATGGACAGCCAACACAGAATTATCAAGACTCAACCCAAAAAAATTACTAAGTGGTAAAAATTTGGGCACTATTTTCCTTTCGGTTCCTCAATTCAGGCATGTATCAAATTATAGTTACGATACAGTAAGAAAAAATAAATATGTAGATGAAATAACTCACGGTACTTAACAGGAGCACACTACAAAAGAAATACGACACAAGACCCCTATGTAAAGGAAATAATTACATGAGAGTAACTTATTCAGAGTCTGCTGTTTTCCCAACCTGCAATTTCCTTGCTTCAAGATTACAGCATAAATTACCCAGTTATGGCATCGACAGCATGACCAAAGGCAAAGTATTAAGTTGGTTAAGTATTCTGGTTATTCTGTCAAATGAGGATAAAAGTACCTCCCCTCTCCACAAGGGTATTGTGAGGATACATTTTGTATCTAAAGACAGGGAGATGGTTGTGTGATGGAGGTCCCCCCATTGTTAACAATGCAATCACATGTTCAAAATTGCGTTACAGCAGTTCAGCAAAATATTCTTCAACACTGTCCCCACTGCTGATCAAAGGAATCTCTTAGCCATGGGGAATCTCCTTTAGGTAAATTTTATTTGTAAAATTTTAAGGAAGTGACTTAAGAAAACGCATTTTACCTCATGAGGGGAGCAGGCAAAGAGCCCACGATCAGCTCTGGCAGTTCAGCTGCCAAGCAGCAACTTGTTAACTCCCCGTAACTCAATCATGTGCAATTGTTTGCCCACTGCCTCGGGCTACAGACAGACATTTGGTCTGCTAACAACTGCACCAGATGAAGACATTACTATCCCAAGCTATTTGTTATCACACATCTGCTGGAGATTATCATCTCCACAGCTCTGCTGGAGGAAGAAATCATGTGAGCACGCCTTAATATGGTTTGTACAAAACCAGCCAATTTAATTTAAATAGGTGAGTTGAGCTAACCAGGCGGGTTTTGCCCAAAGCATATTAAAATATTCAGACAAAAAAAACCCTCCTTTACTGGCAAAAGAATAGGGGGTAAAAACAGGCAGCTGGAAGAATTATCTATCACGTTTAAGCAGCGTAGCTAATTTGGGGAGGAGATTGTTCCCAACCTAATGCAGAGATAATGTAAACACAGAACTTTTTCAAGGCTCTACAGGAGAAAGAAATGCAGCTTTTAAAACAGTATTTTTTGGTACTGTTAAGAATTTAAATAATGACTGGGAAAACTACATATTTGCAGATTAAATCCTACCTGTATAGGTAGCATGAACAGATATCTTGAACTGTGTCAGTGTAATATAATCTATACAGGTTCTAAGTTTTGTGCTGCAGGACTGTCCCCCACATCTGCTCCATCAGTAGCCATATCAACAGTTCTTTACAATCTGATTATCTTGCCACTAGCAAAAGTTCATGTTCATTAGTACAGGATAAGATAATTATCATTAATTTTGACAGAAGAAACCTAAGACATTAAACCCAATACAGTGAAGCTCACCCCAGACAGTATGATTCCACCACAACGAGACAGCTGCAGACCTTAGAGCTCCACACCTTTCTGATGTATTTACAGAGAAAATTATTCCACAAGTCACTGATCTAATGTAATAAGGGTATTTACATATTGTCTACATGCTGAGACAAGAACTGTGTTCAGTCATCCAAAAGGGGTAAGAAAAGTCAAGGCAAGCATAGAAAAATCTGTGTGTGTGTGTGTACACATCTCAATACACATATGAAAAACAGAAAAAAGGTCTTCCAGGATGGCAAACAAACAAGAAATGCAGTTATCTGAAAACTATACAAAAAAGACCCACAGAAATTCAGTCTTGCAAAAAAACCCAGATTAGACTGTATTCTGGATTTTATAGAATTTCCAAAACTTGTCCACTGCTCCTGTTCTCTGCATTTAGCATCAAAGGGTACGACAATTTAAGGTCACAGCCACTACTTTCTGTATGCCTCTTTTTAAGGGGATTACTCATCTGAATTAGCTTCAAGTGTCCATATATATTTAATATATGTCTTGTAGAGAAGACTGCATGCTTTGAGACTCTAAGACTGCAGATGGCCTATTAAAAATTATTTTGAAATAACCTGACTCATTTGGATGAATCTGGACCGTGGTTTCATGCTCACTGTAATATATTGTAACAATAGTTTATGTAAGCTCTACTAGTACAATACAGATATTTTTTGGAAAATGCTAATCTTCAGTTTTGGATTTGCCACCTATTACTTCTACACAAAACCGTCACATGTTTATTGAGATAAGAGTCTCTTAAGGTACTGGTGACTGGACATGAAGAGAGGTTGAAGATCACTTCAGGTATTTAACACCGTTTTACAAATCTCTAATCTAACTGCTTGTGCAGGTAACACTCAGTTCCCAAGAGCTTCACTGGTCAGCATAACAAACATATAAAAGTTATGACTCTGAATTCCTCAAACCGTTTTATTTTGCTACAGCATAAAAAAGATCCTAAAATTACTTTGAATATAATCTGTTTCTTACTGCTCACTTCATACCCACTTTATACTCTCATGTGTGTCTGATATTAAGAGTGCATTTATGATGAAAATTCTTATCTAAAGTTAACTTGTTCTAAAATTCAGAGTGAAAACTTGCCAGAAAATCTATGCAGAAATTTCCAGAATTTTTGTATAAAAGGTTTGATAGACAAAGGTAATGAACATTTCTATAGATGAATGACTGACACTTCAGTAACCCATGTTTGAGAGCATGTAACCAGAACTTGTACACAATGAAAACTATTTGTATTTAATATGTATATTTAAAAAAAAAAAAATTAGTCTCCCTTTCCAGGTAATCAGCAAGGCAAGTACTTAAGAATATTAAAAACTTTGGTCCGAGTGACCACATAGATACTAAAAGTCAACTGCCTGACAGAAAATTGTCTCAAGTGGTACCATAGAATTACATGATGATATAAATTTATTACAACTTTTTGAAGAAAGTAATTTGATAGCACATTGTCATCTTCACAGAACAACATAAAAATTGCATGTTGCGCATAGCAAGGGAAGCATTTCTGTAGTTTCTCATTTGAAAAAGTGCTAGAATTAAAATAATTATTTGGTAGAATAAATTCAGCAGGTGACCTGTACATAAAAAAACCCCTCTAGAAACAGACTCCTAGATCAGTAAGTTCAGTCTTGAATTTTTTTGTCTTTTGAGGGGAAGGAAAGAAGATGGAGAATAGAATTAGATTTGTTTTTATTAAGTCTTCACAATGAAATGTTTATTGTCAAAATATAAGAACAATTTAAGTGTTAATAGTATTTGAGTTATCTTCTTGATTTCAGATATGCATAATATAATTTTATATCTTTCCAGCACTTAACTTACGTGCCAGAAGCACAAGCCTTACTTTGGCATCCATTTCATTCTGATGTTCTAAAGAGATTAAGTTTGGTAAGTGCAGTTGCATATAGTCACCAAAAAAGGTCTAAAATTCATATGTAAAGCAAAGATTTTGCCACGCAAAAGAAATTCTTGAAAGTAAGTCACAAAAAACCCAGAAGACCTTTGAAAATACCCCAAAAGAACAGTACAATTTTTTATATAAAGATTTGAGGAATCAACAAATTCATAAACTGTACGAAAGGCAGCTGCCACGTTAACTCACCTGCTGGCTGTTTTCACAGAGCTGTTCTTCTTGTGTCCCCTCTCCGAGCGGTTGTCCCGCAAGAGTTGCAGCTGTTAAAAAAAAAACATGTTCAGAAGAGTCTCAGAAACAATGCCTTTATTTGCTTTTCAGAATTTATATCCTGACAATGCAGTTAGTTCCTCTCTTGAGTAACCTGTCAATAGCTTTCACCCATGACTTTGAGATGGACATTAATAGAATTTTTCAGTAGTAGCTAATACATAAATATACATATCCACTAATTTAAAATGCCTAAATAATTGAAAATGTAAGAATTAAAGCATGTTCAAAGCATATTAGAAAGCCATGCAATTCACAATTTCACAATTAAGTTATCTGTAAAATTTTATAATTTTCACAATTTCAATTTAAATTTTTGAAGCTGTATAATTGTAAGTGCTGGAGGACACTAAATTTACAAAAAACTATTCAGGTTAGCACTTGTATCTAAGCAGTTATGAAACAGTTATAAACTCTTCTAAGCCCCAGGAGCTTTAGTAATTTGCAAGTTGCAGATTCAACAAAAATACAGTATTAAAGCTTCCTGTAAGAGTGAGGAAGTAGGAATAGCGATGGATTTGCTTAACTGAAATGGTGACTCAGCTTTGATGCAAGCTGCGATTTATTTTTATTTTTAGGCAAATAAAGGAAGACTTTTCATTCAGATTATCTCCAACACTCAAAAGTCTATTTCCAGCATTATGATATTTGTCAGATGAATCAAGGTGCACTAACAGTAAACAACAACCATCAAAACGCTATACAAAAGAAATTAAAACTGGATGGTATAAAACTCCCACAAGTGTTGCTTGAAACGTCTCATATATTGAAGAAAAAATAGAATGAAAGACTGTTTAGAAACAAAGTAGTGGTAAATTGACCTAATATTCACAGCAAAGCCACTTAAAAATTCTGTGGAAATCAGGAAATGATCAACTTTAAGACTTGACCAACCACATCTAAATGCTGTAAATGAGCACAGACTCCAAAAAATGCCACCATTCTGAAAAATTGAGCAATTTTTTCCCCAACTCTCTACAGCTTCCCTCTTGTACAAGGAATGCTTCTTGTCATTTCAACTATCCAGTTCTCAGATGCAGTAAAATAGTTTATTATATAAATAGATTTTGGGAGAATTTTACTGGTTGTCAAAATTACATTACACCATCACACTCATTTCTTTTCTTCTTCTGTCTTAAAAAAAGCTCAAACCCATTATGCACCAGTAACATCTCATTCATTACATTAGCTTTACTTCACCATTCCTTAGTAATCTGTAAGTTACAAATTCAGTTTATTTCTGATAAGCTCTGAAAACACAGCTCCTAGGAAAGATAAAAAAACCCAGGTAAAATATAAAATTAACTCAAATCTACTATTATCTGAGAAAAATTGATTCATTCATTCTATACCAGCTAAGCAGACATTTCTCATCTTCTAGGCTAAAAAACAGTGCTGGCATGTATGATGTACATTAAGGTATTTGTCATGGAAATTTCCTTATTTTTCAGCTTAGAATCTTTTAAGGAAGTAAACAGTACAACTTCAATTAACCCTGTCACGTCAGACAATCAATATTTTAATATTTACAATTAAAAAAAAAATTACTTAAACCCATAGAAACCAAATAGCTTTTCTTCCACTAGGAAATTTATTTCAAAATAATGAGAGATAAATGTGAATAATGTAAAGCTATCTATTTAGAGGTTAAGTGTCAGTCAGCTCACTGTAACACGCTGGAATCTCACAATTCACAGCAAAAACTACTGTGTTTTATCCACTCTGGCAGTTTTGGGCAAGCAGTATTGCTTGCTCTGGAGTTCAAAAGAAAGGGGAGGGAACAGAAAATATTTTAACTATGCCTCACTGGAGCTGCAAGTGCTCATGATGGCTCATCCGAAGATGAACCTTCCAAAGACTCTCCAGATTTTATTTCCTTCTGAAGTTTCAAATCTATTTACCTTTGCAAAAGTACCAGCAAACTGGCACAGATCCAATGAAATCAACTGTTATATCGACTTTTTCCAACTTAAAGAAATTGAATGTTTGTGTTAAGTTTCAATGCATTAATGATATATTCAGCTGCTTTTATTGAATAGTTGAAGTTAACTATACGTTTATGAAATGAGACCAGATTTATTTTCACATTTTATAGTCCTGGACAGTAAGTTCTGTTTAGACCATACTACCACCCATAAAGACAGGTATTCCTCCATGTCTGAAGACAAGCTAAAGAACTAAGTGCCATGTTGCTAATCAAGTATTAAATATGGCTTCACATTCCTGCAACCACATCTCTACGCTTGGATCTCCCAGGGACTGCACTGCAGGGGCTCAGCAGACAAACTAGTAAGGTATTTTCACCAATATCTGCACCACAATGGAGATTTAACAGCTCCTTTTCTACTGCTGTAGTCATTGTAACCAACAAAATGCAGAAACATGGAATTGAAGATCTTCCTGTAGAAGCCTCCCCACTTGTGTAACTGGTTCTATATTTCTTGATTTTGGGAGTGAAATGTTTTGCTTTTCAGTATTTTGAGAAATGTAACATTTGGAGATGCCACAATTGACAAAATGTTAAAAAAAAAATAAGAATTTTTATTTGAACGTTAAAACCTCAGGAATACTTCAGTGAAATTAAGTGACTAATTAAAGATTTTTAATTAAGAGAATTTCTGGAAATGCTGTTGATATGTTTGCTTACAAGAAGAGATTAAATGATACCTGCCGTGTTTACAATTTCTTAAAATATTAGCCCACTACCTCTGGAGCAGAGGTAGTTAAAGTTCTTTATACATCTCAAGTAAACTGTTCTTGATCAAAGCAGTTCTTACCTGGCTATGCTCCTTCCTAGCCCCAGGGCTAAACCAGTGACTGTGGGAGAAAAAGAAAAGACAGGTTTAACAATATAACTAACAAAGCACATGCTGCCATATGACCAGTCTGTGCGTGCTTTTGGGTGTTTTATTGCCTGCCAGGAAAATACAGCCTTTGGCTATGCTTTGTTTTAATGGGGTATTTTTATTGAACTCCCTAAGTTTGTAACAGTTCTGAAAGAATGCATCACAGATTTCACTTCTGAGTAGCTGCTGGCTTTATAGGTAATTATATTTTGTCAAACAAGCTAAAATAATACGTAAATGATGGTATTTTAATACACTACAATGCACATGCTATAAATTAAAGTAATTCCATACTTAGTACTGAAGTGGTACTTATTAATGATTATAGCTGAAAAGACTTTAAAGTAGTTTGGACTACCTGATAGCTGTTAATGTATTATTTCACAAACAGGTCTCAGTTTAAATCTAAAGTGAAAACCAAGGCAAGTCTGAAAACCCAGTGGCTTCGTATCTCCATACAACTGCAAAATTATGACTATTGGCAGCCTTATTTCACAGAGATGGAAATTTGGAGAAAGATTTTGACACACGGGGACATCAAAATGTGCCTCTTCCCTCAACAGCAGTAAAAGCATAATAGTAGTGGTTCACATACACACTGTGGTCACAAAAAACTGAATTACCATCTGAATGGAGCTGTAGCAAGCATCACACAAACCTGCACACTTGCAAAAGGAAAGGAGAAAGAAAAAAAAACCTTACAACAAGGGGGATCTCAAGTTACATGTAGTATCTACATAGTGTTTGTGCAAGCAAGCAATCGGTCCTGGTCAAAGGATAAAATAATTCCATCCATTGCAATATGGCACAAAAAGGAGCATCCCACTATCTGCTATTATGCTTGCACGTTCCTCTAGAAGTGTAACCAAAGATTACTGCTTAACCTAGCCATGTTTCTTCTGAAACAGTTCCATTCACTACAATTGAGTCCCATTTTCTCCCCCAAGCAGCCATATGATGACACTTAAATTTTTACTTTAATTAGTATAATGAAAATATTCCGATTCCATGGAATTGTCTGGTTTAAAACCCTTTTATTTTCAAGTCACAAATCTGAAAGTTTTGTGGCCTTTTGTCACTCAGCTTTTCTGAGTTTGATAATGAGCAGTTAACTCTCTCATTCTTGCATAAAAGATCAGCTGTCACCCAATCCTCCATACTGCTTTTTCTACTTTTAAGGTGATTAAGGAAAAGGACTTGGAAATGAAAAAGGAATGACAGCAATAAAGTCAAAAGTATACCTTGAGACAAGGTAGACATCTATACATTTTAGACACAAAACACTCATCAACTGCACTCGATGGTTCAAAATCTGGTGAAAACTGGGAGATTTCATGTACACACAACTTTGATGCTGGCAGTGGATGGAAAGTAAAACCATCACATTTGCAAGTGATCCAACAAGTAAGGTAACAAATATCCAGGGGCTGATGAAAATCAGAAATGTAACGGGTTAGATTTAAATTCTACATAGCTGAGTGTATGACCAGTGTCAACAGCAAACGCTCAAGGAGGAGCAGCAAACCAGGGTATCCCCCACATAAACTCGTGTGGATTGTGGCAAACCAGGTGATTACAGACTAAATGACCAGTAAAATATTTCTAGCGAAAAAGTACATCAAAGTAATTTGAATGCATCTCATACTTAGCTATTAAAACCACTTCATAAAGAACAAGACATTTTTTAATGGGAAAATGATACATCACACTGAGTTTTAACTTTTTTCTATTCCCCTAATAACAGTATAATTTGTTTGCTTGTTTCTTTTTAAACGAGCAAAAGTAAGCCCCATAAAATAACAGCTGAATTACTTAATGGTAGAAATAACTTATGAAATCAAAACCTCTTGAATTTACACACACATTATCACGTTATGAGATGAAACCGGTGGATCAGTGGTGTAAAACAGTACCGAGGAGCTGATCTCTGCTTTGGCAAGTTTTGTTTTAAACTGTGGACGATGCATCTAGCAGCAGTTAGAATACATAAATGTATCTCCAAATATACTATTTCCTCATCATAGATGTCTGTGTTTTAGAGTTTTGATTTGAAAAATAAAGGAAAATTTAATTTTCTAAGTATTTAGAAGATGTAACCAATAAATAATGCTGTTAAGTGTTGTCAGCTGAAGAGAACAAGAGTTTACAGTAATGACACACTAGAGCAACTAAACAAAGTGAATTACTTTCCCTATTCACAGGTGTTTAAACAATGAATTCAATATCTTTTTGTGAAAATGATGATAAACTTCTTCCTCACATTATACATCTCATGAAAGACTCAAAGATGTGAGGCTTACTATTTTCATACATCCCATTTTTACTATCCAGCTTTTAACAAGTTTCTTTTTTAGGAAAGGATACTTCAAAAGTTAATAAAAATACATTTACAAAGCACTGAATTTTATGTTTCCTTAAGAAACAAAAAATGAACTAAAAAGGATTGTAAGTACTCTTGTTAAATAAAGACCATCATGTAACTGAGCTGAGGCTCTCATCACATGCTTGTGCATTTGTAAAATGGGGCTTTGGGAGAGAGGTACCACTGTAAAGCAAACCATAACAAAAAGTTAAAACTCCCATCAATGATACTCACTCATGGTGAAGAGAATCCTGGGACAAGTGAACCGTTTTCCTGCTACTACCTGGTCCTGGAGTTATCTAATGGAAACATGAAAGAAAAAAGAAGTCTGTGAATAATGGGACAGCATATGCACAAAGTGATTGCTTATTAAGAAAATATATCACAAATATTAAATACAAAATAGAGACACTATACTAGATACAGTAAATGCAATGAGCAATATCTGCAATTTTTAAGTAAAGTCTGAGTGCAGAAAGTGCTATATGAGATTAAGCAAAATCCTTTATGTGCAATTCTGATTGGATGTCAGACATAAAGATATCAAGGGACTAAGTTACTTTTCTGTAAAGTCCATTAAGTACTTTATGTCCAAAAACTGAAAATTAGATGTTTTGAAAATCACAGTCAATACATTGTCCTTATTTACGGGTCATACAGTAATAAATTTAGAAAAAAAAAACCCCTCGCAACACAAAGTTTTTGCAATTCAAGTTGACATGGGACAGAAAGCAAAGGTAAAATAATTTTTACCACACTGCACTGTAGTCCTTGTCTAGTGCTTTATATATACTGAAAAAATACATTATACCCTCAACTGAAGAATGATCTTCAGAATGCACGAGATAACATGCAGACTTTTGCAGATGACGACATTCTGATATTGCTCAAGGATGGATTCAAACAGCTTTATTTTTATTTTTGCAAAATGCTTAATTCATATGCATGTGTAGATAGGTAAAAGCAGAAGAGTAAGAGACCACTCATGACACCCATGCTCAAGGAACTAGAACAGCAGGCAAACTATTCCTCATGGAAAGAAAGAAGGAACAAACTTTCAGTTCCTTGGACATAGCTTTATAGTCAAGAGATAACCAGAGGTGGGAATGAAGTCAGATGTTCTGCCAGTTTTGACCGCAGACCACAAAAACCTCAGTGGAAATACATTTATATGGCCCAGGCTTGCCAAAAGTACATAAGCTGGAGATTCATGGATAAAAGCAGCCTACTTGTTATTAGAAGAACAATGAGCTCAACTATTAAAGTAAAACACCCCTATTAATCTGGCATCGTAAAGGAGAAAAGGCAGGGCAGTCAGAGCTCCAAGTCTGGAAAACTTTCAAAGAATGCTCACTGAATAATTTGAGTGCTCTATATGGTTAAAGTATTTGACCAAAATCTGCTTCTTTGACCTGAAGAATGATGTCACTCTGGGCTGAATTGAGAAACAATACAGTGCTGTCACTTTTCTGGCTGATGGGGATTCAGAAGAATTGGTAATATCTTAACCCTGAAAAATCTATGCAAACATACAAATCATAGCAGAGAAAATCACGGCAGCTACATGGGAGAACAGCACCTACTGCTTTATTCCCATTTGGAATTTACTGTTTTACTAGACTGATCAAGGCCTTACAGCCACGGGATGATAATAAAACACTGACCAAATGCTACAGTTTCAATGTCACAGTTCCTCTAATAATAAAACTGAGAAATGGCCATGCACAAAGACAGACCTGGAAATATAAGCCAATATTTTAATATGTGATTTCCAAATTTTAAGATTAATAACTAAACTGTTACTTTAACACTCCAGGTAAGCATGCAGCTCAGCTCTTGAGAGTTATATCCTGCATTAATCTCAAAATGAGGTTTTCATGCTATTCCAGTGGGTATCCCTGGAATATAGTAATCCATTTTCTACACTGTGGCTATAAGAAAAGCCGACTGTGCCTATGTCATGCTTTGTTAGAGGTTCATGATCACATTATCTCATGGTGGACCTGACACTTTTATTCAGTTTACAGTATGTTCTGTGTACAGGCAACTTATTTCCTTTGCCAGGGCTGCTGACAACCTTTTCCACACTATATTAATCTTGTTTACAGACTTTATCTTGGTACAAATATCAGAAAACTGAACTTTTTATCTCGGGGAGAAAATAAACAACATGTTGACAGAAGCAAAAGCTATTTTCTGGACTAAAATTGGTTGTTTACCTGCAGCCATACTTATGGAAACAAGTTTAAGTTTCCAGCTTACTCAAAATACATAATCTGAAATTTAATAAGCATGGAAATTTCAAGAAAATTCACTTGATAAATTGCCAGTTTTAAAATAATACAGAAACCACAGAAGTAGGTTTTTCCACCAATTTATATGAGAATATGGACTTGCTTGGAATCCAGTTACAACTGATCGCAAAGCACAGTGTTCAGGTTTCTCCTGCACACCCCAGATGGCTTCAGCTACCACACAGTCACAGAATATTTATAAAACTAAACTCACAAGGTACACACATACAGACCTTTGCATAAAGCTCACTGCTGATTATTGTAAGATTCTCTATATGTTAATGTGAATTAATTCTTGTTTGCAAAACTTATCTAGGGGGTAAAAAGCTAAACCAGAACCCACTGCTCACCCTCATTTGATACCTCACTGTTACAAAAATCTCCAATATTAATAAAGTTTAGGGTCATTTTTGGAACTTTTAGTTTCTTCTGGCTACAGGTCTTTTCACCACTGCTTGAGTAAGATGACAAGGTGATGGCTGCATCCTGTTTACAGAATCCCTGAGACACAGGTACGCCAACTCAGAGACAAAGTACTCCTGATTCGCAAAGATTGCTTTGCCTGAGAAATTATGATCTAAACTAGTGGACACAGAAAAATGGAAAAATATTCAACACTAAGGGGTTTTGCCTCAGAATATGCAACACCATATACCGCTGCCCAAGATCACAGAATTATAGAATCATTACAGTTGGAAAACACCCCCAGGATCATCAAGTCCAACCTTCAACTGAGTACAACCATGCCCACTAAGCCATGTCACAAAGTGACACATTTACTCATTCTATGAACACCTCCAGGGATGGCAACTCCACCATTTTCCTGGGCAGCCTGTTCTAATTCTTAACCACTCTCAGTGAAGAAATTTTTCCTAATATCCAACCCAATCCTCCCCTGCAAGATGCTACACATGACAAACTTCAGAAGTGACGTAAAGGAAGATGGTGGGATTAAACAGAAAAAGGACAAGAAAGTCAGGCGATTTCACTCCGCAAAAATAATACTGAGCACCCCAATTGTTATTCAAAAATGCTAATAATACAGTATACAGTATTTCGGCTGGAAGGAACCTGCAGTGATCATCTTGACCAACTGCCTGACCAATTCAAGGCTGACCAATTTAGAGCATGTTTTCAAGGGCATTGTCCAAAACCACTGACTGGTTTGGGGCATCAGCCATGTCTCTCAGAATCCTGCTTTAGTGTTTGACCACCCCCTTGGTAAAGAAATGCTTCCTGATGTCCAGTCTGACTCTTCCCTGGCGCAGCTTTGCACCATTCCCACATGTTGTATCACTGGGCTAAGAAGAGATCAGGCCATCGTTCTCTATTTCCTCTCCTCAGGAAGCTGTAAGAGGTCACCCCTCAGTCTCCTTTCCTCCAAACCAGACAAGCCTGGAGCCCTCAGCCACAGCTCACAGGACATGCCTTCCAGTGCTGTCAACAGCCTTCTTTTCTCCTCTGGACATGTTCAAGGACCTTCACATCCTTCTTAAACCGTGGGGCTCAGAACTGCACACAGCACTGGAGGGGAGGCTGCACCAACACTGGATACTGCGAGATCATCACCCCTTTGAGTGGCTCACACCCCTGAGGCACAGGGAGCAAAGAGGCCACAGCCCAGTCACAGGCTGCTAGAACACCACCACTTACTTGATATGAACAGGCTAAGGGGTGTCCAAGACTGGAGAAATAAAAAAAGAAACAATGTAGTGGATCAATTTATGCACCTCCTAATTAAATATGATAGTGCTATTTTAATTTACATGTGCTGTAGTTTAAAGAAAAGCTACTACCATGTGCCAATAAAAACCCACAAAACACATTACAAACTACCCTAATATGCAAACTCATCCATACCTCTTCTCCGTTATTTTTCCCCACGTTATCACACAATCAGGTGAGCAAATACATTCGCTGTTCATAATTTATCTTAGGACATAATATTTCTGAAAAAGAACAGATTATGTTCTATTCATAATTGTTCCTCAGATATATTTTCCGTTACTGAAAAAAGTAAGTTACTTACAGATTAAGTAATTTTTAAACACTGAAAGTGATACTTTTGCCCCTCGAATTAGATTTTATGCCAAGCACTCCATAGCATGTGCAATGAAAAGACACTACTGAGCTCATTTTTTACAGGATGTTATTTCCTTGCTATGATTTGGTGGACTTGGCAGTGCTGGGTTTATGGCTGGACTCAATCTTTCTTACAGGTCCTTTCTAATCTAAATGAGTCTATGATGTGCTTAAAAAAGCCTCATAAATAATTATGGAAGTATTTGACTTGAAAGCTTAGCTTAGTCATCACAATGTGTCACATTCATAGCAGGCAAAACCAGTAAAATTTCACTAAAATTTTGCTGGACACTAATTACACAAATAAGCCAGTTGCTTTCCTAAATGAAAGAATAGGTTCCTTTTTTTGCTCTATAAATTAACTGCTATGATCCACTACAGCTTAAGAAGTTCCATAACAAATCCAATTTTCTCAGGCAAGATTTTCAGCAAAGAAGTTGTTTTCCAAAATGAAATGCAACTAAAATCAAATCTCAGAGAACAGGATTTTGCAGGAAATTACAGCATGACAATGTCAAATTCATAATTCACAGATCTGCAATTGTCAATTTATAGGAAATTAAATCAAACTATATCAAGTGAAGAAATAGAGAAAAATCTATTCTCCACGTTTTATTGCACTGATTAAGAGCAATACCTTATTATTTTCAGTACCTATTTAGTATGACTCATTTTATATCCCTCCTTCACTAGGAGCCTTGGAAAGTACATGCACGTAACAAAGTTCTGGATTTAAAATACAACTTTAAAAAATATAGCTGCACATTTGACTTGGAGCAATATAGAAAACTATGAAAACAAAAATAGCTTTCACAGTATACATTACTGGAACATCGCCATAACTGCTGCTTGACATTACCACTACATTTTTATTCCCTCTGAAAGCACACTCTTGCTGAAGGGCCCAAACTGACCATTCCAGAGAAGCATCTCTTTAATGTACACATTACCTTTAAGTGATGCTCAGTCAAACTCTGCAAAGTCTCCATGAAGACATGGTTCACTGGCAGAATAGTTCTATACCAGTTTCTTGCTACTCTAGTCGTATTTCTATAAAATTAACCTCTTACTAACACAGTGTTGCAAAAATCAATGGATCATTGCCATTCTGCTTGCAAAATACATGCAAGTGATACGGAAAGAAAAAAAACTATAAGAAAAATAGGTCAAAAGAATGGGCTTCAAGCCCAAAGCAAACAGGCACCTCCCTGTACATGTTTTACTGCTTTCTCTTAATGAATTAAAAAAAGAGAGAAAATAAGAATCAGTAAGTTTCTTGGTGTGATAGAATATGTCCCAGCTCCCCAATCTCTCCAGTGATTTCACACACTGTTAAGAGATTTCTCTACATTTCTTTTCACACAACTGATCAAACTGCCTCTATCTCCTGATATACAGCTTTCAACTGAATGCTTAACAGATGGAAAAGGAATACCATGAGAATATCAGAGACCAAAAGAAGAAAACCCTACTACGGAACCTAGCTACTGCAGAAAAAAGTGGAAAATTTAAATCCCATGTATAAAAGCAAAGAAGGGAATTTCTTTGTAAACTTTTGTAATTTTGCAGTTTTTCTCTGCTACTTTTAAGACAGAACCTGAATTTGAAGTTAAATAAATATAAGTTTAAAACAAAAAATTACTTTTTGAAATGAGACAGGCCTAGGGGTAACATTTTTTGTTTGTTTTAAATTGTAACATTAACAGAAAATATCACACACCATGTTTTGTCCTAAATCTTTGTCAAAGGGTCCAGTTTTTATATTTTATAGAATAGGCAGAGTAAGTTTAATGATGCACTGTAATAATATATATTAATGCATTCCTGCTCTCTTTGGGTGTGTAATACAGTAACACTGGAGGAGCTATTAGAGGAAATACTACTAATATATAATGTAACAAAAAAATGGTCTATGGGGAAAGCATCAGGTAAACTGAGAATTTTAGGCCTCTCATCTGCAAAGAAGTCAGTAGGAGAGTTTCTTCTGAGATTCCTAATACTTAATATGAAATAATACTATGTGGCACTATGCCTCCAACAGCAGCTCACAACACTGCAAAAAATGGACTGACTTAGAAGCCTCAAGAAGGAAATATAAACCAGAAATTCTTAGTTTTTATATTTAAATTAAATCAACTCCTTGTTCAAAGGCAAACGTAAGATTCTCCTGACTGCAAAACCACACCAGACAGCACCACTATTTCAATATTTTATACTAGGAAAGGGAAAATCTTCAGGGCAGCTGTGAAACAAAACAACGGCCAAAAGTTTGCTACTTCAGTACTCTGTAAATAGCTAGTATTTAACGAATTTTATTTTAATCAAACCAGATTGACCTTATTTGGGAAATGGAGCTACTAATTAAATGCTGCAATAATATGCTGCATATATATATATGATCTTTATTATGGTATTTTAGCTGTCTGTTTAGATATAAAACTTATTCTTAGGTGAAATCTTCACTATATCAGTGGGATTTTGATTTCATTAGTGTTGGGACTGTACCCTTCTTAGTTAAGAATAATCTAAAACGCTGAAATAATGTTTTAACTTGTAAAATTATCATCAATAAGTAAACTATCCACACAGTAATATAGGGAGGAGGAAGTAGCAGAGCAGTGATTAGGCTACTAGCCTTGATCTGGGAGATGATGGTTCAATTTGGGAACAACAGGAAAAGCATTTAAACAAGACTCTCCTTTACCTTCCCCCAAGCAATCTGTAAAAATATTTCCTTACTTTGTTAAAGTAATATTACATAATGACAGTAAAGATTGTACCAGCAACAAAAGATGTCATCAAAGCATTTGCTTTGAGTCCGCTTGAAGTACGGAAGGTGATTTTTATTCCTGCTGCCGTGGGACTTATCAGAGGAAACAGAAAAACACGAATATTAAGTGCATTAACGCTTCAGAGCAGAATTCCTCCTAGCAGAGCCCTTTGCAGGTACCAGTTGTGCAATGCCAGTTCATGGCAGCCAGAGCTGGCCCGGCGTGGATTCACACCCCAAGCACACAACAAAACCCCCAGTTCCGAGTCGCCGCCCAGCTTCAGTCGCAAGCTGTGAGTGGCCTCTACTGGCTGACCAAAGGCTACAGGAGTCACCGAGTTTCTGCTCTGAGTTACAGCTGATGTTATCCAGTGTGGGAAGAAATGCAACAGAGAGAATATGCCCGTCAGTGCTACATTATTCACTTGGGCTGTGGCTAAAAACGAATGGCGAACACAAGGTGAGTGATACCACAGACAGTGGGAAAAGCGCCTTTATTACCGGCGCTCCTAAGATTTGTCCAAATACATGCTGCAAATAGATACATTCAGTAGCCCAGTTCCCAAAATGACGATGGAATTCAGCAGGATGTGCTGTGCTAGCTCTAAAGGCGGACACAAACCTGAAACTCAGGTAGTCTATAATCTGTTCATATAAGCTACATGTTTTGTATGAAGAGCAAATTACTTCAATTGTGGTATCAATAGTTTGATTTAGATGCACAACTAGAAAGCTTGCTGCATCATCTGAGTTGCATGAAACCAGAGACTACATGACTATTCTCTTCATAAATGCGAAACAGATTTGGCCTTTTCCTTATACATAAAGTTAAAATCAGTAAAACACAGAGTAATTAAAAAAAAAAAAAAACCTAAAGTATGAAGGTATGTCTATTGCCACAAAGATGACCTACAATTTCCTCCACGTACACAAAAACTATATTTTGTGAAGAAAAAAAGGAGAACAAACTAAATTTTTTTAAAAAAACCCCACAATAATTGTGAACAACGTGCCTTGGAGAAAAGCTGTCCAAAACATGACAAAAATACTTATTATTGTGCAACGTCTGTATAAAAATTTTTTAAAAAATTAGATAAATAAAAATAGGGCAAGTGGCAAGGAAGTGGGTTTTTTTTACTTCATTTTTCTTTTTTCTAGGAATATGTACCTGATTTGCCACATCTTAATTGCAGCTTATCAAGAAGGATTATTGTCAAACACAAGCCACTACTGATGCCAAAAGGTGATTGCCTTCATGAGCAGCCGCACGGTGCTCACATGCAGCCCTGTATTTCCTGGTATTTCCAGCTCCGGTTCTGAATTCTGCCCCATTTCAGAGTTCAACCTCATTTCAGAATTCAGTCCCATTATCTCCACTGCTCCAAATTGTTCACAAGGTTATCTAGCTGACATAGAAGATAACCCTCCATCTCACTAGACACCACTGGGATATGACATGCTGACCCACAGTAAGCCCTGATTATTAGCTTGAAACATACACCATATAAATGGAGCTTTGAGCCAAATAATTTGCTTTAAAGTCTTTCCATTTTACTTACACATTAAAACTCACTTTCAACATGCTGACATGAGTTCCATTAATCTATACACTCATGAACATATTTAGACACATTAATGTTAGATTCTATCATCAGAAAACAGATGAAAAATACTGCCGACAATGCAGGCTGCAAGTAATGCCTTTTTATTTACAAAAAAGACAAGGGATTTTAGTTTATGAATTAAATGAAAATCAAATGGCAAACCACTGCAATTAAACAGGATGTCCCACTACTGCCCGCTTTGCACTGAAGCCCACAGTCTTCCAGAAAAAGGACTTGTAGCAAACAGAAGAACAGCGAGATCCCATCTTTTCCATACTACTATACTTCCAGTGACTTAGTAACCCCTGACAGAACTGCTAGGACAATTCTCCTCTTCCTCTCAGACACCGAAAAGTTTCCTATCGTAACATCTACAGTCCTTCAAGGTTTTAAAGTCTAGAACTGTTAAAGTTTCATTTGCATGAAAAGCTTGGTACCTTTTGTTTTTCCCAAGGGGCACCTAACGAGCTGTATTACAGCCCGGACAACAAAAACCAGACACTACCTCAACTGTTATCAGGAGACAGAGATGATAGAAAAACTGAGCACAAGAAAATGCTGATAGCAGTGTACCTAAAAACTTCCCATGTGAAGAAAATAGTTCAGGTACCAGAAGATTGTAGATTAAGAGGTTACACTTTGCTAAGATTCGGAATAAAACATCATTCAAAATCCATGCAGTTTGATCAGTAACAGATGTTACGGAATTCACACATCTGAACTGCTAAAATAAAAGCATGACCTTTTGCCCTTTAGGTTAGATGACATTTAAATAACTAGTGCCCACAAAACAATTTTTCTTCATTTCAAGTGGAATTCCCACCAGAAGGGCTCACAACAGCGGTAACACAACAGGAGAACGGCTACAGGGGGGTCTCAGTCACAAACTCAGACAGTTTCACTGTTGACAGTATGTATGTGGACGACATTGCTCATTATTTTGAACTGGTCTGTACATAAATGTTTCACATTATAAGCTTACATGACTAACAGATTTTGGAAATCCTTCTGTATTTGCCACTTTTTCTACCATCTGAACTTCTAATATACAACTACAACCATTGTTTCAGATTGCAAATGCCAGTAGAGATGAACAGGAGAAGCATGCAGAAGCTCAGAAATCGACTTTTCATTGGGCACTTTTAAGGTCAAGCTAAATTCAGGCTTAAGATATATTTTCAACTTTTCTCCCCAAGCAAAACAACATAGAAATAAAATGTATTTTAAAACACATTACAATAAATATAATTCTTCTGTGCAAGACATTCTCTAGCTTTTCCATCACCTTGTCTTCAAATATAAATAATTCATAACTTCTACTATAGAAGAAATGGAAACAAGGAGGTTCTAACCGGAAAAAAAAAAAAAATCAAAAGTGGGAATTCCACTCATACATTTTAAAAGAAACTCGCAAGCTTTTTAGGTTTAACAGCAGTGCTACACTGAGATATCAACACTTCAGTAAGACTGCATTGCATTTCTTAATTTCTAACATAACGCGGATCCCAAAGATGCATCCTACTGATCGCTAAGTTCATGAATGAATTGTGCAAAGCCATCATCAACTTTGATTTGAAGACTAAACTGTATTATCTTACTCTAAAATCCCTCCTTACCACTAAGAGTGCTCCGAAGCTCACTTGTATGGTATCAAGCCCTATATGATGGAAAACATCATAGTATGATCTTAAGAGAGCCTAGAGTTCTTTTTGGTGATTTAAACTTGTAAAGCATTACAATGATAACTATCCCAGAACATTAATTCACAAAGGAAGGGAAGCCTGTGTTCCAGGAGCAGAATGCTGATTCTATCTGCTATCCTCTCCTCCAGCAAGATGAAATAGCATTGCTGGTTTTGTGCTGTCAAGTAAACGGAATTCTACAGTGTTTCTGTCAGAAAGTTGTGCGCAGTATGTGAAAAACTTTTGCTCTTAGAAAATTTAAAACAATGTACAGAAAACAGAGTTGAAGTACTCCCTAGATGTGTGTTGGTGTGAGTGAGGACAGTGGCTGCCTCTGTTGCAGGACAGAAATCAGGGCACTGTTCTCATTTACAGGCTCTTCTGTTCCTGGAAATTACATGGAGGAAAGACAATTCACTCTCTCCGATGACTCTGGTGGCATCAATTTTACTCTTCTGGCCAGATCTGTGAAAATAAGTTTTGGTCATTCTGCAACACATTAGTTGCCTTAGGCTTCTGAAATTCCTGATAAAACCATATACAGGAAATGTTTTCCTCCCAAAACCGTACCTTCTACTTACAAAGCATCACTGTAGAAACAAAACCAAAAGGAGTACCTGGTTTGTTGGGTCCTGATCATACAGAGGATCAAGTAAAGAACATTCTTCTCTCTGTTGGAAGTGTTTAATGTGTTGCAGGGCACAGAGAACAGCACTATTTTTCAGACACAAAGCTGTAAAGCACATTTTGCCAGGTCCTAGAGAAGACTGACTTTCTACCCACCTCAGGGTAGACATCATACATCACAGAATTCTGGCCTGTGGTTATCAGCAGCTCCCAGCAAAACTCCAAGGAAAACTTAAGTTGCTCTTGAGGAGTTAGAAGATTATTTTCCCTGTTATTAAGGGATGAAAAAAAATCAGAAGAAGCCAAAGAGAGAGTCTTTGACACAGAGAAGAAGATCTTGAACCAAACCCCAACATTTTACGTTTTTACGGGCACGTTATTACAGAAACACCTAGAGCTAACTTAGTCCCTAATAAAGACAAATTGTCCTTAAAACTTACAACTCATGTAATAATATGGCATGACTCACCAAAACAACATCCAAGACAGGGAGATGGAAGTACATGGTGTTCAGCTATTTATGAGTGACAGTCCTGCTGCTTAAAATTTGTACATGTCCAGAAGCTTCCACAGACTATTCATGGTATAATCTGATGGTCTCCAAGATGTAAAACTTCGCTTTCAGTCAAGGGAAGTATTTTTACTACCAGTACCAAAAATAAGCATTCTCCTATGAGATCCTGGAATACTTATTTGATTTTAGTTTGGGAGAGAAGGAATAGGAAAATTAGCCAGAATGAAATTTGTGCGCAAATATTATGATAAAAAATGACAGTATTTGGAAAATAAAAACCTTCACGGAAATCTTCAGTAAGATAAAAACTAATAGACTGTTGAAAGATAACAACAACCATCCTTTCATAAATGGTACTTGAGGAATTCTTTGAATCTCTCTGCTTTATTCAAGGCTCAAAGACATCAGGTCAATATAATCAGATTCATGTTCTCTACCATTCCCAAGATGGCTGAGTAAATACCACCAACACAAAGCCTTGCTGAACCCACTGCTTGCCATTCCAGTTGGTTGTGGTACACAATTTTTGAAGTGAGTTACTAAGTCTTCATTTCATTTGCTGCCAAAGCATATCTGGAATGTTTGCTTACTAAACGCAACTTTCAGCATCAGTACCTTTAATTTAGCTACTGAAGCAATACTATGTTGATAGACTATTCCATTTCCTACCAAACATCTAAAAGTTTAAACAGCAGAATACTGGCTGAATTGAGGTAACTTGGCACACTATTAAGCCTGGTTTAGTTTGTAGGCAGTCATAACACTAGAAAACATGGTAGGCTCCAAACAGTTGATAAGATGCTCAGATTTCTCCTGGAAAAATCAAAACTGCTGGTCAAGATAAAGCTCATCTATTCACTTACTAACTGGACACCAACAGCATAAATACTGCATTCCACAAAGTTAACTGGAAATTGTTACATTTACAAAGTGTTAGAGGAGCTCTGCATTTAAGAAGAATTTATAAACAGCTCAATTCATGGGATAAAAACAAGGCATATCTGCAACTTTGGCTGAATCTTTTACGAAATTACATTTGATGGCAGCATTCAATAAATTGTATATATTGGCAGAAAACTCTGTTGTACGTATCATATGCCCGATAGCATTAAATTGTGTAGGCAGCCAAGAAGAAAAATTTAGGGAAACATTCATCTGATTTGGCATTATGACCCACAAATATTTAAGTAGCACAAAGCAAAATTAACTTTGACATTTTATAAACTATTTTAAAAATAATAAAAATACAGTTATATATTAATTAAGCGGAATGCTGTTGGCAGGAAATAGATGTTCACTGAAAAGGTGCCATAAGTGCCGTGAAATATTTGGGAACATTTTCAAGTTCTTCCGGCATATAGCCATGTACTGAGGAAAATACTGAATGGAAAAGAGAAAATTTAAAGAAAATTCTGGAAAGTTATCAAAGCCGTTCACATTCATAAAGAATGAAACATATTACAACTTAATTAGAGATCATCTGCCCATCAAAAGATGGTGTGTACTGAGGGAGTGCCTGTTCCATGGGGTGGGGGAAAATATGCCTTTAGTTACATATTCAACGCACCTTCCTGGAAAAGCAACATTCACACACAGTAATCTTTAGGAAAAAAAAATTAAAAATCTTTCCAACTCTGAAGGATGCAGGCATATATCCTTTGCATAGCTTACCATCCATAACATCAACTAAACGAGGCACAATGAAGTGTCCTGAACCCTGAAAATTTCATATTCAGCTAACTTGATACACAAAAAACCCTCTGTATTCTTTTTAAAGACACCATTAAAAATATTTGCCTCATCTCCTTCCACAGCTAAATAGTTTATCTCTGGTACAGAGTAAATAACTATTCCCATGAAACCTTTTCCGAAATGTATTTGACTTCAGTCTACTACAGGAATTCAGAGTTATTTCCTGCTTTTACTTGCAGATCTGAGAGATCACCTCTTGAAGCTTCTGTTCTAATCAGATACCTACTTACTTCTATCGTAAGATATGGGGAAAGTACTACTATTTTCATTGATCCAAAGTAAAAGCCTATCAGCTACAGAAGCTTTCATATAAAATTACTCAAGAGATAAGTTGTGGCTAAATTAGCAAGAGTATATTTTCCATTTGTATTTTAGCTTAAAATCTCTGAAGTGATTTCCTATAATTTTGTATGATCCACCATTATAGCACCATTTTACTGTGATGAAGAACTTCTCTTTTCTATCGTGGGATTTTTCCATGTCCCTGGAATTCTCTGAATAGGCTTCATTCAGCTTTATGTAAGATCATATTTTACTGTGAAAAACATATCTACTGAAAGGCAAAATAAATAAGCAACACAATGCAGTGCTCTGGATTGATTCAAGATTATGTAACATTGTGGTTTGTTAAACCTGAGTATTTGTGCTGTTTCTACCATTTAAAAATATTTAGTAGGAAGAATTCTATCTCCAAGGTTTAGTGTTTGAAGTCAAATGGTAAACATACAAACACAGAATAGCTGCGAAAAACCCCTTGATACATGAAGACTGAGACATGACATCCTTCCAGAACATCCTCAGGTAACTGGAGTATGTTTTCTCCATCATGCCAAAAGGCTTAACATTTTACAATTTAAAAGCCAAGGGTCAGGAGCAAGGGATTCTCTTTTGACTCCCTAGGTGTATCTGTAGTAACACAGTTTTTCAAATTATGCTTGGAAATTACTGCAGTTTAAATAAAGGAGACACTTTTAAAACCCAAACATTTTAGTGTTCTCCTTCCACCTGACAGAGCCAACCAATGAATGCCTTCATGCCAAAAGAATACTCTTCTCTGCATGAACAATATTTTCTCCCAGAAGTGCTTTAGGATTCCGATCAACACAGAAGTAAACGCCTCTTTTTGCATCCTCTCAAAAGGCTTTGGCTTCTATTGTAAGACATTTATTTTTTAAAAACCAGGCAAAATACTGTGAAAGATCTATGGCAGAGTTACAAAATTCCTACTGATGCAATTAAGTAAAACATTACAAATATGAGGCCTCAGTAAAGAAACTGGACACTTGGGATGAGTGTTAGTTTCCCACTGTCTCCCAGTTTAACAGTTCTGGAAAAGAAGTTCCTAAAAGTTCAAGTTTGCACAGATCCTCAGGAATCCTCATTAAATAAATGTCTATCAACTTTTGAACAGAATGAAATCTTACCCCTTATACAATGGAGCTCTTTCCTTTCAACTTTGCAATACCTTTCCTCACACAGCAAAAACACAAACCTACAGACTACAAACCTAGCAAATCTCAAACAAAAACCCCACTAATTTCCCCAAGCTGCAGCCATTTGTTTTAATAGAGCACTTAGGTTTTCACTAGGTGCCTAAAAGAGTATAAACATCGGAGATGAGACAATATCCCTCACAATTGTTTTGAACGTTTGCTGACTTCAGAACCCATAAAACTCGAGGCTGGTTAGGACAGGATGTACTTACAACCCTTTGCATGCACCAAAGCAGTCCTCATCTACTATTGAATCATTACTCAAATTTGGCTTTTAGAAGTGAAAATCTAAAGTTTGAAACATGAAGTTTTAAAGATGCTATGCAGCAACAGAATAATAGGGTGGGTAATCTTTAAAGTACTTGAAAACACAAAGCCCTAGGAACCCTAAGCAGCAGTGTCACTTTTAGTTAATGTACGATATATGTATCTTAAAAGCTGGACTGTTCCCTAAAAACAAAAAATGTAATTCCACTAGGAGTATTTAATTTCTCAGCCATATGACTCAGATCCATAAATAAAAATGCCTCCATTGAACAGTAATTTCCCAAAGCAGACCTTGTTAGGCATCTTAAACAATCTGGATGTATTATTTTAGGAGTGGAACAAATATTAACTTTATTTTCTCAAACCTGCCCTTCCTCCTGGCCGTCTGGAGTGACTTAGACTGAAGTGCTGCAACTGACATGTCAAGACAAGCCTCTTTTCATATCAGAAATGGTATTTTATCTCCACTTCTCTCTTCTTTTAACTGAATAATTTGAGGAGAGAGTTGGGACATCAACACATTCCCAACATACCAAAGTTTCGACCAAAGCATTTTCTGATGAAATAACTGATTATAATACATATTTTCCTTACGATTAAACTGAAAAAAACCAAAACAAAGTAAAACAGTAATAAACATACTGAGTGCATTGGCACTGCAGCACTGGTGCATTTACCAAGCCTTAGAGTAAAAATGCAAGCATGCAAACTTCAAATGTCTTGTTTTACAAACAGCCTTGTGCATCATGGCACCCTGTTTGTAGACCTGCTGTTGCTACCTGATGAACAGATAAGGACTTGCATTTTATAAGAATTTAGTTACTTGAACTCTGTATTAAATATAGCAAGTTTATTCCAAACCAGAGGGGAGACATCTTTAGGTAGTAAATTACATTTCTCACACACTGATATCTCAGACTAAGCCTACAAAACTACCAACGCCAACATTTTAAAGTGTAAGTTGCAGATATTTGACAAAATCCCCACTTTTAGCATTTCATCAGAAAGCGAACACTACCACAGAGACTCTGTGTGGACACACGACTTCCAGCTCTGTCAGTTCCAATTTCTTTCACTTATTTACTTTTCTGAAGGGACTGGCCTTTCAGCTGATATAGATATGCACATTAAATGAGCTACAATTAATTAATTGATAAAGCTTCCATCCTTCTACTAGCTGAGGAGTCAATTCTAAAATGTACACTCATAAATATTTATATTTCCAGGACAGCAAACTTCAAATGGACTTGAAAAAGGAAATGCCAAGATCCAGAATGCCACATCTTCTTCCACACTACTAGACGGCAATATTTGTATTTAACAGTTAATTATTTCATGAGGAGAAAAGGCTTATTGGCTTCCTTTTTTGAAGTAGTTAAATGTATTTAAGCTATAAATATCTGTTTGCTCGTCAGCAAAAACAAACTGCTAGATATTTGAAAAGGGCAGCTGCCACATTGTTCCCCGGGTGCAACACAATGGCAGGTCAAACTTTCGTTCCTCTTGTCCTACAAACAATTTTCAAGCCCATGCTCAATAAATAAATTTGGTCTCAGCACTCCCAATCAGGGCTGCACAATCCCCTCAGTAGCAGACCTATGATAAATGGACTTATTTTCCCAAATCAAACACTTGAATTTAAATTCAGATGAGTTAATGCAAAGGTCAACATTGTAATCAGTTCTTTTGATCTTTATAGAATTTCTAGAGTAATACATAATAAATCTGAAACAAGGCAATTTGCAGCTCTGTATGTGTGGCTGGTAATAAAAATCTTAACGATTAGAGCCTTTATGTACTTAGGGAACGTTTTATAGTAATAGCTATAGTGAGAGCCTCAATGCATGGGGAATGATGGCAATAGATAACACTGAAAGACATGATTGCTTGATTCTTTATATAGTTTATACAGTATGTATAGATTATACATTATAAATTAAAGCACAATGTATCTGAAGAGTCTCCCAATGTTTTTCTAACATTCTATTTCAGATTTGTATCCTCCACAAAATATGGCCTTGATAAAAACTTGTGAATTTAACAACAATCTCATATATTGAGATTTTTATTGTTTCATATACTAGGATGTTACCTCAGTTAACTCTAAAAAAAAAAGAAATTAAAATGTTTGTGCACAAAGTGTGTATATATGTCTTTGTATCTTTTCTCTAAAAAGGAAAACTTCTTTTTCTGAAAGTATGTAGTTAGATGTAAAGTATGTCAAATTTCTTATGAACAAAAGATTATTATTAGAAAAAAATATTTCAGTTGAAAACTGGAACATGCAATCATAGAAATAGACTAAAATGTCAGCAGTCATAAGAGGAAATACTTAAGAACAAAAGGGTAATTTTTTTAAAGTCCCTTAAAGTTTTCTTGATAATAATCAGATAACTACCTAACCACTAAAAAAAATCTTCCTTTACAGTATTCACAAACTGAGACATTTAAGAATTGGTGCCAGAGAACACCTTCCATAAATGTACAATTATGTAATAGAGTGAAAATAGGCCCTAGTTTAGGAACTGAAGGCAGAATACTTTTTCAGAGAAACTAAGACTACGCAGCTGTCAGCAATGACTGTACAGGAGGGACCAAGAATTCATCCACGGAAACTGTGACCAAGGATCTTACTATCAGGACGCATCACTTGTCTACATCCATTTGGTGAAGCTGAGAGATAAATAAAACTGATCACTTGTTTACTTCCCCTACTCAGAAGTCTCCTATTCTCACAAAATAAAATAAAATTCTTCTTTATCTGACTCCAAATTCTTTTAGGTGTCAATTAAACAAATTAAGCAAACACACCATCAGACACAGCATTACTGATACTAAATGGTGTTCGTGGAAAAAAAAGGTGAGGTTTATTGTTTGGTTTTGGTGCGAGACACCATCTCTTAGGTAACAAACAAAGCTGTGACAGTGATCCTCCTGACATGCTTGGAAGAATGTCTTAAGTCTCATCAACTGAGATAACGCAACTGTTTTAAGGTGACTACACTTGCTGCATCATAGAGAGGTTATGAAGTACAGCTAAGCCCAAAGAATTCTCTAAAGAATCTGACTTGATACTCCATGACAGGTCTATTAAAAGTTATCATTAGTCAAAAATCAATACACCACATAGTATATATAATGGATTAAAATCACAGCTGATCATCTTCAGAAATAATTACAGATGGGGAATCTTTTTCCAATAGACATATTCCTAGCAGCACTCCACAAAGAGTCTGATTAAGATACTGAACAGCAAAAAGCTAAGGATGCAAAGCTGGGAAAAAACCCCAATAAGTTACAGCAACTAGCACACAGGCAAATCTAACTGTGGAAAGTGCAGACAAATCAAGCTTTCGCAGCTCTAAAGGTGTCCTTTTGAAAGAGGCTGCTGGGTTTTGGCGACTCTGAATTATTTTGTTAAACTCCCACCTCGCCTCCTGGGAAAATACTGATTTCTCAAAACCCTGTTCAAGGGTATGGACCGACACTTGTAAAACTACCCCCATGAGGGTTTTCTCCAGCCTTTCAACATTGTTTCTTATATAAAGCAGTGCAAGCTGTGTGCTATGAAACAACTGATAAATCCATGAAGAGGACATCATTCTAGGATGACCCTCCTCAAGCAGGGAGGTTGGACCAGATGATCCACTGTGGTCCCTTCCAACCTGACCCATTCTGTGCTCTGGGACCACACTGACCGAAGGGTGGTGAAAGGACTTTGGTTCCTCGCATCACAACTTCCTCACACACCACATTTGTGGCTCAGTGTGAAGAAAACAGCAGGAAAGAATGACATACAGGCCTTCAAAGACAGTAAGAAACCATGTAAATTTTAATCTCTGACTATTGATGAAATAAATTCAGGATTGCAAGAAGGTCGATTTAGATACGTGAAAAACAACTTTCCTAGGATAAGATCACGGACCATGTGGCAAAATGCATAGGGAGACTGCAGTGATGGAGGTTTTTCAGCTTTACAGAAAAACACCCAAGAACTGACTGCTTTATTTTGAAACTGAAGGTAAAGTGACAACACAAGGAAGTATGACTGATATACCATCATATTGGAGGAACTGGTTTTGCTTTTGCCTTAAAGTGTCAGTTTGACTACATTCATTATTAGGGGTAACTGATGAAAAAAAAAAGTCGGAAAATGAAATGATAATCTTAGTACCTCGTACATTGAGCTACAAGGCACAACTGAAAAGAGAACAAAAGAAACAAACCCCATACAAAAGCCCTAAAAGCAAGGTATGAATCTTAAACTACATTTCAAACTCAGAAACCTTTCTGTACTGGAGTGTTGCCTGCAATAAACAAACCTGAAAAGATATTATGAAAAAGAAAAGCATCTTAAATTTGGAAAAAAGAAATTGGGAAAGGGAAGGCAGTGGAAGGATAATACTGGAAAGACATTCAGCTAAGAAAACCATCTTTGTCACCACATTCTAAATGGATATAAACAGGCAAAAATGATTTTGTCAAGGCTAGACAAGAAACTGTAACAGAAAATACAGAAAGATGGGAGCCTGAGCAAAAGATTAAAATTGCGTAGAAAGACAGAAAAAGAAAGGTTGTTTCTTTAGCAAGACAGCCAAATAATACGATTTAGAAAGAAAGCTAAGTCAAAGCTGACACTCACTATTGACTGACATGACAAAGGCTGGGAGCATTCTCCACAGTGATTAAACAAGCGAGTGCCATATATATTAAAAAAATAAAATAAAATAATGACAGTCCAGATGGGATACTGAAATACTAGAGGTGAGAGTGAAGGACTGTGTGATGTGGGTATAGACAGTAGTTATGGACAATGTCTTGTTGTAAAAGACGTTTTTCTTTGTTCTTCGCTATAATAATTAAACACTAATTTTGCATACTAAATTCTTTCTGCTATTGCATCTGCTGCTATATCCCTATTCTGTCTTCACCTGTATCATTATGAGTATTTCTCTCAGACAATCATTTTGTTATTTCTGTTCAACCCGAGAACACCACAATAGTATACAATCCTTTTTTTTTTTTTTTTGGTAGGATATATTTATTTTTAACAAAACTGTGCTTGCAGAATACAAGCTGTAAACTTGTTTCAGCTGGCATATTAGAGACTCCCCCACATGCAACTATAATTTAGTAATTAAACATTTTGGTAGCATAATTAGTGCAAATATATATAACTTGTTAAGTAAAAAATATAATAATTAAGATGTGCAATTATACAATTATCCTGTAATTAAACAGGCTTTCTAGGAATTTTCCTTGAAATGATGAACGACCATTTTAAGAGATTCCAGAGTCTTTCAGAATTCATCTTGTGGATTACATCCAAATAATCAGCTCATATCAAAGATTTAAATGATGGAATGTTTTTTTCTCTATAATAAACTGTCTGCAAATGCAAACAGTAGAAACGGCAGAGAAGTTATGAAATTAAAAATATCAGCAATGATATCTGAGTAAGGAGTCTGAGCTTTATAATAAAACTAGCTTAGATTTTCAAGGCAGTTCCCAGTGTTGAGATTTTGCTCTACCACATTAAAGAAAAACTAAGGTGGGCTGCAGCACATCTGTACAAATTGGGCCAAACGAGGTACTATCATAACTCTTTCTATATATTCCTTGGTTAGAATTATTAGCTTTCCAAAGACAAACACTATTGGAACAAAATAAACAAACAAAGCAAGAGTACATTTGTTTGAAGATTCTTGGATTGGTATGACCATTATCACATTTCAAAACCCCAAGCAGTTTTTTTTGTTGGTGTTTTTTGCTTTTTTTTTTTTTTCTCACAGCATGAAGATCAAGCAGGGAACAGTTGAAAAAAAATGAGGTAGTTGCAACAGGCTTGACAGTATTTAAGTGTGTATCTTGTACCACCAAGAACAGACTAGAAAGACTTTTGCTTCCATGAACAAAATTATGAATTTATGAGGTTTTCTTGCACTAATTCTTTATACAATAAAAGACCTGCTGTGTAAAAAGCCAGGTAACTGCAGCTGCAGAAGACAGAAAAACATCATTCTAGTACAACAGGTGATAAACACATTACTATAACCAGCAGTATTGGGCTGATCCTGAGAATACTGACACTTTACACACCAGTTTTCAAATCCATCACTGCAGTATCTCAACTCTACTGTGTTAACGAGACAACTTCACCACAAACTAAATACACTCACGGATTCAATTAATAAACAGTACCACAGTTCAGTGCTCTGATGACAAATTAATTACAGTATTTTGGAGGTGCTTTTTCTCTTTGTAGGCTTTTGGGGTTTTTTGTTCTATTTTTTTAAAAGAGAAAACCTAGCCAGATAACAAAAAGGTGCAGGGTTATCAGAGCACTAGCTACTGGAAAGCTTAAAACTCCTTTAAAGGCATTAATCCAGACTTACTTTTATTTCTCAAATTTGATATGAAGCGTGCGCAAAGTTTAGTTTGGAAAAGAACTCGAGAATTTCTTCCTATTGTAAATTTGCACACCTCCATGATCATGAGCCAGATCTTCTGCAGCTTCACAGACCCTTTCCAATTCTTGAATTAGTGTGCAAAACTGCAATATTTATAAAAACGTATTTCTTTTACCAAAGGATGAATTCAGTACAAATTTGTGTATATAAATGTACAAGCAGTCCTATGTGCAGATTTGCACTTTATAACGGAGATTATGATTGGAAATAACCGCAGAAATACTTCAAGAAGGGAAATCTAAGAATTCAAGCAATAGTTTACATCCTTGCTTGCTTTAGTTCTTGCCCACAACTCCTACTTTCCATTCTGCTCAGTGACACATCAACAGCAAGAGAGAGAGCTTGCTGACTTAAATCCTGACTTAAATGTCTAAGCTCAGAACGAAAAACTGGGTTTCAGTCACACCTGTACATTTGCTAATCCTGTTTGTGATTTCTTTTTGACCTGGCATTGAAATGCCCAATGATCAACACATGCACTGAGTATGACACTAGAGAACAGAACAAATAATTTTTTAAAAAAATATATCTATTTTTCTGTTGCGAGCAGAAGCCAGCAATGTATTTACTGAAGTGTAGTTCGTAGGTGTTGACATCTTTTGCCTTGATATCCTCTTGGTAAACGAGCCTGTTATTAGTCAAAGGAAAAATAAACTCATTTTTTTGAGACACACTGTTGATAAAAATCCCCCATACTTCATCTTTTAATTAGCACAATTAAGATTTATTAGGTAAGGAAAACAAAGATGACACACACGAAAAAAATAGGGAATTAAGAGAACTACCCTTCTGCAAATATAAGTTATTTTTAATCTCAGTTCTTCTGTTTGGTTGGACACAGACTTTAAGAAGCACAGGTATATGGAATAAGGTTTTTAAACAATTTTTAAAAGGTGACTATTAGACAACAGTAAGTATTACTTTGCTATTAGTATTTATATCACTTCACAGTTCCCAATTACTGTCAAGTCTTAATATCAGCTGTATCAGTTCCTACAGGAAAGAAAAACAAAAGCACTTAAACCTTCCCTTCTCTCTTTCAATTTATTTATATTCTGTGACCTGTCTCCAAATTCTTGCCATTCTATTTTACTGTCCTTCCTTTGTTTTTCCCACACCAGTCCCTAACAGTCTTTCCACCTCCTTTAATTTATGCTGTCCCATCCAAAAAGCAATAGAAAAAACCCACACCATTACAAATGCAATGCTGTTTCAGTCACAAGGTATCAGTATTTGGAGTTAACATTTTTGCTTCCTGCTTCTACTCTTCTGGGTATTTAAAACTGCAAAGCTCCCTGGGTCTAGGACTGTCTGTGCTTTCTATTTCTGTACTGCCCATCTCAATGAGAACCTGAAGTTTTGGGGTCTCACGATGCTTATGCTCATCAGGAATTAGCTTATTTGCAAAAAATTCTGAATTTAATTGACAATTTGTAGATAAAATACACACAAGAAATATTTTTACTACTGTTAAAAAGAAAAAGCACAAAACAACCCTGACACCATGCTAGACACACTGATAAATTCAGCTTACACAAAACTAAATAGTTCTCTAAAATACCTGCCTTGGGAGCCTGTGTATGGGGTTGCATCCATGTCCAACAGAGGATTTCAGCTGGACAATGATGAAAAGTCCATATGTTACAGTGCCACCATAAATTATGTTAGAACGCATGGTCAGGCCACAGAGGGGCTCCAAAAATAGGTTAGAAACAGCTCTCTGACTGAAAACAAATTGCCTAAATTCCAGTATGAGAAAACAGTGTTCTTGACATATATTTTCATGTGGCTACCGCTGTTTTGAGCTAAGTCTATAGAGATGGAATACAATATGCCGCTACTTCAAATTTGGAAGTTGTTATTCTGTCAAGACACTAAAATGTGGAGAAATCTGCATGGGTCTAATGCCTTCAGGCTTCAAGATTTATTACGAAATAAAGAAAAAATGAATGATGGTATGTCAGTTGGCCTGGACATCAGTTACTGAACCTGCATTATAGACTTTTAACCATCACAGACACTAAAATGTTTGTAAAATAACCACTGTCATGCAGCTGAGGCTGTATAAAATGTAACACTTCTGAAATATAAACAAAAAACATACAAGCTTGAATAACACTTTCCCATCGCACTTAATACTTTTAAAATTAAAAGAACACCTGACTCTACATATCTGTAATGCATCACTTCACAGCCCTGAATCTTTTAAAGCCAGGATTAAGCTTTGTAAGAACTACCCTGAATGCAAAATAAGACAGCTTTACAGAACAAACTGCTGTTAAGCAGCTTGCAATCTAGGTACTATAAAATTCTAACCTCTAGTAAAATCACCTTCATTTTAAAATTATGACATCTGATTTTTTTTTCTTCCAACTAAGTATCTTACAACAAAAGTACAAAACAAATTTACAAAGTGCAATTATATTGACTTCATAAATTAATATTCAATAAACTCAATTGTCTTCTGTTGAAGACGTGTTATACCTCTAAGGCAGGGCGAATCAATCTGGGATTCGCTGATTAACATGTTATGTTGATTAATTCTATGATCTGATTGAAAAGTCTAAAGATCAAACGAATATTAGATAAGCTGCCATGTTAAACAAAGCAGTATTCAGTTTTCACGTTTTATTTCTTGTGTACAACATTTTTGGGAATAATCCTTCATGCTTGTCTGATAAATTCATTTGAAAGCTACACATGTGATGTAAACCCAGCAGAGTTGTACTTAGCAGAGAAAAGTATCAAGTTAAGATGCATTAAGACAATTAGGATTTATAGTAATTACAAGAAACTTGCCAGGGGCTAAGCAACCCTGCTACTTCTGTACAAGCATTTAAGATGATTTTGCATTTCTGCCAGTTTCTGTGTTCTAGTTTGATATTTTTAGGTACTCTAAAGCATGCGTCTGGGAAAACACAGACAAAAAAGTCCTTCGTGCATGTATTTCTGAATCTTTTTGCATTACCACCTTAAAGTTTTCGGTAACTTGGCATTGCCTGGTCTCACTTGACTTCTGAATCAAAGACATTAAAAGCTCTGCTAATGTAAAGATCCCTTTTTAGGCTCACCTTCGGCTAATATAAAACAAAAGCTTGGAATAAATGAAAAATTTAGTTATTTTAATTGCCATTGCTGTACCAAACAGCACAAAGCCATATTGTCCCACAGCATGAAGTGATCAGATATCTGCCCAAAATGATGGACAGCTCTGGCCCAGTGAACAGGCAAAAAAATCCCATTTACTCTCTGCCAGATGGGACCTACTGGACGCTTCAGCGCAAACAACTCATCCTTCTTCAGACCTTCTTGTCCGACTCTTGAGCTAGCTCCAGCTGATAATGATGGATATCAAGGCTACAGTAAAGTGGGTGACAACAGCAGCCTTGTTATAACTGCCAGTCTTTCAGTCTTGTCATTATTACACATTGAAGATTTATTTGAGTTTATTGTTGTGCACCGGGTCTAGCCATTTACAATTCATCACCTACTACAGAAGGTTCAAGATAGTGGCCATAGCTATAATTGCCACCTCCACCTGCTTCTGGAAATTATGAGGTCACCAGCGAGGGCAGCCTCGCATCCTCAGAGCTCTGCAAGTCCCCACGAGCACCTGCAGAGAATACCACCAATGTTACTCCTGGTATATCAGGAACCATCTTGGATGTTTCGGAACATCAGACTTAGTTTGTGGTTACGGAATACATGTGTCTCAGAGCATCCTTGAAGTTCTAATTCTTTAACAGCAGAGCAAAACTTTACACCTGCTTCAGTATCCAGTGAGGCAGTGCTGGAACACTTCTGTATTTGTAAACTAATATTTACTTTACGTATCTGTAAAGAAATAATTTTATTTTAAGTACAGTGGGAGTGAACCTTTCAGACAGGCTACAAAAGAACACAATGAGCAATGCGCTAATGTCAAGCAAATAAAAAATAAGTGGCTTAAGAAAATAATGCCGTGCAAAGAACCATGTACTTTTACCACAGGTTTCTTATTACATAAATATTTTAAAAGCGGAAACTGGTTACTCACTGCTGATGTTTTCTTCAGTATTGGTAAATATTCAAGTAGACAAATGTTGTCTAAAATATTTCCTGGTTTTATCATAATACTCTCAGTATTCCCTTTCCGTTATTAAAACAATTACCTTTATCTAAAGTGAAAATCTTGAGAAGCGTGGATTTATTTTCTGTTAGCAATCACGGATATATTATTAAGAAAATCTGACAATTTTTCTAATGTCCACAATATTCTAAACCCCCTAGAACTCAACATATGGAAACCAAGAGTAATGTTTCTACTGCTCATTACAGGCAGTCATTTAAGGCAGGAGGGAAAAATTCAAGCTTTTAGTCAAGTGGCTTGATGAAGGAAAAAACCAAAAATTCCTTTCAGGCTTAAACTGGGTTGAAGGTCATGAGTAAAGAGAGTTAACCAGAACCTCACAGTAAGTACTACATAAACACAGCAAAAACGTTTCAAAAGGTGCAACTTTCAAAACAAAACAAAAGTCATTCTGACTTGGTAAATGGTTACATATATTGTCTAAACCCAATAAAAACCCAACTTTTCTGGTATTGTTAGACCAGCAGTACCCTTCAGTTCTTATGACAGCTATATTGCATGAGGGAGAACTGCTATATTTATGAAGAATTTAATACGTATAAATTTACTATACACTCAGATTTATAAAACTATCACATGAACATTGAGGTTATTAAAAAAATAGTTCAGGATTCAAGTCAGTCATTAAAAAGGTATTTTCCGACAAAGTCTCATACAGAAGTGCAAACATACACCAAACGATTAAATTATTCAGAACTCAACATGACCCAGCATTATTAAAATATCACTGATGGATTTGCACATTTCACTTTCAAGAAACTCCTTTCATCCAGGAGAAGCTCTCTGATTTTTTTTCCTCCCTTCCCCTGATGTCAGACAAGCAAGAGACAGAATTGTCTTGGAGTAATTTCTTTTTTTTAAGCAGCATCATTTAATTTCTAAATGCCAAATGATCTAATAAAGTAAAATTATTTAAGGTCTCAGTCATGAGGTTTCCAATAAAGAAGGGTATCTTTCCTACCCTACAAGAGACAAACAATCTGGGAAAGAGTGTAAGTATAAGAAAATATATTTTTCATCTCAAAGCAAAATTTTATTCTCTAACTGCCTAGTATTCAGTAAAATAAAAGGCTTTACATTTAGATAGTCTTGCATAATTATGTCACTTGTTTAAAAGCCAAGTCACGGCTGAACTTCATGTCCAGTGAAGAAGTATACCTACTTAAAATATAAACCCACATATTAAAGTTTAATAAAAGATCTGAGGATCCTGAGTAAGTACAGGGACTCAGCAAATAAGAGAGTCCCACATTATTAAGCTTCAATCAGTTAGAAGTTACGATGAATTATTTTTGAGATGTATTTAATGCAACACAAACTGAGCTTATTTTTACATTTTACAAATGAAAATATTTTCCTGTTTTAAATTTGTTCTTAAATACTATTTAGACTACAATCAGCCCCCGGTAAGAGTCTGACTACTCTGAAACACGGGACAGTCAGTACAAGGATATCAAACTTTCCAGGTCCCACTTCAATACAAGTTGTATGTGCAAGGGGAAAGTGAACAAATAAGTAAGATGATTTCAGACTTGGCTCTTTTTCAGATATGGCATATATATTTTATGAACAGTATTTTAAAAAAAAATCAAGAAGGGTTTATGAAGGGTTGCAAAAATTGTTTCTTTTTCAGCATTAGTGCCAGATTTTGGAAGTTCTCTTTTTCCAAGCATGGTCTTAAGGCTCATTTCATATATTGCTTCTGTAGCTCAGCACTGTTAGGCAAGAACATGGAAATCCAGGCTGGCTCCTTCACATTTGTGGAATGCAAAATTAACTGTTTCTATTTCAGTTCTTGTGAATGTAACTACAGTCAAAAAACTTTAAGATCTTGGAAAGAGACTGCACTGCACCTACAGGTAAAGCAGAGACTAAAGAGACCAAGAAAAAGCATCTGGGCAAATGATGTTAGACTTTAGTTTTGCACTGACAAAGTGAAGAAGCCCCTTGACCATCATGAAGCTTGACTAATCTGATTGCCTTCTCCAATGAAAACTACCTAGATGGTTGAGAGGAGAGCAGTGGATATGGTCTACCTTGACCTCAAGGCTTTGACATCGTCTCTCATATCATCCTTAGAGTCCTGCACCTGGGGAGGAATAACCCCAGGCACCAGCCCAGGTTGAGGGCTGACCTGCGGGAAAGTGGCACTGCAGAGAGGGACCTGGGCGTCCTGGTGGACAACACGCTGTCCCTGAGCCAGCAGTGCCCGTCCCCAAGAAGGCCAGTGGTGTCCTGGGGGGCATCAGGAAGAACACTGCCAGCAGGTCAAGGGAGGTGATCCTGCCCCTCTGCTCAGCCCCGATGAGACCTGGAATGCTGTGTCCAGTTCTGGGCGCCTTGGTACAAGACAAACACGGAGTGAGTCCAGTGGAGGGCTACAAAGATGATTAAGGGACTGGAGCATCTCTCTTACAAGGAAAGGCTGAAGGAGCTGGGCCTGTTCAGCCTCGAGAAGAGATGACTGAGGGGGGACCTCATCAATGTCTGCCAGTATCTGAAGGGAGGGTGTCGAGGATGGAGCCAGGCTCTTGTCGATGGTGCCAAGCAATAGGATAAGAGGCAACGGGCAGAAACTGATGCACAGGAAGTTCCACCTGAATATGAAGAATAACTCCCTTACAGTGGGTGACTGAGCACTACAACAGATTGTCCAGAGAGGCTGTGGAGAGTCTCCCACTGGAGATATTCAAGAACCAGCTGGACACAATCCTGTGCCCTGTGCTGTGGGATGATCCTGCTTAAGCAGGGACTTTGGACCAGATGACCCACTGTGGTTCCTTCCAATGTGAACCACTCTGTAATTTTGTATAAGACAGGTAATGGTGCTGCTATTTGATACAGGATCATTGGGCTTCTTTGGGAATAAGGAAAAGGTATTTTTTAAGTCTGAAATTTATTAACAAAAATTATTCAGCAGCATTTCCAATAAACAAGAAAACACAACAGAAAGGTTTAAGAAAAATCTATTTAGGATTATCAAGTGCTCTTTCATTCATGATGCTCAAGAGGCATTAAAAAGTGACTAGCACATGTCTCTCTGTTTTAAATAAAAGGACGGTAAGTAAATGTATGTCAAGAATCTTGGAGGAAGAATTTATTAATACTGAAAAATATAAATAAAATGGTGACAGAAATGCAATGCTACAAATTACTAAAATAGCTTTAAAAAGTTTTTAATGCCTTAATTTGACATGTGATAAAAATCATCACTTAAAAAAGATAACATTATTTGCAAATTGAGCAAGAGGACCTGATGATAGCTATATATAATCAGTTGTCACCTTGCAGCTCAATTAGCCCTCATGTAAAAATGAGGCATGTAAGGAGGAATGAGGTTTTGACATTATCTCTGCCAGCAAGATAATTACACAGCCTTCATTTAACAGTAGGGCAACACTACTGTAGCAACAAATTAACTCAGCTCCATTTGCAATTCATGGTGTGTTTTCTCATTTAATACCATTTGTCTTACCCCAAGTGAATGTTTCCATTAGTTTTCTCCAGCATAGCAAAACACTCTTTGACTTCATACATTACATCACCAACTACTTTAGTTCCAGTAACTTTCTGAAAGCTGTATAAATTTGATTAAGTGATTTCCCCCCTCCTCTCCGCTTTAACTAAACCATTCTTTTTTTGGTTTACAGCCAAATAATAAAATAGCAGGTGCTTTTGAATTTAATGAGCAAGGACCCGATTCCTTTACATGTTCATTTCATAACTGTAGTTGACACCAGAAGTACCAATTTCCTTTGTTTTATGAAAAATATGTGAATTCAAATGTATCTGTTGAGTCTAAACAAAACTTCAGCAGCACTCATAGCTAAAATGTTACACATTGCTAAATGGAAGTGCTATTAAATAGAACAAGTTTCTGCACAAAACTGAGACCCAAACACTTCAACCTAGATTGCCATGTCTATCTATGGTTACTGTTCAGAAAACATGTACACACAAGAATTTTTTTTAATGCATGCAACTTCCCAAATGACATTTAAGAAGGGACTGTGGGCCAGAACTAAATTTCCACAAACTTGGATGTGCACTAACTTAATTTCTAGACTTACCTTAATTATTCCCTAACTATAGGAAGAGAGAGCATTCAAATAAAGCTCTGAAGAGCTCCTTATTGCACGTACTAAACACTCATGTACAAGATCTAAGAACACCCTTCCTGGCACCAATCAATTAGCTCTACATGTGGTTTCTGTAAGTCTGGAGAATAATCAACAATCACTTGCTGGTGGCTTCACTGCCAACTAAGCAGAAGGTAGCATAAATGTCTGAAAATTGCCATAATTCGTGGCCTAGGAAGGTGTTTACATACTACTACATACCATCTTGTAAATACTTCAATTGCTAATCATCTTTATAAGGGACACAATTGCTAAATCCTTTTCTGAAAGCAACATGAATAGTCTGAAGTCTTTTCTAAATCTTTGAAAATCCCTGTCTTTTCAAGAAAGGTCCAATCTGCATCAGAATGTCAATTACACTGGAACTAGAAAATGCACAAAGGACTGTCTGTCCTGTTATTCAGAAGGAAATGAAGAAATTAATTACAGATTTCCAAAGCCGATTTCTCAGTATCTTCATTTTCTTCCTCATAACCACACCTCCATTGTAATAAAAGAAGCTTTTTCATTAGTTATGCAAAACTCTAAGATGATTTATAACTTCTTGATCTTCCCAAGAATTCTTACTATAAAAGCCTAAAACCTACTACAACTACAATTGTACTGACAAATACATAGAGGAGGTAGGAGAGGATCGTCCATCACAGTGACAATCCATCACAAAAATAACCCACCCAGAACATATAGGCCTAAAAACTTGAAATGGTCACTGCAGCCAGTACAAATTGTGGCAGCTTGGAACGGCCAGGTTTCTCAAAAGTAAGGTCCTTCTTTGTCTACTATTCCCCTCTGCATCAATAAACAAATTTGGAGAAGATATGCACTGGTGTTAATCACATACTGTAAAAGATTAGCTGTTTTTTGCACCAGTCGTAGGTCTGTTATCATTCCCATCATATTGAAAGCTTATCCAACAGATGCCCTACCCTTACCCTCCAGTGGTTCTTTGTGCGCTCAAGATTAACACACTAACACAATGTTTTTTCTGTATTAACCAGCATGAGATATTTGGAGGAGTCTTTGTTGCCATAAAATAAGGGAAGTTGCATTAAAGGCATCCATATTGTGTTCACTTGCAGGGAACAAAAGTAAAAGACGATGCCAGCACTTTGTGCAAAGTATTCCATGCAAAAACTAATTAAAGGGGTTGAAAAACAGTATTATAGGTAGTCTTTTGAAACTTCATTTAAAATTGGCTACCAATGATATGCTGAATGTCACCTTTTTCTAGTAAGAATGAACAACCTCTCTGATAATAATCTAAACCACTACAAAAAGCATAACCATTTTTTAAAGTATTAAACAAACCTGAACTCTCTGCTTGTCAAAGGAAAGCAACAACTATTTTCCAAATTAATTAAATAGAATAACAAATAGAACTGACACACAGATGATTTACCTAACTAAAGTTCACAAGATATATTTAGCCTATAGTAAAAGAAAGGGTGTCACTTTTTGTTACATGATTCCAAGGTGACTGCTTATATTTTGAACTGCTAGGCTAATGCTAGCCTGAGCACAAATCCGTCTTTTATTTCATAATTAATTCTCAGTGTCAAAACCAGTAGATGTCTTTTTTTGTATCAACACACTCTGTCTGTTAATTATACCACCATAAAAATCAGGCTTGAAATCAGAATAATGTTGTGACAGTATGAAAGCACATAGAGATTTCTGAAGGAAATACCAAATTCAGGCTCAACCAAACAAATAAGTGAGCTCCTACTTGATTGTAAGACTCGGCTTCACAGAAACTTAGATTTCTTTTAATAGGATAACTGAAAAATACATGAAGAGTGAAAGTGGTCATGCTGATTTCTTAATATATAAACCAAATAGCATACAAATAGCAACCAAAGATACAAGGGTTGTATTTTATATCATTACTATCTACTTGTATAGAGAATGTAGAGCACCTACCAACAGAGGCAAATTTGTTTGGGGTAGAATGGTGACACAGAAAGGAAATTGCTGAAACATACAGTGCTGTGGGTCACTCTTAGAATCCCACTGCCTACCAAGTGCTTAAGAGCTGAGGTTCCAGAGCTGAATTCTTAAGAGTTAGACCCTATGTAACAGCTCCCCAAGAACCAGCTCCTCCACTACTGTTAGACACCATCTCCAAGGCAGTTAATAAAGCACGGCTGTGCACATCATGCAACAATCTGGACTTCCCTGTGTCAGAGAGCTCTAAACACCCATTATCTTTGAACTCCCTCGAAGGCAGAAAGCCTTGAAGAAACGCCGTCTTCCCCTGAGTGGTCCTGTGCTCTGCCTGATTGAAACGGGAGGTAATTTCAATGACACACTCAAAATTCTCTCCGAACAGTGCTTCAGCTACTTTCTGTTGCAGCGTAATAAAATGGAGAAGTACTCAAGTATCTGTTGGGTTTACATCAAGCTAGGCCTGCACACTGGAGGATGCCTAGCTCTGCAACCTGAAAAACAGAGGAAGCTGAGGTTCTGTAGCACAGAGCATCCATGCTGATGGTTCTCAAGTGTGCTCATCTTCCAGCTGTTAGCTTTCATCTAACACAGATAGATCCCAATTCCTCTCCTGAAACCTCACCTTGACATCTCAGTGTCAGTTTAACACTAATACAGTTCTAAAAGAACAAAACAAACCCCAAATCACCTGTTTCTTGTTCCTGTTTTAATAACACTACAGAAATGTGACTAGCAGTGATACTGATGGCCCTGTCTTCCTTCCTTGCCTGCTGTTCTCATCTTAGACAAAAGTTCAGGTTCCAGATTTGAAGATTGCAGTATTAGCTGAATTCTACAACCAGTATCAAGAAATCTAATTCAAGCCTTCCATCACTTTTCATGCCTCTCAGACATTTCTATCCATCTTATTTCATGCCATCTCCTCCTCCCTTGTTAGAGAAACCAGATTCCACAACTTTTTTTTACTGTTTTTTTAATGCTTCTGGCATTAGCAGTTCTCTGACTTCTTCCTGTCTCCTGTGCACAGAACATTTTTCACAAACTCATCTGTACAGCTTTCATCCTTCCTCCAGTTAATTCCCATTGGAAGACCCTCATCTGCCACGCTGCCCATGGGAAATCCAGCTGATTTATACTGACAAGTTAATTAAAAACCCCAACAGAACAGCTTATTCTTATTTACCAGCCAACAGTCACATATCCTGCTATACTATATTCCTCAATCTCCTTTGCATGTATGTTTTTATCTCCTTGTGGCAGGAACAGTGCTTTTTACATATGGAAAGTACCTATTACTTTGTGAGAATAACAGAAAACAAATAAAAGCATGTGAGACTTAAGTCCACAAGGAACAAAATTCCAAGTTGTAAACATGTTAGAAATGACTGATAAACTCCAATTAAAATAGTAAAAATTAAATCTGCCAATGTCTTTGCTATCTTTTCTAGGCTATGCTAGGTCTAGATCTGCTTTGTAATTTGCAATGCTTTTTTTTAGTGAGCTGATTCAACCCACCCAAATGCTGAGAATTGGGATGGGATGGTGCAAGCAAGTGGACAAATTCAAGCTGACAAATTTCAGTGAAATGCTCAAGTACTTCATTAGGTGGAAAAGAGCAGGATCAACCAAGGATGTGCATCCTCATACTCTCCCCTCCTTTAGGGATTGCAAGCTCTTTAAAGCCAGTTTGGCTGCTCTATTTAACTTCTCCTTGGGATACTGAATAAATTGTTAACCTTCAGGGTGCTGCTAGGGGGAGATTACAATAAAAGAATGTTTCAAATTCTTTAATGAAATAAATCCTATGCTGCTAACTTAAACTATTCTACCTTGAACAAAAAAGACAGAAATAAAACCTAAAAGCCAACAAGCTTAACCACAAGAAAACCTAATATATATTAGGGAAAAGAATCCAAGAAAACATTTCCCGTAAAAATGACATTATAAATAAGTTTAGATGAATTATTATAGCGAAAGTTTTCAATTCTTTCACACTATTGGCATAATTAATTTGAAACAGTATTTCATAATAAATTTTTAAAGAACTTCATGCCTATTAAATAGTTTCATAGAATATACTGACAGAAATATATTCATTTTAAGGGAAAGCAAAGCTTAACTTTTAAAAATATTAATTTCTTGACTTAGTTGCAATGAGGAGATACAAATGAATGATATGCATTAAAGATATGTTTGGTCACTTTACTGAAGCCTCAGTTACATTCTCTTGTCCATCTGACAACTGTCTGGATGAAATTCATTTAACAAGGGAGCTGAATGTATATTAAAAAGAAAACAGACCAGTGATGTGGCACTTGCCAATATTTCCAAAAAATTTTGAAGTTTCACTTGCTTAGACAGTAAGAATATGTTATTGCACATGCAACACCATGAAATGAAAATATTTCAGTACAAGACTTTAGTATAACACAGTACCACTGTTCTTACAAGTTTAGATATTGAAGCAATTCATGTTTCTAAAATTACAGATTAACATCCTAAACTACTGGTTTTTGCTTCAGTTACAGATCAGGGGAAAACTTATTAAAAAGGAGCAGTTAAGTGTAGATTACTATTTTTATGCTTTCTGAGCTTTTTTCCCAGAAGCAGCAAATTGATATAAACACGAAATTAAAAAAATAATACACATTTTTATCTACAGCAAAGCAGTCTGTCGTTTTTTTAGACTAAAGGAATATTTCCATAAGCACATTTCATGTATTAGACCAGGTTCTTAGAAAGTGTAATCACTTTGGGACCTTCCCTTACTTTAAAGTGGAAGTCAAACACCCGCATGGCTTGGCAACAAGAAGCCTTATACTGAAGATAACTTCCCTGTTAAACAGGAAATGCTGTTTGGGGGTTTTTCTGCTCATCTCTGCCCCTTTCTGCTTTCTATCTATCACTCATTCAGAAATATTAAGAGGCCAAGCTAATACACTAGACAGACACTGTTAATGGATGAGTTCCCTATAATTAGTCAACAGCTTCACAGAGTAAAAGTTTTGGACAGAGGATAAAGAGAGCAGCTTTGATAAGGCAGTCAAGCCAGGCTGTACACTGTGGTTAATATTCCTTGCTGATTTAATGGAGGTAATTCCCAAGATAGGCATTGCTTATGATGTAGGACTACCAAAGCACTTGAATTTAAATGTTTCCCTGTAAAACTTAAGCACTTGGTCAAGTGCATAAATCTCTATCAAGAGACTGCACGCACCCTTTCAATATTGAGTACTATTCAGTTAGCCAAAAGACTAAGTGAGATTAGGTCTCTGCCAAAACTGGTTCTTAACCACTCAATTAAGTCTGACATGCTTTAAGAGACAAAAGGTGTTTAATCAGTTGTTACGGATTTTTCTGACAGCTTGAGTATATGCAGTCTACTTTCTTCTTACTCAAGTCAATCCCCAAAACTTCTGCAATATTACTTCAAGTCCAGGAAAGGCGACACCGCATACTTCCCATTTCCAGACTGGATACGCACTGGTGCCAAAAATAAATATGAAGGTTCAGATGATAGGAAAGAAAGAGTAAAGTTGGATGGTGATGTGAAAGACAGTCATTAGTCCATCAAACCTAGACAGGTTTCCAAACAATTTGATAATCTTATTTCTCAATTTTAACTCAATCAAAAACTAAAGGTGAAATCCCACCAGGAAACAGTTTGTTCTAAATAACTCATTACTATCAAAAGTGGATGTGCTGCATATCCTCTTTCACACTCACATGTCAGAGGTGATGTTTCTCTCCTTCTCCAGATCACTCCCAGCTTACTAAGATGATGACAAAGTTAACCTCAAAAGAAAATTCTCTGTTTTTTTTCTCTCTGCTTTGGCGGATTGAGGCAACTCAGAAATCAGTTATAATTGAGAGCTCTGGCAAAATGTAGGACAGGAACCATACGTCCTAGAGCAGGTAGGTTAAGAGCTAGCACAGAATTAAAGAAAGCAAGAAATGAAGCGAGCCTTTGCCTTCCAGTGGCAGGAAACCATTGGATCAACTCAGCTACCCCAGAGACCTGACATTTCAAATTTTCAGACATGTTTTCCTTAAATATTAGAAAGCCACAATATCCATTCCAATTCTCATTAACTGAAAGACTGAAATAACTTTGAAAACAAACAAGCAATATTTTGTTTCCTTCAAGGTTCCCACATAATTCAGATAATGCATCACACGTGGAAGAGGCTTACTGAGCTTGTGTGACCCACTACCATTCAGCAAACAATTCACATGCAGAACTGCCTCCCTTTGCATCAAACGAATTGTGTTATAATGGAATGAGTGTGATACTTGAAAGAATTGCTTACAATTGCACATACAAGAGAAAAAGATAGCTAAGTCTAAATTAAGATGTTGGCTATGAAGTTTCCAATAGGACCTTGACATGACTGTTGACCTACTCATGACATGATCACACCAGTAAGGATTTGGAATTCTATTAGTATTACCAGAGGAAAAAAGTCAAGGAGTCATCAGGAAAATAAATCTATATCTGCTACTCCATCAGCCAATTACTGTTGTTAAAGTGGAATTAGATGAGTATTGACAATGTGAAGGGGATAAGGATTAAGCAGATGACAGAGCATACAGCTAGCATTGCTGTTCTGTTCTCTTCTTTTTTTTTTTTCCCTACAGAAAGCCTTAAAAAAACTCAGATGGGAAAGGAATATACTATACAGAATCCAGTGAAGTAGCAGCTATATACATCAGCCTTCCAGCCAATCACAAAACCAGGCCAAACCCCAAATACAGTATCGGAGTCCACTAAGGCAAGAGTTTGACATGACATTAACTTGACAACTCACTTCAACCTCAATTATCTGAATGCCACAAAGTAATGCAATTAAATTATGTTAGAGGTATTTTTCTTAGTTCTTAAGAACTGTTTCAGTGTAATAAATGAAACCATAAAAATTTCTCAGTTAAATGAAGCAGCCTTCATGAAGTCGGTGGACTTCTGACATTTCAGAAGCTAACTTCACAGCTATTTTGTAAATCTTTTTAAATACTCCAAGTAATGGGAGAAAGGGCAGACCTGAAATTCTTACTGATTATTTATTTTGGGTGATACACCTATCAGGCTGCAATCTGCCTTTAGCACTGGCTACAATCCCCATTAATTTCTTTTTAAACACAGACACACACGTAAAGAGTGTATTTTTACACGGAACAAACATCATACAATAACTTAGCAAACAATTTCCTCCTGCGGTCTAAATTACCCAAACACTCAACTTCTTCAGTGTAATATAAAGGACATAAGTCAACCAGTATGAATGAATGATACTAAAGCTGTGCTAAAGTAAAAAATTTTAATTGTTTGCAATTCTTATTGAGGAGGCTAGTAACACTGAAAAAATATAGGAAAAAAAAAAACCAACCCCAAACAGATTTTGTCAAATTTTCTTTTGAATAAAACCCATATTATCTCTGAATGTCATTATTTTTAAATAATGAAAACCATTTACTTCCAGCAAAAGTGTTAAATTCCTGCAGAATTACACTGCTATAACATAGTTTTCCTCCACAATCAGCAGTACTAAACCATGAACTCTGTCTCTATGCAAACTAAAGGAAGACACCTACCATATTCAAGCAACTTAGTAGCATTGTATTAATCAGTTTGCTTATTTGGTCCAAATAAACATCAAGGGAAGAGGAAATTTGGAAGTAATGAAATCACTGAACTTCCGGAGATTAAAATTACAAGTGACACAGAAAAAAAGATAGCATGAAGATGCATGCACAGTAGTTACTTAATTTTATTAGTTATTAGTGCTCTTGGATGTAAATGTGCTTTATATACAGTTCAAATTCAAAGAATTAGTCTGCTGTCATTTCTGTTCGTGCTTCACTTGACTAAACCTAGCAGAGACCCAATTCTTATTCTGGCCTATCAGAAAGCAAATGTCTGCTTCCACCTTGACCCATCATTCTTGGAACTCAAGGGACCTGCCCCTCTTGAAAATTTGCCAAGAATTTTCTTGGCATTATCTTTTATCGGTACCTCAGGGAAATTTAACCTTAGACACTATTAAAACAGGAAAACACAATATTTTTAGAATATTCAGACAAAAGTTGAAGTAAGTCTTAGAGGTCACTACAGCCACAGATCTAGACACATTAAAAAATAAAAAACCAGCATGGTTTCTGTTGGAAAAAAAGCTTTGACTATAATTAACTGAAATATAAATAACATTGTCTAAAATAATTAAGGATAACAGAGGATACTAATTACTAAATATGAATTACCTGGCCAACAAATCAATAAAATCAGTGCTTTTAAGTTTCTATTCTAACTATCTCTACCTGTTCATGATGCACTCTGAAGGGAGATAAAGCAAACGGGGAAAAAAAAAATCAAGCAACTCTGCCTGGTTTCTTATAGCTTTACACCTGACATTTAAGTGACTTTGAGGTCTAACAAAGGCACAAACACTGATCAAATGTTGAAGCATTTATAAGGTTACTCCCACATGGGTTTCTCTCATGCTAATAACTAAGTTTATGCCAAAAGCCTTTCCTCAAGGGAGTTAATAAATTTAGGTTTGTCACTTAAACTGGCTACATCTTTTCACAAAACTTGAGGTATTTAATAATCATTTACATCTGAACGACTGTCAAATTCAAGTGGATTGTCAAATTAACTTGGAATTTCCTGAAGATATTGGAATGAGGCAAGCAGGAAGAAAGAAAAGTGATGACAGCTCACATCACTTCCACAGAAAACCCAGGTTAAAAAAAGGCAATAAAAAATTGTCTTTCCACTACAGAATGACAATGGATAACACACCTCTCTCCCTCTTCTTGACAAAACAGATTTATTACATTGGAAAAAATAGAGGTACCAACTCCACAGAATGTATCATCAACAATAGAGGTTACACAAATCTGGATGTACATTTGAATTATTGTAGAAAATTGGAGATAAGATGCCTAGAAGTTCAAAGTAGTGTCATTTAGAGAGACAAAGAAAGTTGTTGAATTTTTTTTTTCTACATTATATTAACTCTACTGATATACAGCAGCTCTGGACAAACATTTTTTTCTTGCCTGCACACAGAGCAGACCTCACAGCATGGACCTCACAAGTGCCACTGCTATGAGGCTCTGGCAATCACTCTCAACTTATCCCTAAACACAGAAACTATATCCCCAATTTCAAAGAAGTGTCTCTACAACGTGGCTGCCCGATGTCACTCCAATGAAGATTTTCTTAACAGTACATGAAAATATTTCTACAATTTTCCTTCTCTTCCTTAACCTGTGATTTCAACCTAAACAAACATCTGCTATCATAATCCATTCTTTCAGCTTGCTGCTCAGATTAAAAATTAGTACTGTATTTAAATAGATATTTACTTCCATAATTACATGCATGTTTAATACCAATAGATACACACTAGCCAGACCACATTAAGAAAGAATTTTGACCTTTTAAAAGTGAGAAGAAAAGGACTTCTGATTTCTTTTTCAGCATCCATCACTCCCAGAAAGAATCTCTGAGTGGCTTTGTAGAGGTCAAGCAACTGGAATGACAATACTTCAAAATAAAAAACATCACAACAGTTTTTAGGGAACTGCTCAGCCCCCAGGTGGATCTACCTGGCATTTGGAAAGACTTTTATGAACGTGTGACCTCAGTCTAACAGACAAAAAACCACTCAGATTTATAATGTTTTCTTGATCTGCACCAGACTAATCTTCCACTAGCAAGCTTATGCCCACTAGATGTTATCGTCCAGCTTTACATTTCAGCTGCTTTTCAGATCAGCAATCAGCAGAATAGGCTGAGCAGACAGAAATGGACAAAAGTTTGAACAAAGTAAGTCAGAGGATGCCCCTACAGCCCATCAACTACTACACACTTGTTGATTTGTTTATTTAGACAAATGAATAGTTTCACATTCAGGTGCAAGAGAACTGAGATTAGAGAGCAGCAGTAAGATTGTTTGCATTGGTAACTCCTACACATATTCTAAAAACAAATGACTGTTACACAAGCTGATGGCAGAAGTGGAGAAAAGAGGTGATTACATTGCCTTCTCAAAAAAGATACAACCGAAACATTGTACTGGAGAGCACTTAAGTAAAAACAGTAATTCTGACAATTCACTACTATTACACCACCATTAAGCTTAAGAGCTTTGATCCCACGTTAGGATCTTTTAGGCATTTAAAAAACCCCAACCTCAGGTAGAACCTTTGTATTTAAGCACTAGTTGGGAGTTGGAAACTCAGAGAGAAAACTTAAGGGTCACATTTAAATGACTGCAACTTTGCACGAATTCAGAGCGCAACTGGCAGCATCTCTTCTCAGTTAAGGGACATTACAAATACCTGTAGCAGTGACCGAGAATAAAGGGCAAAAGAGCAAGAACACACAAACAAGTAAAATGCAGAAATATAAACTTCAACCAATCCACTAAATGTAACCCGCCTTGCCAGATCTTTTTAAACTTATTGGAAAAGTTGCTCTACTTAATATTGACAAAGAGATGTGTAAATCAATAGATTTGGAACAAGCAATATATTTTAATTTAAAAATGTTCAAACTGCAGCAGTAAATCTATGCACTTAGCACATACAAATCAGAGGGGTTTGCTTGTTGGGTACTTTTGACAAGGTAAGACAAGATGGTATGCAAAGCTCAGATGCAAGTAACATCACAAACATTTTGAAAAATATACTAGCTAAAAGTAGGAACATGTTGAAATGAACTCTACTACCATTGGCTTGAATTTACCTAATGAAGTCAAGGAAAAGACACCATGGAAAAACTCTGAGTCTTCTGTTTTGCAATATGTTCCATACTTGTTACTGTCATAGAGTTCAGACTCAGGCAGCTCTCAGCAAAATGAATGTCAGAATGAGAAAATTAAAAGCGTTATAAAAAAAATAAATCTAAAAGTCTCAAGTGTAAATAAAGACTCCTTATTTCTTTCTTATGGTATAATACTACCCTCACATTCTCCTCACGCTACTTCAAAATTATCTCACCACCTTTCCTAATCATTAGATGTACTAAGTTTAAAATACTTTCAATAAAAATATACAAATCTAAAACCCATTACTCAATTTCACATTTTAACATGGACCTAAGTATGCCATACTGTGAAAAAACCCCTAGGTATTATTATTATTATTAAACATACTACAGTAAAATAGGAGTTTCTTTTCAAGTCTCCAAAATACACTTTTAGCAAATTTCAAAATAAAAGTTTGGTAGGAAATCATTATTGAAAGGGGATGAGGTAGGATTCTATTAACTGTGTATTGACAGAATAGTTATTTGAGAAGAAGCAGACAAGCTGGGACAATCTCAAGTATCACAAGTTAAAGAACTGCTAAATAATGTCTTCCATAACAGTTATTTATGACTCTCATTTTATGTTCGTCACCATGGAAAGGTAATAATGATAAATGCAGACAAACCAGGCTTAAAAAAAAGAAAAAACTGTAGAGATTATTTCAGAATAGCCTTAAATTTATAAAGTTATAATTGCATTTGTTAGAAACAATGATGTCACCTTCATTGCATAAACTTGCATAGACCAAAAATTTTCTTGGCAGCGCTACCATCCTTCTTTGTGTTTGCCCTACTTGCTACAGCCTAGAATATAATCAAAGTTTCAGCTGTTTCTGCAAATGAATTCATCAAGTTTGTAGTAATTTGAAATTGGACTACAACTTTGATCATAACAAATTAGTGCTAATAAGGCCAACTGTTCATTCACCATGGTGCCATGATAGATTTGTGATGAATGGTAAAAGACTGATTGTTATTTTACTTGTAACTACAGTCAGAGAACATCAGAAGCAAGAGCCAGCACAAATCATTCAAAGTGGATTTCAACAAATGGGATCGTAAAAAGAATGAGAAAATATTTCTCATTTCTCTTCCTCCCCATTTCCTACAAACACCAACTACTAATACATTCATGTCTAACAGCTAACCCCAATCCAAAGGTAAAATCTAAATTCATAAATGGCTTCTGGGAAATGGTTGTGGATAACAAAATGAAAAGGTGCTTTTAGAATACCTCTTAATTCCAATGTGAAAACCCCCAAATACACTTGTCGAGTAATAGAATTTCAGATTGTTGTAACTCCCCAGCAAGGCAGTTTGATATCCCTGAACAAGATAGTGAGAAGTGTATTTAATATATCATGATTGTTCTTTAAAAAGTTTTCTCATGCATTTTAGGTTGAATAGAGGATTAAATAATTCAGAAAGAACACTTATTCTTACCACTTGAAGTGAAAAATGCAAAATATCAAAAGTATGCTGGAAACAACGGCACTGTTTTCCTGATTATTTGGGCTCTATCTTCAAAACCACATTCCTCTCTCAGCCTACATACCCATCCCATAGCAAAGTTTTTGAAGTAATTCGAGTAGTGGAAAAAAAAAAAATCAGACTTTTCCTGGTAAATTGCCAAGGATTTTTATCAAAGAATTTTCCCCTTTGAATGAAAGAGGGTTACTGGTTACAATACTCTATCCCTTGCAATCCAAGTAAATCCCTTCTGCTGGGATGACTCTCTTGAATCAGTCTCTGGAAGGCCAGAGTTCATAATGCTCCTAAGCAGCCGTGGTGTTGTTTTCAGCATTGATGCACTGCCATGCAAGGCCTGTTCCTGCTTTTCAGCCGCTGCTGTAACCACTCTTCAAATGCAGAACTAAGCATTAGGCTTACTATGACAAACAAATTCATTTAAAACAACTACTAAAACCAGTACAAACAACCCTGGTAAGGAAGGAAATGATGAATAAAGAATACTGTCAAAAAGACCCAAAGAGAAAATGCCAAAGGAAAAAACACAAAGAGAAAATGCCACAAAAGACTCCTGGGAAATGAGAGTCCAGGAAACAATATATATGACAATACAGCAGGTGGTTTTCCCTGCATCCTCTTCCAGACCTGCCCTTGCAGTGACACTGAGTGGCAGTCCCAGGCAGGACTCACGAAAGAGCGAAGGGAGGTTCTGGTTTATTTTCTGTCTTGAATAAGACAATTAAGCAAGACATTTTAGCTTATATTTGGACAACACAGAACTCTAAACATTATCATTAAATATATGAAGTTTAATGGTCTGGGGTCATGCAGTGGGTTACAGGATAGGAAGCAGACAGAGCATGATGGAGCCAGCAAGCTGCCACTTCATGCAGCGCCTCTCCCAACACTTGCTTCTACTCACATGCCTGTGTCCCCTGAGTCCTAAGGGATATTACACAGATTTCCTGTGGTATCTGGAATTCACACATCTAAGTCACAGAGAGAGAGGTCTAACTGGCCAAGTCTGGGAATTCAGACAGAATGGGAAGAAAGCACAGCACTTTGCTAGAAACACAGGTGATACTGACAGTGCAGCACAAAGAATCAGACCCCCAGAAATGAGAGCCTCAGGCACTAAGATTTGAAAAGGCTCTTTCTCATTGTTTTACAAAATAAATCTTTTACAATTTTAATTTTTTTAGTAAATCTACATAATACTTATTTAATAAATACTTAAGCACAGAGAAACACTTTGCATTTACTCTTGGCAACGAATACTATAATCTGCCTAACACATCAGCAAGGACAACCTTTTCTTCTACCATACCCTCATTTTAAAATTCCTTTATTTAATAAATATGCATCTTTCTGCTACATGCTCTACATCAACGATCTTTCCTTGTTCTTCTTAAAGACCATGCACTATAAACCCTATTCTGCGCCACCGATTTTAAATTTCATCTATAAAAGTCATTTTACATATACTACAAATAACAATACATGCCCCAGTTTGAATATTAAAGCTGTAATTCAATTTCAAGGTTCTTCTGACAGTATTCCAGTATCACACTTTTTTTTCAAGATGCTACTTGAATCCTTTTTAGTAAATTCACAAACTACCACAAATAAAAGTTTAAAAGCAGATATATTTCATCAAGAACTTCAGTAGAGCTTGTTGCTATCCACGCAAACAGTACTAAAAAGTTGGTCCTACAATATAATAATAGAAATGAACAGAAATAGTTAAAATTAATAAAAGAAATTACACGATTCCATGTTTATAATCCATACCCTAACACACATTCATTTCAACTTGCTATGCATTTTCTTCTTGCATTCCTATCAAACAGAAGGGAGAGTGTTATCAGCTATTAGACAGATTTATGAAAAACCCACATAGAGATAAATCCAGATTTACAGAGTGTAAACTCGCCCAAGTCCCTGTTCCTTATATTTTACTAGCTTTAATTACATAGAGATACCTAACTAATAGACAATACTAGGCTTTGACTGGATGAAGTAAATGAAATTTAGCTCCTATGAATCTAGTTAACAGTCTCAATAGAGTGTAGGTGGTAGTCAGGGACTGGCCTGTGCCAGTCACATTTGGAACCAGTTGGCTCTGTGATGGAAAAAATCAACTCACCGTACACCAAAATGAAACCAGGAGTCCCTGCTGCTCCTGTGACGAGAGTATTTAGGAATGAGAGGATGCAGAAGGGAGATGGCAGAAGGGGACAAATGCTAAAGAGAGGAGATGCAAGAGTGAGATCCACTGGTCTGTAGTTCCCCAGATCCTCCTTTGCCCCCTTTTTAAAAATGGGAGCGATGTTTCCCTTTTTCCAGTCACTGGGGATTTTGCCTGATAGCCATGGCTTTTCAAATATGATGGAGAGCGAATATCAGTCAGTTCCCCCATCCCTGGGATGCGTGCCATCAGGTCACATAGACTTGTGGCTGTTCTGCGTCAGCAAGCGATCCTTAATCTACTCTTTGCTTACAGTGGAACAGACTTCACTCCCTCCACATCCACACAGGAATCAGGAACTTGAAGCTGTGTTTTGGGAGACGTCAGCACAAATTCAGCCAACTCACACGTGGAGTCTGGAACAATTCATATCATACACTGCCCCTCTTCAAATAGGCAGTTCAGCCATGAGGCTGTACGCATGGATGCAGGTTTAAATAGCTATGAAAAGGGAACTGTGGCTATCATCAGAAACAGAAAAAAGACTGAGTCAAGAAAAAAAGAAAAAGGGGAGCAAAAGCTCCTGTGGCTAAAAAATGTTGTCAAATTCTGGCTGCAGAAAAAAAATCCTTAAGAAACTAAAGTTCTTTGAGATGGTCAAGAATAGCTGTTATTTGCTAACTGTATTTTGTATATTGCCAACAAGCAAACACGGCATTCAATTCGATCTTCAACCTGTTGAAAATGTATGTTCAAAGTCTGCCATGTGAAATCTAACACAGTGAACACATGCACTTATTACTAAAAGTCCTAGAAGCAAGACCCATTTTTCCAACCCACAAAAACAAGCCGGCACTTCCCAATATAAACAAAAATACATATGGAATTCAGAGACATCCACAGCCAGGAGAGCACACAAATTACCAATACCTAGCCAGAATATCTCTTGGAAGACAAAGAAACACAAAGATAACAAGCCAAGGACTGGTATAATCCACAGGTCAACTTGCTTCACTTTAAAGGGGTTAAACAAATTATAAAGAAAGCACACAGCAAGACACCAGAAAAATCTCAAAGGGGCTCTCCCCAGTCTCAGCCTTTCACAACCTACCATCCTGCTGCATGTGACAAAAACTCATGGCAATGCCTGCCAAAAACCCCTCCTTATCTCACCTCTTTTGTTTGATACCTTTCAGATTAGCCATTGCTGCACAAGAGGTGAGACCCTGCCAAACATCAGGAGACCATTCATCAGGAATAATCAGAACTAAGAGAATTGACGAGGATTCCTGTTTTGGGTTAATTGATGAAGATTGCTGGTTTGGGTTATCACTTTTGTGAGAGAAAACTCAAAGTGCTTGGGGTTAGCCAGCCTTCTCCAAATTGCTTGTCAGAGACAAGTTCTGAAGTGTATAGGTGCTGCTGCTCAAACAACAATAAGCAATACTGTTTTCCAGGCCACACAACATCTCGATCATACTAAACAACACCGGACACGTGGATCAAGAAGACTGATCTCTATAAAGCATACAACCATAAAAACCTTAATAAGATTGATGCACAGACCTGGACTAGTACCACCAGCTTCCTCAGAATGCTCAGTTAGAAGATGTATGCTAAGGAAAGCACACAAAGCTTTAAAAAGTCTGCTCTGAGAGAATTTGTGCCAGGCATTTTGCCAAAGGATAGATCATTAATGGTTCTGATGATCTCCCCTTGGAGAGGGGGCTGCCAAGACAAATCCTCTTAGTTATACTAGAGAGGTTAAGTGAGGTCAAAAAGTCCCACCTCTCCCCAGCTGTGGGCACGTCACCAGTTTGATAATTTTGATAATGAAATAAATGAATGCTTTAGGTGTTTACATTTAATTAGCCTGATGCCAGCAGAGTTTCTAATAACCAGTATTATACTTGGGTTTGTGTCTGCTTTGATTAGCTCTCTTAACGGCCGACCAGCTCTGTCACCCTACTGGAATAATCTATTTTGTGCAAGTCAAGGCCATTTGAGACCTCTGGGCTATGTGGAGGCTGACAGCATGGCTGGCCACTTCCAGCTCCTCCAGCAAGACAGCAAGAATAAACGGAACACCAGATGCACCTGAATCTCCAGGCGCTTTTCTGTCTCCCTTAGGTTAAGGTAGACACAAGAGCCTGTTTATTTTCTTCTGAAGGCGTAAGAAATAGTTGCACTTGGTAACACAATTTGAAAGCTGTGGTGTACAATACCTCAAGGATATTATTTACCTTCCAAAGCAAAAGTGTCTAAACATTCACCTGTTCCCTAAACACTTCTATGCACAGGAGGCAAGAATTAATCTCCTTTCAAGAATAATACTTCTACAGTTGATCTCCATGGCAACAAAAGCAAAACTTAAAAGTGAATGGTATAACAACATTCAGTATCCCATCAAAACAGTTAGCTACCACAAATACTATTTGTGGCTATTTGTTCAAGCACATTCTCCACATTGCAATGTTCCTATTTCAATTATTTTGAGATTAAGTTTCTTTGCTTTACTAATTTAATGAAAAACTGAAGAAACATCCAAAAGAAATCCAAAGTTTTTGAACAGAAAAAACACACAATACCGTTAACTGAAAGGTCACCAATTTCTCTCAAAGAACCAGCAACAAAGAGTATATCAACAGTCAGCAGTGATATTGGAAAATTTTACTGAAAGCTCTCGGAAAATATTTTCTACTCCCTCATCACCTCATGGTAAACTAGCAGTGTATAGATACAATGGATGCAATCTACCACAATACAGCAGTATCACATCTATTAAACTAGAATTAAAAGATCACTAAATGATTAAGGACCTACTTCTCCAACGTCCCACAACCACTCAATACATCACCATAACTAGACGCAAGCAGTCATAATGAAGTTTTCAATGCTCATGAGAGATTTTGGGTGGGCTGCACTTTAAGAGCTCTGATCATACCACCTGCTGTAGTAACTCCCCTGAAATAAGCAAATGAGGCACAAATCTCCCTCCACAGAAAAAACAAACAAACAAACAACCAAACCCAAAATAATCCCCCTGACCAAAACCTTGAAAGAACACCCAAGCAGACTGCTTTTTAGAAAGTACCTTTCCTCACCCCATAACATCTAAAAGGAATGTCATGGAACATCTGGACAACCACTGGAGTTTGCTACTAGTGGCTTATATTGACTCTGCTTATGTTTTGTTGTTTTGTGTTGCTTTACAGTACGCACATCTCAATACTTTTTTTTTCAGAAGTTGTGCTCACTGTTCTAATTCAGAAAAAATAATTTCTTCTGAAAAGACATGAGAATTCTCTTCCACGCAACATATGCGCTTTCTGAAATAACTAAAGCATCCTGGCCACAATAAACCCTGAGAAAGGACAGTATTAATGTAGTTCTGAGAAAATTATGTTTTGAAGTTTGAAAGAGTTTACACAAAGTTAAAACGATCACATGATTCTAATATGACAATTGCGACATTTCAGAGTTAATTTACAGTCTTGCATCAGTTTACACCATTAAATATTCATTATACCAGTTACACTTACTGATGCTTGTTTCCTCATGTGTTTATTCCAACCACAGAAAAATGTGGCAAAAATAGAATTATTCTTGCAATAGATCATGCATCTTCAGTTGCAAATGCTCCTTTCTAAGGCCACGTCTTTCTGGATCTTGAAAATTATTAACACTAGTTAAGTAATTTACACCGTCCCATGGCAGTGACAAATACATATTTAAAGCAATCAAAACAGGCAACATTTATAGTGATTGGCTAAAGCACAGAACAAGCATACACAAACTCTCTGTTGTTTCTCTAATACTATGGCAGCTTTCTCTGCCTTTCTCTTGTAGGCTGTAGTCCTACCGACTACATACTTCAGAATAAGTCGTCCTAAGGGGAGGCCACACAGATTCATATCGCTGCTGGAAACTCAGCTTTGTTGCAAAAGTTTTTGACTCCTTTTGTAACACATTATTACTATTAGAAATAGAGTAGCACTGGGTGGTTCTGATTTTGCCAATTTAAAGAGGCATTTTTCACCCAAGTTACTCTTGAAGAATGTTAATGCATGATTATGACATATGTACCCCTCAATAAGTACTCTGAGTATTAGATTTGTATTTGTACATAATTAGAGTAAGGCTTAAAATGTGCAAAAAAAATCATACTTCCACATAAAAATAAGAAATTAACTTTGAGAGAGATGAACATATTGACACTATTTTTAGATAAGCAGGTAAGACCTGTAATTAAAGCCTGATCTTTGCCTAAGAAAACATCTGTTTTCCTCACTGTGTAATTAGTGAAATTAATGAATTCCAATCCATCCACACAAATGATTTTTTTAACTTTGAAATCAATCACTTTAAAGCCCAAGATGCTTTCAGCTACACAAATTTGCCAATAAGTGATACTGTAGATCAAGTTCAAATTAAGACTGTAATTTTCTTATAGTTATGTTTCAAACATCTTCCAGCCTTCTTCCTCTATTCTGCCAATGTTCACATTTCTATTATAAACAAAACACATTTGTGCCTTTAAGAAATTTCAAATGGCTACATATTAGATTAACCTTCTCATACATAACTCTTGTCAGAAATTTGATTAAGATCACATTTTTAACTGGATCATAACAGGAAATATGCTTATTGGGAGATTTTTTAAAAAATAAGACTATCCCCCTTTGACCAAAACCTATGCATCTGTTCATCTCCTATAATTGTTTCAATACTCCTCTTTGGCTCAGGGAGATGTGCAGGAAAACCCCAGCTAACCATCTAATAACTACCTGTTTTACGAATCTGGCCCTCAGTCAGGAAGTTGCAGTGAAAAGTCTTTTAATCACCTTCTGATCAGAATTTACTGGATTGGATCTAAGTTCAAGGGTATTAAAATGTGCAAAGGAGACTATGAAAAAATGGCTGGGTTATAGATTTTAACTTCTTAACGAGAAAATTGACTCAAAATAGATTTTCTAATTTACAATGAATCAAAAGAAAAAACATTAGACCATAGCAAAAGTGGCACAAATGTATCAAAAAGCAAATGAATAAACATTTGAAAAGATTTATTATTAGAAATCGCAATAAATTTTGGAAAGATGAATCGATTTTAGTTAAAAGGTATAACTGACAATTTATTGGGCGGGAAGATGCATTATTTTCCAATTGTTATCCACCTACAGTAAAACTGATTTGTGTCCTATTGTGTTTTATGGAAAAGGAGAGAGCAACTTTCAGTGATTTAGATTAAATGTATTAATCATAACCAGACACTGTGAACTATATATCTACTATTAAAGAAGATTTTTGACATTTAATTCTGTAGCAATATTTTGGCTCTGTACCACTCTTCCTAAATCCAATTCCTGCTACAGTTGGCAGATTTCTCCCTTTTAATTTTATGGGGCTTAAAGTAGCATTTAACCACCCATGCGGTAAATAATGCAGGATTAGAAATATTTAGTGTTTTGTTTCCCTTTGAAGAGTACCAATCCATCAACCCCCAAATATTTTTAAAATATTTTCCACATTCAAGTAATATTTAATATAAGATTCAGTAAAACATCCTATGTAAATGAAGTTGTTTTCCTGAAACAAAAAAAAAACCCACATTAAATCCTAAAGAAAATATGCATCTGCATCACTGACATAAGGGTATTAATTTTATAAAGATCCTGCTTTGTGTACAAAGAAAACTTTAATAAAACCTGCAGACTTTTTAAACTTGATAGTCACATAATATCTAATACTTACTCTCAATCAGAAAAAATACAGTTAAATGTTCTCTTGAACACAGCATAACAATATATTTTATAATATTTATGCCCAACTTAACACTGAAATGGTAGCTTTTATTTATGCAAACCCTCTCCCTCCTCTTTTTTATGCAGTCATTTCCTACCTTTTGCTTAAATGCTATATTTTGCTGCATGGAAAAGTGAGCACAGAATAACTTTTAAGAGGCAATGTTCTTAGAGTTCTTTTAGGTACTGCAAATAGTCTTAAATTGCCTTAGACCTACACCAACATGCAGATTCCAGATTTTCAAAAAATACAAACAAGAGCTGCAGTATGGCAACAAAATCTCAACTGCCACACGTGCCATGCTTTCTTTTCCATAGCATAACAGTGGGACAGAAAACAGGAAAAGGGTTTTCTCCAGTTTGACCATATTCTGCAGGGAATAAAAAAGCAACCTATTGTGAATGTACTGTATGTATCTGTTAAGGTCTTTGTAAAATAAGGCTTTTAGAAGCCTTGTCCAAAGCAAACGGGTCAGGGTAAAGGGAAAATGGGGCATATTTTCTCTAAAAGGCTCTCTAAAGTGAACTACAGAAGTCTTTAAAGAAATAGACATCTAAAGCAAGACAGTTGCAACAGAGTTTGCCCATCAGCTAACAGTAAGGAAAAATGACTCCCTAAATAAACAACTTTCAGTTCTTTGAACTGAGGGTATGTTTCTTCCTTGACCTTTAAAACCACAATCTGCAGGAATGCTAAGTCAAAGCTGAGAAAGAGTAAGAAAGTCTCCTACTTGTGAATGCAGGTGTTTAAAACCACTTGTCAAACGAGGGACTATTCAAAGTTAGTAGTGAGAAAAGAAAAAACTATCCCCAGCAAAAATCAGATCAGGACCAAGTAGAAGAGTTTGCTGAGTCTAATTGCAAGAGGCTCAGTAGAACAGATTTTGAGCTGTTATCAAAACTGTTGGACTGGAAGGGTTCACTTGAGCAGTAACAAGCATTAACACTTCACTTCAAAGAGAAGCTAAAAAGGCACCTGCTACATTGCAGCTGAAGGGACAGTAATTAACAGGCAAGGACTACTACACCCTTGAACCACTCCAGCTGCAAGTGCTGATGTTAATAAACCTTTTCTTCTTGCCCTCTTTATTCCTAGATACTGTATGTGAATATTAAAGTACTGATTATCTTCAGGGAATGTCCTTTCCATTCTAAGATTGCTTACCACCATTTTATTTAAAGTCAGCGTTGCCGTCTCTGATGCTGGATAAACATGTTTTATAAATGTTCATTTCCAACAGATCTTCAAATTCAACATGTTGCAGAAACATTAAACAAAGCCTACATTTCTGTAAAGAAAAGGTTCTGCATTCAGTTATGTGCTTACTTGCTGTGTAAACACCACATGGTAACTATCGGAAGGGGCGGTCCCTGAGAAGTTTTGAGTAATTTTTGCCTTCTCAAAACTACGCTCTCAATATGCACATTTGATTTTCTAATTTCAAGAAAGCAAACAGTAGCAAGCATGTGACTTTTCTAGTTGAGTCAGATGAGGTTTGCTCCACTCCTCTCTGGTTGTATTTAATGTGTTACAGAACACTGTCTCTACATCTCACTAAATGAAGTCAGAGCAATCAAAGAGAATGGCAGAGGAGGACCTCTCCATTCCTGTATTATCTGTCACATCAGAAAGGAAGCAGAGTAATTTTCTTGGTTGACTCAGCTTCAACACAATACATCATGTATGTTTCCTACTTTATTTTCTGTCCTGTATTTTGAAGTAATTCGATATATGCATTTCCATGATGAATTGCTGGAGAGAATTCTACAGATGCAGTTTAATTCACTATTTTTACAGTACCTCTTACTCTGGGTACAAGCCATACGAACTCAAACCAAACATATAACTCCCCCCCCCCCTTTTTTAAACTGGAGTTTGTATTTTTGCTTTTGTTATAAATCAAACAAGATAAAAATATTCTAATTCCTGATCACGGCCTTATAGGAATGATTAGAAAGATAAGCTGTAAATGCTATTGATCACTTCACACAAGATTTTTGGAATATGCATTACATAAACTAATTCTAACAGAATTAGTGAACAAAATAAATGAGTGCACCTGAATATAAACTGCTTATCTTAGAACAAATCTAGAAGGTCACTTATTAGGCTTAATCTAGATATCTAATAGAAATACTCTGCTTATCTCTGGACATCTAAAGTGGCTCTATTCCTTATAGATGACCACCATATGAAAGGCAACTGAAAAAAGATATGGGACTATTTTCAAGTTGTTCCACCTGTCAGCAGCCCTGACAGAAAAACCTATTCATGTAAATTAATTACTATGGTTTGAATCAGCAAGAAACTTCCAAGTGTTTAGGAGCTGTAGTTGATCTTGTACTTGCTTTTGGTTAAAAAAATGTTAAACAATGTGTTAGCTGAAATCACTGGCATGACTTTCATGATTTACTTGATGTTTATGATGTTATTACAGCATAAATGAGATGTTGCTTATCAGGTAAACTATAGTGTCTTTGCAAGCGTTCCGTGCCTATTACATGTGTTTTTCTATCTAAGCATTAAATGATCAACTCCCCCATCAAGCTCAATACAAGGAAATACAACTCCTAACTCGACTCTGGATACAAGATACTGTTCTACCATTAATTGTTCAAAATGCTGCTCTTGAGGCATCAAGAAGTTTCTAAAAGAGACACAACTGAGTGAAGTTCTTGCAGAAAAGATACTAAGGGCAGTTACATTTAAAGGAATTTTTTTCCATTAGAATTGCACAAAAACATAAAACATCAAAGAACCCATAGGCACTTGGGAAGTCAAAATAAGCAAATTCCAAATGTCTACAGAAAAAACATTTCATGCAGTCACACACCAGGATTTCTCTTAAAGCTGCAGAAAACGAGAGGAATAATCACGCTGCTTTGTATTTTGGGGTCAGAGGTTTTTAAAATCCTTATTATCTGTAAAGACCGCTGTAAAACTGTGTTAAATGTGTTTTCAAGACAGACACTAACTGAAGAATGAAAGGGATATCATAATGCTATTTGTCCTCCTTAAAAATAAACTTAAGTGAAATTGTAGATGACAATTATTTGAGTGGTTGGGTTGAGGTGAATTACAAGAAATACTGCTTAGCCTAACAGTTCATAGCACTTGTCACCACAAATAAACCACAAAACGCATTTTAAAAACTAAGCAGCACATTTGGCATTTCTGAGACTAATGCTGGAGGGCAACTGTTTTGCTGAAGTGGGGTGCTGGTTTTGACACTATACTTGAGAGTCCAAGAAGAGACTAAGTCACCACATTCACTTCAGCTAGACAGAAGTTAATCTTTGATAGTTTAAGGGTATGTTTTGATTGTCACCGCAGGTCAGCTATACAAAAAAAAACCATTGTGAGCTTTGTGACACAGATTATCTCTTTTAGTGGTTACACCTAAAAGATACCTTCATTTTGTTGATAAAGTACAGTTGTTATCTCCACAAGTTACTAATTGCCTGATGCATTTCAACTATTTTTTTTCTTTATGGTCTTAGATTTTGTAAGAATCACAGTAGGACACAATTCAAGACTCTACACTCTAATTTATAAGGTAAGTGGTACAGGAGAAAGAATAAAAACCACGTGAGGCTCACCTTCACCAGTAACTCTTTTCTGGCTAATGAACTGCAGCTTTAAATGAGACAGAAATGCTGTGGTATTATTTGTGATTCTTTGCTGATTTGATGACACCAAGAGAATCAAAGATTTTCATCAGACAATTTCAGGTGACATGAAAATCACTGTCAATTGAAGCAGTTTGTAAGGCAGACTTCATTTAACCAAAAATCTCATAAGTGATAGGTAGAAATCAAAACCCCTTGTAACAATGACATCAACACTGACAAACCTGACCTATTAATTGCAGTGCTCTGCCTTGAACAATCAAGATACAAACCAACTGTGCCTTACGTATGCGTACCGCTGTCAGTGCTATTAGTGATGCGAACCACTTTGAGAACTGACCTACCATGAAAAACGACACAGGTATAATTAGGATCCTTTTGACAACAAAGTACGCTAAGCTATTATGAAAGTCACTAAGCAGCTTTAGTCCTCCATCAGGTGCTTCCCATGGCAGATGGAAGTTATATTAGGCTTGCATCGGTGTAAGTGAAAGCTTTAGCAAAATCGCACTGGAAAATTAATTTGTGGAAAAAAGAAGCTCTTGCTATGCGGAATACATAGTGAAGATTGAAAGGTGTAAGAACCGTGAGTAGTTCCTCCAAAAATGTACAGATACATGAAGTTAAAAACATCACAGACACCTCGACATTATCCACAATATTTATATTTCATTTTGAAACCTACATTGTTTATAATGGGGTTTTGAAATTCCACTGAAGCTTTTTTTCCTTTTGTTCACAGGCTTGGGTTGGAAGGGACCTTAAAGATGATCTAGTCCAAACCCCCCACCATGGGAAGGGACACCTTCTGCTAGACGTGAAGCTATTCTTTTCTAATAAAAGAAAGCTATGTCAATGTGACTAAGTTTTGAAGTCTAGAAGTGTGCCACTTGACCCCTTCCTCAGGAAAATTGGAGCATTTTTGCCAATAGTTACTGAACACTGGAAGAACCAAAGGTGGGGCTTACACTGACATACAGCAGCATCTCCTCTCCTAACAATATGAATTTTTCTGCCTGAAAAAAACCATATCTGCAGGAAGCACATAGATGAAGGAAACCACCCACTCCTTAAGGAGGTTTTATCCCTCTACATTGTAAAACTAAGGCATTGAGTTAAAGAGAGGATTAAAAGAGCATGACACTCACTAAAAGAGCACAACATTCACTACATTTTGCGTAAGTAGATATCCATTTAAGGTAATTATAAACAAAATTAAAAAAAGAAAAGCATACTGAAAAATGCTTTCACTAGCTGAGAATATTTTTGATGACTGAAAAGCTTAATAAAACCATTATAAAACCAAAAAAACCCTACCCTCCTACTTGCTTAAAGGTAAATTCATTTGCAGTTTTAGCAGCATAAGTTTTCAAATTGTCACCCTCAGACAGAGGCCTAATATTCCTCATCTTGAATGAATCACAGTGTGAAATCCAACAAGAGTTTAGTTTTGTTATAATCTAATACCATCACATTTCCACAGAATTTGATATAGAGACTATCGCTCCAAATGACAGAAAAGCATTAACTGAATAAAATAATTAATACACCACAGATAAATTCTTTCATGCACCTTGCTGAGACTGGATTGTTTTATCTGACTGTATACCACTCATCCAATGCAAACAAATTCTCCACACCACCAAATACACTTTAAATTGAGAAGCAGTGCTTTTCCAAAAGTTGCAGAGTATCCACAAAGAGGCTTCTGACCAATATTGTAAAACTAATGCCCAGATTATTCTTTAAGGAAATATTCTTTGGATCTATAGCAGGATTTCTTATCCAGTAACATTTCACTTTATTTCCAAAATATTTTGACAAGAAAAAAGCTCCTGAAAACACCTGGCTGTTTCTTCAGTTAGAAAGAACTTAGAAGCAGAAATGTTTGATGTGATTTTACATTTTGAAGGCTGTTTAAAAAAGCACAAGTGCTCAATGCATCTTTTCTCCTAATGTTGATAGACTCTCAATCTGTCAACATATTTTTTGAGAAAAACTTTGATCTTTGAACTTTCGAAAAAGAGTCACAGGATTTGACAGAAATACCCAGACACTTTCAGAAAACAGGTCCTGGAAATGTAGCTTTCATCCTTTAAGCACATTCTGAATAATTACAACTGTGTTTAGTCAAGCTCAGTAGTACAGCTGTGCAAAAAAATAAATCAATCTAGGAGTGCAAGACTTAATACAAGATGTCTTTAATATAATGAAATCAAAACCCACAACACAAGGGTGATGGATGGGAAAACTGGCAGAGTCAAAAGAAAGCGTCTTTTTTTATTGGTCATGTTTTTTGCACTTCAGCTCAGTGAAATCACTTACCAGCTTCCAGCCCAGACACAGAATACAGGCAGGAAGAAATGACACAGAAGAGCTCTCTAACAAAACCCTGCAATGTTTCTCCCAGTCTCAGGGAAAAAAACAGTACCTGGAACCGCAAAAGAACAGCTAAAACAGCAGCATTCATTTTTAAAACCTTCACTTATTTGCATGGAGGAGTTGTGAACAAAAGTCAAAATTTTCAGTTGTATACTAAGTTCGGCCAAACATTTTGAGGAAAATGAGACAATAGTCATGTTCTGTTTTCACTAACTATAATTAACTCTTATTTTCTTTAATAAGGGTTTTATGCTCTCCCCAGGAACCCATCTGAGAAGAAAATGACAACCTTAATCATTTTAGGCAAAGAAATAATTTAGTATTTTATATCATAGAAATGACCCTTTCCAGTTCCAACACATCTAAAGTGTTAGATTTCAGATTTTATTCTATGAAATACCAAAGCTTCACATGCAATTTGCTAGAAAGAACATAGATACAGTACTGGAAAAGTGACATGTATATAATAAACTACATGTCACTATGTAAGTGCCAAGTATACAAACACACACAAATATCGGAAGAAAAAACATTCCTTCTAAGAAATCAGTGTTTCATTCATAGAACACTACTTCTAAATTGTAGGATTTTTGCCTATGCCTAACATAAAGCAATGCGAGGCTTGGGACTACTCGATCAGGTCATACATAACTTTGGAATTCAACCAATTCAACTCAACCACAGTGAGATTTCATGCAATATACACCTTACTAAAAGAATGCATTAAATATGAAAGCAATTGTATAATTTTCCTCATTTTAACTACAAAGCTACTACTAACTTGGTATAGTATTAAAGAAACCACATGCTTTTCTATTTTTTTTCAAATGAAGTTTAGCTACAGTTGATGCTGTCACAAAACAAAGCAATGAAGACATGAAAAGCCACCATTATAGTTGCAACCCAAAATATATATGTGACAAACTACTTAATTACAGATCCATTAAAAACATGCCTATCTTAAATGAATTGGACAATTGAAAGGCTATAAGCCAGTTGTGATTAATATTTTCTTTTTTTTTTCATTTTCTTCCTCAGCCTTTTCAGTTGTCATCTGCTGTATGATAACTCATTCAACCTGCACATTGGATTAGGTAAGGATTTTCAAAGTATGTGCATGTGAGGTTTTTACTTCTCTCTTTCTTGTGCAGTGTTGTGTTATCATTAAAAAAGTGTTTTGACTCCAAGGCAGTACACCTGATAAAAGAAAGACCCATGAATTTACTCAAATTAAGCAACTCATCAATGATACACAGGAAGAGCTTCTGGAGAGAATCTAAGTGCCAACTGTGGCTACCTCAAATTCAAGTTTACCAACTGGTCCATAAAAAGCAGCATTCTTACTCTGATCCTCAGCTCCCACTGTGCTGTGAACATGACGTAAGCAGGCGGTTTCCTTGGTCCACAGCAATAGTCACACTCTTAGCCCAATATTTCTCTTACAGGAGAACACCCAAACAGTTGGGCATCAAACACTTTCTGAGAGAGGATGAGGATATATCAAGGCATTATCACAGCTATTCATTCTGCCTTCCCCAAACCTGTGATCTCACCCAGGCTTTGTTGGTTACTATAATTGTGAACCCTCAACCAAGCTTTTCAAAAAAGCTTAAGCTTTGACTGTATGCAAAAGGCCAACCGTACGCTCACATTCCCTAGATACAAATTACACATCCCTAGACTGAACACAAGATACAATGTGTGCCTTTTAGGTAGTGTATCTCCTTTTTCTTTTTTTTAACTTTGTCTCCCTTTCAGGTCTGTGTAAAAGCAGTGATACAGACATCAGACTCCTTGCTGTTAAAAAAGAATTAATTCACACCACAATTCTGTTCAATAAGTTGAGTCTGCAGTGTTCTTTCCTCAGGATATTAATCTTTCTAAAAGCATTCTTGCTCTTCTTCACTGTTACCATCTAATAGCAGTAATTACTTCTTGTTCTGTGTTATCAGATGTCACAGGTATTAAATGACTTTTTTTTTTGTCATTGGATTGAAGTATCTAAAGAAGATTTTCTTTAAGAAGCAATCACCGACAAAAGGAAGCACATGAGCTCTGGTTTATATAGCCATGTTTGCAAAGACAGATGCAGCAGATGTGCCCACAAACATAAACAGTCATTAAGGAGGTCAGAAAACTGCATCTGCAGAGCTAACTGCACATCCCTTCTATTTGTGATTCCTGCCTAAACACAGTGACTCAAAAGCTACATACCAACCTTCTTCCACAACATCATGCAAATGATATATTTAATAACTCGAGGTAACTGAATTATCAGTCTTTAGTAGATTGGCCTGGATTTTTGTTATAAAGGGAACTACAATACCATCATTATATATGGGATATCACAACTGGAAGACAAAATAGACAATCTAAGGACAATCCAGAGAGCGTAGCAGAAAATAAACACTAGGATTTTTTATTATATATATGCATTCACAGTATATCTTCATCAATTGAAATTTAATCACCTTTTTACAATTTAGAAGAAAAGGCAGGTTTTAGGGTAGTTAAGCCATGTATCATCAGTACGATGAAGCTAACCTATCAGTTATAATAGCTCCTATAAAATACCAGAGTGAAATTGCAATAAGCCTAGAAAATGGGCTACAAATCCCAGATATGCTCAAGCAAGCACTGAACCAAAAATAAAAATAGGTAGATAGGAAACCAAGAACTAGACAGCATTCATCTAATTCACGACCACTAACAGCAGAGATCACAGGCCAAGGTTTTAAAGCATCTTATTCAGCTCCAAATGGCAATTATTGGACAGGAACTTCAATTACAAAAACCTTGCCTCTTCAAAACGAATTAAATTTCTAGCAGTCCCTTTCTATTCTCTCCACATATAATAACTCTTACATTTCTCAGAAGCAACTTATGTTGTTTAGGCAACGTAAATCTGAAAACATTTAATGTTGTCAAATAATAAAGAATATCCATGCTGTAGTATTTATTGTCCTGGCCTATGTTTATTACACCTGATAAATGATCTCCCACATTCTCTCTTCCTCTTCCAAACACTTTTCTTATAAGAAAGGAATAGACTGGACCGTAATTGACACATTTTAGCATTTAAATTTAAAAAGTCAAATTTCTCTTCTCATCATGCCCTTCTCCAAAGAAAAATTCCAAAAAAATGTATTAGAAAGTTATTTTAGAAAAAAAGCTGTGGGAAAACCCAAGTATTAGATTGCATAGAAATGCAAGGACAGGTGAATTTTTTCCTCCACTCATAAACATTGCTCCTAGGGCTGTAGGTACTAAAAAGCCCCAAACATCCCATTTGTAGCTCCAGCCTTAGAACAGGCTCAGTCCAAAGAAAGGCATGATGTCTATGGCAGGTGCATGGATAACCTGCTTTAATTTTTTTTGTATATATCCTTTTCACCTGACCACACAGATGTAAACCAAACAAAAGACAACAAGGACATACTTCTCAAAGCAGATTTTTGGGATAAAAATGACCTGAATTGTACCACAATGCATCCTGGAATTTTTTTATTATCAGGAAAGAAACTGATTTGATTTTCATCATAGAAGTGAAACATGTTTTCATATAGACATAAAATATATACTAAAAACGGTAACTTATACACACACACCTGCACTGAAAACCTCTTCCTTCGCTTAGTTCAAAACAAGTACCAAGAAACAGTATCAGACTCTTTCTTTTGCAGAGGGATGAGTCAAAGTATTTAAAAAGAGCAAACACACACTCAGGCAGCACCACACTCAGTGGCACTGAGTCTTACAGTTCTGTTACCCATCCACAACATCAGGAAACAAGCACGAGAGAAATGTGCTTTTCCAAAAACCTCTCAGAACAGTGCACATGAGCTTACAAAAATGGAAACACCTACCAGTGCATTCTGGTTTCCTGAAGCCTTTTTTATGTTTCTTGCTGGCATTCCATGAAGATGACTACATCTACTCTGGAAACCTACAAAAAAGTACAATATGATATAAGAATGTTTTCTCTACCATAGAACCAAAAAATTCACCATTACATACCAATCTATCAATATGAACTCTGTTAAACAAAACCATCTTATTGTCAAACATTGAACTGGTGGAAACAGAGCACAGAATGGGAAAAGTGAGAGAAAGAGTAAGTTGTCATGAAAATTAACATTTCTGCAGCTATTCTTACTGCCATCCTGGACCTATGCACAGTTGGCTGCATAAGCAGAACATACTGATAGTAGGAAAGTGATTTTTGCATCACTTCCAACTTCCTTATCACTAGGAAACATTAAATCTGGCCAATCTGCAGAGACCAAGCCCTCCAAAGCAATCCAAGTGTCTAGAGAATAAGCCTCACAAAAGGATTTAATATATTCAGCGCACAGAGTAGTTAGAAGTGATTTGACCACTGCTCACACAGAAGATTTGTATTTGAATGGGAAAGGAGATCCTTGTGGCAGAGGAAGGTACAACAAAATTCTTCGGCAGCAAGCTGAGGTCTGACAACTTCAATCTTTGGACAAATTCCTAGCTGTAAATGCAATCCAACGCTGGTAGAACTTATCATTGGTTACACACGATCCACAGTGGTTGCAAGTATTTTAGAAATAAAGAAAAAAGTAACAATCTAAGTTACAATCTCAATCCATGCTCTAAAGGAACCCTTTCCTCTTCTACACAAACAACACGGCCTGACCATAAAGCAAAGCAGATGGTGACATGAGTCTTTCCAGCCTCTGAATTAATGAACTTCTACAGAATCCTACACATTACAGCAGAAGTCAGGAACAAAATGGAACATCAAGTTTCATTTTAAGTAACACTGAAAAATTCTCAATGCAAACATTGAGACAAATAAAAGAGCAGACTACCAAAATGAGCTGTTTTCTGCCTTCTGACTTTTCTAATAATTGACTTTGAATTGTTTCTCTCTAAAGATATCTTAAAAATTAAACAGTTCAAGGAAAAAAACGGGTAACTCCAAGAGCTTGTCCACATTTCACACATTTCATATAATCCACAGGTATCTTTCTACTGTACCCAAGTGATTCTACAGCTTGCATTTGCTTGATTGCTACTTACCTCTCCTCCCCGAGCGGGACATAAGAGGGAAAGTACCAGTTAAGATACTTTCAAAGACTGGGTCAGGCAATTCTCTCTCCAGTTCTGTGGAGTCCTCTTGCTCCCACCATGGAATGACTCCCGTAATTCCACATGCTCCACCTGATTCATTTTCATGAAACCAATCACTCTGCTCATCATCACCTGTGTGAGGGCGGGGTCCCCAAATCCCCCAAAAAACAGGGAGGAGCAGAGAAGATAAAAATCAGATGTTACCATCAATAAATACTCTGACAGGATTATTATTTATTTTGCTTTATAGCTGTATAACAATTACTCCTATATAGCAGTTTTATTTGGAAAATGTTTCTCAATAGCATGACAAGCATTGCCATCAATGAAACATCATAAAATGTAATGTTTTAAAACCAATTTACAATAGTGAAAACAATAATAAACTAGTTAATCCTTTTGGCAATAACTGTGGGGAAATCCATTTAAGTTACTGCACTTTACATATTAACAAAAAAAAACCAAGCCTTAATCTCCTGCAGGGAATTAAAAGGTATAAAACTGAAACTGGTTCTTTGAAGCTGATAATGGTATATAATTAGCTTAATTTCATGATTTGTATGGCTAGTAAAAGGGGAAAACAATCATGAACAGATGTGACTAAATGAAGTTAATCTGATTAAGTTCATTTAGAAATAAGTTTTGAAAAAGTTGATTTTAAATGAAAACTGACAGTACCACATGATTGAGAATTATACTGCATTATAACACAAAGTTGGTGATTTTTACTGACAATATTTATCTATGCAGAATTTAAATACTTAAATTTAAATTGAGAAATAAGACAAGGCTGAAAATCTGATCTTAAAATTAGCTCGTAAACACACTGGCAACTAAAAATAAATTTTTATGTTTGTTTAAAACATGTTCTTTCATACACACCATCTAGTTTCAGAAGAACAGAAAACATCTTCAAAACACACGGGAAATTTCCTTTCCTCCACCCAAAAATTAGATTAGGTATGTGCTGTACATTTTATTCTACTCCAAACTATCCAAAACATGCCTTGTTATTTCTGCACATAAATTATTTGTCTGACACTTAAATTTTTATTTGGAAATAAACTAAGCAAGATACAAATGCAAGATTTGTGATAAATAAATTTCAAGAATAAAAAAGCATTTGCGCAAAATTTCATTGTCACTCAATGCCATTGTAGGGAAACACAAATGATGAAAACCAAAGCCAAAATTTTGTGAAAAATAAAATCCATCACATTTTCTCCAAATAAACTGTTCCAATGTAAAATATATTTGAAATCAAGCACAAGTGAAAATGTCTGAAAACATTCAATCAGGACAAGTACTTCAAGAAAATACAGAATAATTAATACCCTTCACTGGTCACTTGCAAGTAAAATGGGATCCTTACACCTTTAATGATCACTACTAAAAGCAAAATTAGCAGAGGCTACAGAACAGGAACTTTTAGATGGAGGAAGAGGAAAACAAAGGTGAAAAGAGATACATAGGTCAAAATAAGATTTAAATTTCTTTGCATTCCTGAAGTATTTCTGCCTGCTCTCCCTCTTCACTCTAATCCTCATTTATAGCTATGACATTTCACAAAGGCATTCACCATTAATTCTATCCTCATTTTGTTACAGCCCCATACGGGCTCTTTGGAGGAACTCTAAGAACGCTTTATAGGCACACTGGTGATGGTGGAAGGAGAACCATACCTTTCAATTAGATTAGTTCGTGGTTCAGAATTAAGGTTAAAATCCTTTGTTTTGATTTTCCAAACTTTTACATTTGGAAACACTTTCCAAACTTTTATGTTTGTTAAACTTTGTATTTTATTTTGTCATGAGAGCTCCATACACCTCCACTAACAAGAAATACCATCAGGAGCTCAAAAGTAGTCTTCTTACACATAATTCATCCACAGAGGTAAGCACAGAATTCTGAAATGGGGTTCCATGATGAGTTCAGGGACAGAAGCTGTAAGACACAGGCAGTGCAGTCTTGGAAGGAAGCTACAATTTAAGACTGGGTTGGTGGAATGTGCAATAAGGCAAAGAGCAGCTGTGGAAGGAAACTATACACCCAATAGCAGTTCTTTGGGAAAAAAATATGAAATCACTTTTCCTTTTTGTGCAACAGGAATATTAGCATGTTAAGCAATTATCTGTTAAGATACCTTAATTTTCATGCTATTATACACTTCCCTAAGCACTCATGTTGCTTACAGCCAAAGGCAGACTTCAGACCTGAGCCTCTTAGTCTTTTTCCACATGACAGCAGGATCCAGATATACTTGGTTTTTAGCTCCCTTGTCTGTGAAATTAAACAACTCTGAATCCTCTGAATATTTTAAATCATATTATCACCTTGAGGGAAGCATAAGCCTATTACTACTATCCTTATCCAGGTGAGAGCACTCACAAGCATTTTGCTTACCAGCTGCTCCACCTTGAAGGGATGCCACTTTCAGAGCCAGGGACGACCACTGCATTTAATTAATTCCCTACATCATCCACATAAGCAATAAAACACAGAGGCCTCTCTACTCAAGAGTTTGGTAACCAAACACTTGGATTCTACCCTACCTAATTTGCAGCTCTCAAAAGGTAGCACAGTATTCATCGCAAATGTGATCTCAGGAATACTAAAAGCTCCCAGCAACATTTTTGACTTCCAAAGATTCACTTCACTGTCCTTTCCTCCTAAGATGCTGATTCAGCACAGGACTACAGCAAATTATGATATTTTTCCAAGGTACAGAAAAGGTAGAAAAACCTCCAGATCTCCAAAAATGGAGCCCAAGCATCCTCCTAAACACATTTTTAAAATACATCAAACTTCTTTGTGTGTAAGGCTAATGCTTCAAGGAATTACTTCAAAGTAATTTACATTGAATTATAACTGCACTGATCAGTACAATAGAGTCATTTTAAGGCTCAGAAATGTCAACTTCAACCCTAAAATTTCCAGGCCAGTTTCTGGCTTTAGTTAGTTAGTTACTTAAGTTACTTATTTTTAGGCTATCTCCTCCCTCCAATTACCGTTTCCGTAAATTTCACTCTATATGATTATGTCTACATATTTATCTACCTACTGTCCCATGTTAAATTCCTTGCCTTCTTCATTAAGATGTCTAGAAAATTATTTATGTGAGCTTCTGGTGGTTTCTCTACGGACACAGACACCTTCTGCACCACCATGAGTTTCATGTTCAGAAAAGCTTCACCTGAATCTTACTTCAGCTAAAGCAGTGCAATTTTACAACAAACTTTCCGCCATACACTAAGAGAGTTTTACTGCTCCTGCTGTTTTATTACAAAATGGCCAGACCAGGCTCAGCAGCAGCCAGTACATGTGCTTGCCTGTAACAACAACAACCCACTTGGAGAGGTTACTGTGACAAGTTTGGCATCAGTGTCCTACAAACGCCAGGTGATACTGTGCTGCTCTGCTATCCATGAACCCACACACAGAGAGCAAGAGCACAGGGCCTGGTGAACACCCCGGAATTTTAGTCTCATTTGGAGGACCAGTGTATCTCTTCCTTGGTAAAAAACCTCCACTGCTAACAGCTGCAATAATCATTTGGAGATATCAGAATATTCACTGTAATACATCCCAGGAGTTTCAGGAGAGCAGAAGCTGAAGTTACCCATTCATAGAAGAACACTGCATGTTGCTCTTTGTGCTTTACAGAGCTACCTTGACAAAAGATATATATATAAAAGATATACTACATAAATATTTAGGATTTCGACTACTCAGGTCATATGCAACAACTTCATATTATTTCATTTTCATTTGCAAAGACTATAAACTTATTTGCCACAACAGTTCAAACGTGGTGTGATTTCACTTTGCATTGCACATTCCATTTCTTTTCTATATGGAGAAACACACCCTGTCACCTGAAGCTACTGACATGCTGTGCAAGGTCCAAATTAGTTCCTCACTAGAATTCTTGTACTGAATCAGTACTGGGTCATCTTCATAAAGGACACAGTAATGAATATATGTTTAATCGTAAAATAATGAACAGCTATCTTTAAATGCTTAGCCACATCCACAGTGGAACTCTGACATTCCCTGACCTTCTCCAATTGTAACTGTTTAACACTTTATTAACATAATATTCCTTCCTACTTGCTTAGATCTTAAAGGACATTTCAAGTGCTGCATGCCATGACTTAAGAGGTCTTAAGACAGCTTTGAATTTCCCCAAGTGTCCAAGCATAGATGAACCAGGAACACACAGAATGTTTTATTTGCTACACCCACGCTATAAAGCTCATTAAAGAACATTCTTGCAATTTAACTATTTCTTCCCCCAAAACATCCACTAGTGTCTGAATAGCAATAGTTTTATTAACATTGTTTTGAAAGCTTAACTTGCAAAGTGCCTTTGTAAAGCAGACTTGTGAAGTGCCTTGAAACTGCAGGAGATCCTACTAGTTAGGTCTATCACAGAGTTGTATTTTATGCTGCAATGCAAAACTAGACATTTTGGTTCAAAATTCTTCTTGTAAATTTTTTTCTACTCCAGGCATAACACTGCTTATCATTAAAGTTTTTGGGAATTGCAAAACAGCCATGAAAATATTATTAGGAACAAAAGGCAGAAAGAGGAAGAAAAAGGGAGGTCATGAGGATATCTCATACATAAGCTTCAGCTGCTGTTCAGGTCTTTGCTGGCAGACCCTCTTACCTCCATACTCAAGAGCTTGATAGAATCACAGTATTTTGGGGTTTTTCCTAACTATTAAATCTTACCTCTAAACTGCCCAATTTGAAAACCTCTGAGGAAAATACAACCCATAAAAAGTCACTTGAGGTTTGTTAATAGCTCAGCAGCTACCTTCTTCCCTGACTGTACCGCCACTAAACATTTTCCATGATCTTGAAGCTTTTGCTGACTAACTCTTCAGGCTTTGCAATGCTTCACAGAATAAAAACATTTGCCACATTGGGCCTGCCAAAATCGACCATCAACTACTTCTGCCAGAAGGAATTACCACAGTGGGACAGAGCACAGCAAGAGAGCTGCTTGGGCCCTCTCACGTGACTTAATGTAAGCACTTGGATAATTTGGAAAAGGACGGCAAATGAGGCCGGGCTCAGATGACTGCTTCATGGGAACCAAACAAATCAAACAAAAAAAGACTGTAAGACTGGAACAGAGAAGGGAAAAGAGTACAGAAGTTTTAAAAAACGTTGGATGGTACAGCACAGAAGTTGAACAGAGGATTTTCAAGTCTCAACAATTTTCTCTTATCATAGCAATTGATGAGAATTAAAATGCACCTAGAACTACCCCAATTAAAGACACACATGGTTTTCTTGAATCAAATGATAGAAATTGAAACTCTTCTGAGAGTCTGTATACAGAAGAGTAGGTACTGCGACAGAATTTATTTCCATATCCGTCCTGAAAAAAATTTGGAAAATTAAAGGTCACAAGATCAGGCACTCCAAAGTTTGTAACTAAATATCCAACAATTTAATTGACTGGCCAAATGCTCCAAGAAACTGCTGCTTTAGTCACTTTCCTGCCTAGAACGTGTGTCCCATAGGATGACTATGCTTTGGGAATTAATTAAAGTTTTATAAAGACTATTTTGTCTGCAATAAATGAGATACAGTTCTTAATCTCAGAAACACAAAATGAACAAATGTTGCCCAGAAGAACAGGAACCTCTTGTCCTCTGCTACCCAAACTTCAAAGTGATGGCAGGCACATCATTTAAACCAAGTATTTCACCAGGCAACATCAATCAATCTCTGGCTCTCCACCTGACTTAGCAGAAACCTGAAGTCAAAAGTGCAGAAAATTTGAACTAAAAATGAGGTCAAGATACTGATGCTCTGAACATAAATAGATACAGATATTCTAGAGGAGGGACACTGGTAAGACAGGAATTACAGTCTAGCTTTAAAACTACAAAACAAAACCAGCCATTTCTTCTCTTAATACATTTTCATCCTGTCCTCTTCCAGCTTTGTTTATCACACCTAGGCTTTTCCTTTGCTTCTATCAGATTGACTTTCTCCCTCCTTCATTCTTGTCAATTTTGTATGTGTCTCCGTTCAGCTACAAATTAACTCACAGAGATAAAATAACCTCACCTTAACGAGAGCACAAATTACTAGTATTTGCTATTGGGGGGAATAGGCATTATTAGAAAATCAACAATTTTGAAGTAGAATCTCTGATAGTACTTTCATGGAAAAGTCTCACAAAACCAAAGCTATAATGCAGATTTAAAAGTGTCCAAGTTCCAGTGTGAACAGTCTTCTGATCATACCTACAAAATTATTAGTTCAAAGGAGAGATTGAAAAAATAATGTTTTGTCAGGACAATATCCTTGTCAGGTTTAATTATTGTTGTTCTTTTTTTTTATGTTTCAGAATACTGTTTCAGGTCTAATGCTTTCTGCTTGAAAATTGCAAACTGAAACAAGATTCAAAAATCAAACAGACAAAAATAAGAATTACAACTTTACAGTAAAGAACCAACACTAAAAAAGGTAACACCACACCAGTGAAAAAACACAGTTGGTCACTGATCCCTCCTGTTTTCTCTTCTCACAAAGTATATATGAAAACCAGAAAGCAACTGAGATATTTTCAGTCATATTATTCAAAGATTTATATAATAGAGTTCAGGATTTAAGAATAGAAATATATCAGAAAGGTACTAGAAAAACATATGCAATTAGGAAGCATGATAGGTCATCTTACATGTAAATATAGAGGACAAATGTTTTAAAAATTACAAGTCAGAAGAGAAATTCAAATAGGGAAGTAAAAGCAAATTTTTTTTGACTCATCTTATACTCGAAGACTTAATGCATTGAAGCACTGAACTTAAAAGATCAATCTAAATTTTCAAAGAGAACCTAAACTCTTAAAAAACCGTGGGTTAGTACAACTGAAAACAGACACTCAGGCTGGGAGGTACAGTTTGTGTAGCAAGTTACGACTGAACAAGGAAGGTAACACTACTGTTTGAAGTAGGAAAAATCCTCTCCCTACTGAAGATAACCGCACCTCCCCAAAACCAGATGGAATTAGAGATTAAAGAACAGAAAAAAGCCCAAACATTCCTTTAACCTAGTTTTGTGGAATGGGTCAGGATTTGTTTTCTTGCACACACTCAAGTAGTCTTTGGCAAACTGTATAATAAAATACCCTCTATTACCATTAACTTAAAATTTCCAACTGAGAAGCAAGTCTTAAATACTTGAGACTATATTTTGTCTCATTTTTGTATCCTGTCAAAGACAGTGAATTCTTACTCCATCACAGTATAACATAGGTAAAAGTGTTGCAATAAAGACTAAAGTTGATAAAAACACCAACCTTTTACTTCCATCCCCAATAGTTTTATCACATAAAAACATGTGAGAACATTATGCATACTAAAGGAAAAGTTTCAACCTTCACTGCATTTCAGATTAAAGAAATTTTTTTCAGAGGGGTGATGTTAAACAGCTCTAATCTCAGTCTTAGACTACAGAAAACGTAGTTCGTTTGAAATTACTTCTGAAACTTCAAAAATTACTTACTACTGAATGAAAAAGAACTATAAAATCCTGCCCTATCTATTTGGAGGAAAAGAAAGAAATAAGCCACCTCAGCAACAACATGAGAAGCAGTGCTACAATCAGAGTCCTGTCAGAAAATTGGAGGAACTGAGGAATTAAAAGTTAATACAGATGATTTTTAGGAGATGCTCAAGTTTTAAGTAACTTTATCGTATTACAGAGGCTGCTTCTCAATACAGCTTTTGACTAAATCATGCATTCAAGACACCCTCTGATAACATTTTTAAAAGAAAAAACAGAAAGCAAGCTATACGTCCACTCATTAAAACAGTAATAGCAACTGAAATACAGTAATTAACCTATGAAAAAACTTGTAACGCCTATAGAATTTCAACTGATGTGGTTTGAGGGGTGGAGAAGGGAAAGATTGTTTCAATACCTTGTCTTCCCTCATCATTGGTAAACAAACCAGCATCACTGCTGCTCAGACTGCTGGATTCACTGTAATAAGAGAAAGAAAGAAACAGATCAAAAGAACAATTGATCTTTCAGTCGTAAAATTTTAAGGAGACAAGGCTGTGCTCAGATTGAACTTAAGCCCAACAGAGATCGGAGAGAAAGTAGGATGATTTTTTTTAATCAAACTGCAAATATCCCAGTTCCATTAACTACAAAGCGTATTATTTTTGGCACATAAAACCATGGGAATCTAATGGTACCCTGACAGTAAGCCAGATGTGACTGCAACGAGGTGCTGACACAATTGATGCATTTTATTATCTGCTTCCATCAAATGCTCACTGCTCCCTTCTTATGCTGTGCAATTCAGCTTGATCCTGGAACACCACTGCTCAATAAAATAAGAAAAGTCTCAATCAAAAGCAGCCTAAGCCTTCCTTCAGCACATGAAATATAAGAGTCTGAAAATCGAATTACCTTTCTGAACATCATTTGCAAATATTCTCGAAAAGACACTGCTTAAGGTTTCACGACATACTACCAGGGGAGAACAAAAAAGTTTATAACAAAGGTAGCCAATTAAATCAAAATAAAGGTCACCCTGAAAAAAGTAAGTATGATTCATGATCATAACATCAACAACAAAAAAAAAACCAAGGTACAGCTTACTTTTCTATGACTTCCAGCATGGCCTTATAATTAGAATGTGCTGTATACACCATGCACACATCTCTAAATTCATAGACATGAGAAGGTATTTAGCTCTTTGCTGTATGCACATTGTTACATACAATAATCCACACGTCCCAAAACAGTAAATCAGACTGGTCTTTTAATAACACAGATCACACTTCGTTGAGTTTCACACGAAAGGACTTTTTTGTAAACCCTTTATCTCACTTTTTATCAAGACAGTAGCTATGTTAGGGAGGTAATATTCTCACCAAAATTTTATCACATTTTACTTACTTTGAGATGTAGAACAATTTGAAAAAAAAAAACCTCAAACACAAGTACATTTTATAAATACTATGGCTACTCTTGATGTGCCATAAGAGCCACTCACAAGACCTTTAGGTCTGTTTACCTTTGTACACTTATTCATATTACAATTTGCATGCTGTCTTACACTTGAAATCAACTGTTTTCAATTATTTTTATTTTTTAATAATAAATTATTTTTATTTTTCTATCAAATAACTACTACGCTTAAGAAAATTATTTCCTTTTAAATTCTAATTTCTCACAAAAGTAAGTCTTGGGTTTTTAAAATATATGAATATATGAATTATTTATATGAATATATGAATTATATAAAACTCATCTAATTTGGATTTAATTATAAGCATATATATATTTTTGGTATCTTCCTTTGGGAGGCATCCCAACAGGATATGAAACACAATATGGTAGCAGGCAACAAAAAGCAGTAATTGGGGTCTTAAAAAAAAAAATAAAAAAAAAAAATATATAGACACAGCTCTGTGTTTGAAGATTAAGTTGTCTTAATCTTCTCTGTATTTTAGGCTTATCCAAATTCTTGATGCATAAGCAACACTGAGACTATCTCTTATACGCAATATAATCAGAACAAACGTAAGCACTTGCACAAGTGCCCTAAGCAGAAGAAAGGTGACGTGCATGCACTGAGAATGGAACCATGTTTCGTGAGAGAGACCAAGACTTGAACTTTCTGATGTTGCAAGTCCTAGCAATTCTCTTTAATCCGCACTTTAATTATAACATAGGTGGCTTTACTGTCCTTAGATTTCATTGTGCACAATTTTACATCATCCATTTCAAAGGAAAAAACATCTCTTCTTCGTAGATGCTTCTTGCCCATTTATTGTTTAATTGCATGTTTTAAAATATAGTAAGGAAATCCTTTCAACCCTGATATTTCAGCTACTTTCCCTACCAAAATTTCCAAATTTGAGAACAGTTTCCTTCCCTTTTTTAAATAAGATATTTTAATTGTGAAATGATTCTCACTGAAGGGCTATGCAGCATGTGAAAACATAACCACTTGAAGTTTTTCAAAAAATTTTTTAAAAAATTAAGAATTCAAACTAACACTGGCATATCCATGGCAGCCACAGTGTTTACTCTCCTCAGGCCACAGTCCCACAGGGCAGGGATTACAGTCGAGATAATTGCTACATGGCAGTCATTTCACTGAATACATGCGAAACTTCTGGAATTAATACATTAATATCTAAGTACATGAAAGCTGTTCTGCTAAAATTTGTTTCCAGTTTTAATATAATTTTGCAGTGTATAATGTTAATTCCTTTGCTTTGTAATGAGAACTCCACTCCCAGCAAGACTTCCACGAAAAAGGAGAAAGCCGCAGACTCCTTTTAGTCCTACAAAATAGTGTGTGCAAGCAAAAATTTGGAAGGAACAGCTAAGCTATCCAAAAAGCTTTCACAGCTTTATTTCTACACTTGTGGAAATAAAGAAGAAATACTGGTCATTTGCAGTTCCTATGACTAACAAGCTGTCTGGTGCCTTGGTTTTATACAAGACATGGGAGCTTTGTGCTGTCCCCAGGAACTGAGCAGCTCCTGTTTTCCCCTTGGCCACAGCGGGTGGTGTCTCGGAGCTTCACTGCTGCTTCTCTTTCAAAACTGGCAATTGAGACTTCACCTCTCTTTAGTCACTTTCAAACACAAACAAGTGCCAAAGCTTGTGGGAATTAAACAGCACCCAGAATGCCACACACTGCTGAATTTGGCTGAAACTGGCCAAAAGCTGAGCATTGAGGATAAGGATGGATAAGCTCTGATTACAAAAATCTCATCTCCAGTGCTTAAAACAATCCTCCCAGGAATTCATCTTTGGGATCATTTAGATGCTAACATTTCAAGAGTCTGAAGACTCCTCCTCCTACTTCTGAATCGTGCACTTAAAACCTGGTTATTGCTGTGTTTGGTGCTTGAACACTCACACACAGAGACAAAAGACTGCAAAAGAAGTGTCACTTAACATTTTTAATGTGTACTTCAAAAACATGTTATTTTCAAATAATGTCATGTATACACTGAAAATTTCTGACTGGTTTTAGAGCCAAGCAATTTATCTCCCATTAAAAATTATCAGCTTTGTTTTGTTTTCAAGAAACAAACTTCTGAAAAATTAGTCCTCTTTTTAAGAATCATTGAACTATTGCACTGAATACTACTGCACACTTTATTGCATACAAAACAAAAGCAACTTTGTATACTTTTTGTTCTTCCTCTTCCAGCAAGTGTTGCTAAAGTGCAAGTGTTAACCAAGATGTTTTGTTAGCTCTTTGTATCTTGTGCAATCCCATGTTCCCTTTTAAACTCTCAGCTTTCACTTTCAGAGCATACTCTTCTTAAGAGTTTTCTGGTTCTTCCAAATTCTTCTAGCTAAACGATCTCTAATAAAGGCACAATTGCATTTAAGTAAAGTTAGATTAAAACAAGTTAAGATTACGCACATACAAAATATTCTGATACAGTATCACCTGAGAGGCTTTGACACGGCAGATTTCTTATCACACTACGAAATGCAAGTTTTCTAATTGAGTGATTTCAAAGCTGTCTGGTACAGCCAGCCATTGAAAGAAATTCAGTAGAATGACAGACCATCACTCCACCGTGTGCAAGAGCAGAAAACCCTATGAAGATGAGAATGGTTTTAAAGACCCTTTAGTGGGGCCATAGACAAGCATTTGGAGCATGACTTAAACAACAGCAGCATTTGGGGTAACAAAACCTCAGGCATTTTGAAGTGGAAGAACAACTTTTAAAACAATAACATTTCTTTTGAGAAAGAAGATTCAGACTGACCTGAGAGTAGCTCAGTTCTGGGAGTCTACAAGGGAATATCCTTATTGATTACTCTTCTCTCCACTCAAAAATTAGCTATAGAACTTTTGACTTGAAGAACTGTTACCCTTGTAGCATAACAGAAATAAATAAAAAATGCAACAAGACTATGGAGATATGAAAAATTATGCAATGGTTCTTAGTTTGAAGGGAATTTTCAAACAGTTGTCTTTAGGTCCCAAACTTGGAGGAACAGACTCCAAGTATCATCAAAAAGGAGAGTTTTCTAAAGGCTTCCTGACAGCACAGACTCCTAACTTGCATGTCAAAGGGAGATGTCTAAAGTTATACTGGCTGCCCTGAAGGATGAGTTCTGCTCTACTAACTAACATGTAAGGAAAAATGTTTAAGGCTTGGGATTTATTCAGCTCTTCCAGCTGCATTGTGTTCACAGGTGAGGGACAGAGCTAGTATGTAACAAAAAGACTTCGGACTTTTCTGACTATAACTGGAGTTAGTCACTTATCAACGCTGTTGTTATTACAGTAACCAATCTGACTGCTCTGGTCAAAACCACTCTCTGCATCTCAATTCTGCTTGTCCAGTAAAGAAAAGGCTCAACAGTTTATGGATAACATGCCTACAAAAATCCAGGGACAGTAGTGCCATCAAAGAACTGATCAAAATTATACCTTTTAAGATGTGTCTGTCTTGCTGACACTTCAGTATTCAGAACCTGGCACATGGAATAAACATAACCAGGCTTACCAGGCCCTGCAGTTAACATCCCTTGTGTATGTGGAAAAATGACTTACACCTTACTGTGTTGTCAAAATAGTACTTTGGAAACAATTACCACTGTAGTATGACTGCTGTCTGGAATGGATGGATGAGGTGTACTGCCAAAGGGTCATCATTCCTCCATTTTTCTAATGGTAAGCTCAGGTGTTTCTGAACTGTAAATTGGTTTTTGCATTTCGTAAATGATGTATATCCTTGGCAACCCGCAGACTTTTTATGCCCATGACACACCAGAACATACTGTCTAAATGGTAACTCTAAACACTGACAACCTTTCTGACAAATGGAGATAACAATCAAAGCAGCCATGTCTAGAAATTGGAAAAACACTAAATTCTTATCTGAGAACCGTTACCAGTTGAAATAACCAGAAAAACCTGTTTTATTCATATGTGCATTTTGTCATCCTTGATCTGGAAACAATTAGAACATATTATTTCACAAAACTGTTTTCTTCATTTTTCCTCTGCTACATCACTCTCTGTTTCACATGGAATTCCTTAACCTGAGCAACTAATACATAAAAAATAGTAGATGTAAATAAATTAGGAGTAATTTGTTAAAACAGATACTATCGATCCTAGAATTTTAACTCTGGAATTAACAAAAAATCCACAGATTCCCAATACAAGCAACAGTAATAAAAGCAATCCAAAGTTTCTGTAGAAAGAAAAAGAAAGAATAACCTGTCACTCATGTTCTCATCTGAGCCTTTTTGCTCCTCATATTCCATTTTGTCCTTATTTGCTTGATTCACTTCTTCATTTTCTATAACTACTCCTTCATCCAAGATTTCTGGTCCTTGTCGAGCTGCAGATACTTTTCTTTTTTTCACTTTGCTCTTGGAAAACTCTTGGTGTTGGTATGATTTATTGTTATTGTCCATTTCTTGATCTCTGCTGTTATCCTGCTGTTGAGTTATTGTCAGTGCATTAGAGACTTCCGATGGCAGATCTATTGCCATGCGTTTTACCTTTCTCCTCCTGCGCAAAGTTCTGTTTCCCAAACTGTCCACAGCCAAATCTGGTTCGTGCCACAGAGGTCTTTTGCCTCTAATGTTATTTAAGTTTGAGGAAGGCCTACGTTTAGCAACCAACAGCTGGTCATCAGAATCACTGTGGTCTTTCTTGGTAGCATGATTCTCCCTGTAGTCTTTGTTTGATTCCTCTAAACTGGAGTCGGAGCCTTCACTTAGGCAGTGACCAGTCTCCCAGGGATGATGGGTGGTAAATGAACGTCTCTTCCGACCCCTCCTTTTCCTTGCCTGTCTCTTTAGAAGACAAGACACGCTTCGAGAATGGTCTCCAGTATCAGCAAAACCTCCTCTGGCTTGCTCTGAACTTTCTTCCAGTGCCGAGACCAGATCATGAACCAGCTCCTCCATAGTCCTACTGAAATGCCTACAGATTTAAAAGGAAATAAAACCACACAAGAAAACAACAAATGAATCAAATGTTTTAAGCATAAACTACAACAACTTTATCTGGCAAAATCATTTTAGTCATTTTAGGCAAGGTAGAATAATCTTTATAGGATGGACATTGACTATTTCTGCCAAGAGACAGAACCTTGCCAACCAGTCCTACGCAATTTGCAACACACCACTGTAAGTTCCTTTTAAAAGATATCTTACCAAACCTCTGTCTTGGAAAGAAGAGGCAGCCAGGGGGTTTTCCCCCATTTGTTTCTCCACTCGTTGTTATTTTTTGGTTTTAATTAATCTCATCACACTTATATGACTGTCAGGGATTCCACATAGCAAGAGCATCAACAAAGACCATTCACCCTAACTGCAGGTAAGGAGCACATTTTAAATTTAGGAATGGGAAATGGAAAACGTAATATTCTTCCTTGATGTACATTAAAGAGTTCTGCTTAAGACATTCATTATGATAAAATATTTTTAAGGATAATTATTTCTTAATGCTGCCTAAATGCCAAAATGAAGTTAAGACACCAATCCTTGGATAATATGACTTCTTTCCTAATAGCAACTAATTCTGTCTTTCCAAATGGCTGATATCTGTTCGATTTTTAAGAAAATATTGATTCAGTGAAATTATATTAGGTTGAGAGAATACCCAGCTACAGATAATTCTAGGGTATTAAATGGAAAGTTTCCTACCGCATGTAGGCACTTGCATCCATAGAATGCCATGCTTGCATAAGGAAAAAAAACTAAACACACAGTGTCACATTAAGGCCTTACCCTTTTAAACGTTTTGCTCCTTCCTCTTCAAATTTCACTAGCATTTAGCATGTCTTTAACTCAGTATGTTTCAGTAAGTTCACCCATGCATTACATGAATGTAATTACAAAAACATTAAATGATTGCTGCTGAACTCTAATCCTTCTCTGAAGGCTGTGAACCTGCTCTATAAACACAGCAATCAGACTCTCATATCAAAACATCAGAAGACCCCTTTCCTTGAGGTAAAGCAAAGAATAAGTTTCATGCTTGCTACTACATTGTGCTAACTGATACATATGGGAGATGTTGTACATTCAGTAAACTACGTAGAGGACATTTAAAAGCAAGACTCTTCACTCTGTTTTACAATATAAATGGCTGGAGGAATCTATAATAACAAGTTTTCTACACATACTCAGTGGTGCTGTAGATGTGGAAAAAACCTAGACAGATCACAGACAGCTTCCCTCTGCCACTTAGCACGAACTTCAACATCAAATGTACTTAATGTTGATGGCTGAATGGGCAGTCTTAAATATTAATGGAGGAACTGAAGAACATGTTTAAGAAGAAATCCAAGCTGTTCATGAAATATCTTACCTAAAGAAGTTATATATTCTACTCTTAAACCATTTTCAGAAATACTTACTTTAAGCACTGCAATTGCAAGAACAATAAAAACACAGAAAGTGGTAGAAACATAAGCTTATTTTGAATTCTCGAAACTGCTGTGTCACTTGCATTTATTTCCTATACCTCTTTTTCTGTCCTGGTGTAACCTCTAGTCATATTACTCCCTCTTAATGTTTTCTCTGGCTCTTAGTACAGCAGAATTATATCCTCTTGTAAATGGTGAGACAGCTCTGGAAGAGTGCTACAGTTTCTACTTAATCCAGCTGGTTCACAAGGTGCTGAAACAGACATATCAGCCCATGTTTCTCCACGGCTATAGCTGCAGCAGGGAGGGCACTCACCCCTTTAGCCTTCCTGTTAAACCCCAAGGACAGGTATCCCGGGAGGTGCATGTATCAGAAATGAGATGCCCTTGAGATGTAGGGGGCTTTTCTGCACTAATTTAACAGAAGCCATAACACTTGAACAGACAAACTGCAGCATATCTGGGTTAATTTGAGACACCAATTCCCTCAAACGTCTGCCCAGCCCCTTCCGTCACACACTTCTGCATCTGAGGCAAACTGATAGAAGTGGAGGTGCACCAAAACGTGAACTTTTAGGCTTAAACCCAGACTTAGCTCTCCAAAGGAACAGATTTCTGCTAACCTGCCAGAATATGGACTATCTTATATAAATCTCTTGCAGCCCATTCTCTTAGTGACCCTGCAGCACAAAGCAAAAGCGAAAGAGAAGACAGGGACACTAATGCCTGGCACCATAGTTTACGATTGATTCCTTCAACTCAGTATCCCTAATCTGTACGAGTAACTATATCACTAAAATCAAAGTAGCTCCTAGAGTGGACATACCAATTTACTCCACATAATGGCACAAGTACAGCGGTAAAATTGCCTTAGTTCCACAAAATACTTCAAGATTAAACACAATATATCCAGCTCTGATTTTTATACCTGAACGAAACTTGCTCTGAATTCCTCCCAAAATACTGCAATACAGATGGTGCCAGATCAAAAGATGAAACTCAAGAAAAGTGAACACCCTCAAGTGTTTTTGAAGTAAAGGATAACAAGATTCTTAAATGACTCTGAGCAGTAAAGGGACTAAATTTCCAGCAGACTACAACTTTGAACATTATGCACTCCTGCAATTAATCTTTCCTACTGAATATGAAGTCTCTTCATTGCAGCTCCTGAATTAAGATTTGTACAGGGCAGTGACCTTATTTGCCCTAAAAACTGCAGCCACGGTCCAACGTATAATATAACTGTATCATAACTGCATCACTTCCTAGGCAAATCAGACAAATTAATATTATAATTATTTCAACATGTTTCCTTAGGATGATTCTGAGAATTACTTGATCAGTTTGGGACAGTGCAAGCTCCTTTGCAATAGATTGAGAATACAAACACAAACCACTTCAGCTTTCTATTCACATTGCACTTTCAACATGCCAGTGGTCCACATTAAAACTCCTTCTCCCGAAAATCCAAAAAAATCTCTTTTGCTCTCATTTCTCCTGCTATAATCGAAGAAAACAAAAACCAAAGGCAGCAGCAGCCAGATAGATTTCAGATTAACTGTTCTATCTCCAAAATTCAGGAGCATGATTGCATTACCGCACTATTTATCAGACAAACACAGTTTTGAAACTTTCTCTATTGTTTGCAACCAGCTGTCAAGCTTGTATTCCAAACCTATGAAGCAATTTTAATCATCGCTGCAGATGGTACTGTAACAAAAATATTTGCATTTGAAACAAGTTGAAAAATAGCTACAAGAAGTATTAAGGACATTGCCAGTGAGTATCAGTGGTGTTCAGTAAGATAAGGAATTTCAAAGGTTGTAACAACGGATGTAGAACAACATACTGAAGTACATAAAATATTAAGATGAGCCACAGTTTAGCACGACTCACATAAGGCTATAAAAATGCTGTTACAGCAACAGCCCACAGCTAGCAATAAACTGTAATGTCCTCACTAGGAGAGGATCCTACTTTACTACAAGAAAATCTAGTTTGCCTACACTGACCTTTACATTTATCTGAAGCAATTTTAATGTAGTTCACCAAAGGCTGACCCATTTCCTCTCTAACCCTTACCAGAACAGACCATGTAAGTCCTGTTTCCAGGAAACAGCACAACTGCTTTCACCCACTCCAAAACAGATCACACAGCTTCTGTTCAGTATTAATATTCAAACTGAAAACCCTAATGGAAATAATGGGCACTCACTTTTTCAGTGAAAATTAAGTATCATTTGTGTTCACCTACCACCTAAAGCACATAACAATATAGAGCTCTGACTGCTCACAAAATATTTAACAAACACACACCAATGAGAAAGTTAATTTAGTTGCCCAACTCTTAAGGAGAGGCATTATCTCTTGCCAAACCAACAGCTACATTTACATCCACTTTCTAGTTCTATACCTTTCCCTGTTAAATAGGACTAGGGCTTCTTGCCGCTAAATTTATGCTGCATCTGTGCCTCATCAATTCCAAAAAATACCATGAGTTTTGCTTCCTTCACAACCCACCTTGATCACAAGCTAAAGGCACAAGAAAAATCAAATAGTTCCTTCAACATCAAGATTACAAAACCTGACTTCCTATAATCTTTTCCCATATGGATTCTCTGATGTCTCGTAACACAGCTGTACTCACGGAGTACCTTTATCCTCAGACAGGTACTAATATGAATCCCATTTCTCCACATCAGAAGTTATTTTCACAAAGCCTCAGAAACACTAGTTCTGAGATCTCTGCTTTATTAATGATTGTGACTGAAATTTGGATTGTAGAGGTGCAAGTATTTGGGCGAGAGCAGCATATGATAAATCTCACTGCCTTCCTTGAAGAATTTACAGATTCAAAAAAGGAGAACTATCATGGTTCTTGGGACACACGAAGCAGGAAGCAAAACAAAGCAACACAATTAAGTAAAAATTATTAAAAAGATGGCAAGAGACTATGGTAGATTAGGAAATCACTGATAAACCTATGTACACAGAGGCTTATGTTTCCCTTCTCCCAGGTAACAAGACAAGAGGAAATGGCCTCAAGCTGCACCAGGGGAGGTTGAGATTAGATATTAGGAAAAATTTCTTTTAAGGAATGGTCAGGTATTGAACCAAACTGCCCAGGAAAGTGGCGGAAGCACTGGTGAAAGTGTTCAAAAAAAGTGTGGATGTGGCACCTGGGGACATGGTTTAGTGGTGAACGTGGCAGTGCTGGGGTAACAGTCAGACTCTGCCTCAGAGGTCTTTCCAAACTTAACAATTCCACGAGCAGAAACTGAAGTTGTGCCCAGACTATTTAAACTCCTCACCATCAAAAAGCCATCACTAAGAGGTGGACAAAGCATCCAGTTCCACATCCACACCTATTTATGTCCTTTGGCACTATCTGCTGGACAACCAGGTATGCAAAGCTACACCACAAGCCACCCTTTCCATCCCATATCAATGATCACTGCAGGGCATAACAGCTACCTACCAAAAAAGCTCCGCACTTTCCAACTTCTGAGGATCCTCATTCCTGTAAAGACTAAGAGCCAACACACTGGCAACACATTCAAAGTAAATCTGACAGGCAGACCAAAGAAACTTAATACAAATGTAATTTTCATACTAAAAAAATTAAAAATGTGACAGTATCAGAACAGACACCTACAGAAATTGAATGGTTTTGACTTCCATATGCGATAGGATGGACAGTCATAAAAGACGAGGACTCTTGAGACAAACCAGGATACTATGCTGGAGCACATCTACATATGAAAAGAGAAAACCAACACCCAGATCCCAGGCTATTTTTCATCTTCAAGGTATGACAACTCCCCTTTTTGGTAATCTGTTATGTATGTAAACAAGTTTCACAAAATAATAAAAGTATAGGAGAATTTCGAAAAAAAAAAAAATTCATGGAAGTGATTGTTCCTCAATTAAAGACAGTTATTACACTTGCTGGAAATGTCTACAAACTTTTTCTATATCAAATATGCAGCTCCTATATATTTGAATGCATACATTCATGATCAACATTCTATTCCTCCAATCACACATTAGACATTAAATCTTGGTACCAGCTCTGTATTTGAGAAACTTATTTAGAACCTTCTGGAGTTTCCTTACACTTGTTCACCAGCACAGGCTCGGGTCTGACGTGCTCAAAAGCACCTCTGCAGAGAGGGACCTGGGCGTCCTGGTGGACAACACGCTGTCCCTGAGCCAGCAGTGCCCGTCCCCAAGAAGGCCAATGGTGTCCTGGGGGGCACCAGGAAGAACACTGCCAGCAGGTCAAGGGAGGTGATCCTGCCCCTCTACTCAGCCCTGATGAGACCTGGAATGCTGGTTCAGCTCTGGGCTCCTCACCATAAGATAGACATGGAGTGGGTCCAGAGGAGGGCTATGAAGCTGATTAAGAGACTAGAGCTTCTCCCTTCTGGGAAAGGCTGTGGGAGCTGGGCCTGTTCTGGGCCTGTTCAGCCCCAAAAAGAGACAACTCGGAGGGGACCTCAACAATGTCTGCCAGTATCTGAAGCAAGGCTGCCGAGGGGATGGAGCCAGGCTCTTGTCAATGGTGCCAAGCAATAGGAGAAGAGGCAGCGGGCAGAAACCGATGAACTTGTAACTCGAGGTTACTTGAGGTCATTGGAGTCCCTGGGAGGGGTTACTTGAGGTCATTTGGGGTTACTTGAGGTCATAGGAATCCCTGGTAGATGTCACTTGGGGTGATTTTGGGGCTCCTTGAACAGGAAGCCCAGTTAGCCCAGATGCTGCCCCTGGACTTTGCTGTCCATAACATCCAACCAGGACCACAGACAGCAGCCAGGACAGCTGAACATGGGTGGACCCAATATACTTGGGCCAAGGTCTCCAAAGCCCCAGATATTTGGACTTCTCAACTGGAAGAAAAAGATGGGAGACCTCGGCTATCAGTGGCCACGGACAAGGACCCCTGGTGATTAATGGGCTAATATGAACTGTCATTATCTACCTTATTCTCTGTATTTACTTGCCACATCTGGTGCAGGGCCAAGACGTGGAAAAGTTGGGAGGGGATGTTTCAAACATTCCTGGTTGTTAGAATGGGTTAAGTTAATAATAACTAAGGTTTGTAAAGACAAATTGAGAAATAAGAAGAGGAAGGGTTGAGAGGAAAGCTAATGTCTTTACAAACAATTTGATGGTGAAGGTGTGGGTGTTAATGTCTTCGAAATGGGTCTTAATGTTTCTACTAGCTTTGGGCAGCAGGTTTGTTGCAGAGCCCAGAGAGTTCGGCTCCTGGAACAGACAAGGGTCTGCACAAGCCTGAGTTTCTGAGCTCTGGGGTAAAATGCCAGGTTAAAGGGTGGAGTAAGTGGTAGGCAGTTTGGGAAGGCTGTACCTCCCCTGTACCTCAGCCAATGGGGAAAGGAAGAGGGCAACATGCAGCCGGGAGTTTAGGATAAAAGAGGCTGTGCCCTCTGAAACCCATGAGAGAGAAAACCACATGGGCGTGTGCCCCAGTGGACTCTCTCCCTTCATTCAAATAAAGTTGCAGGACTCCTCTGTCTCCTTTTTGGACATAAATCTCCGGTGTTTGTGGATTTTCCTGACATGAGGAAGAACTTCCTTACTGTGCAAGTGACCAAGCACTAAATCAGGTTGTCCAGAGAGGTTGTGGAGTCTCTCTCACTGGGGATATTCCAGAACCATCTGGATGCAATGCTGTGCCATGTGCTCTGGAACGACCCTACTTGAGCAGGGAGGTTGGACCAGATGACCCACTGTGGTTCCTCCCAGCCTGATCATCTCTGCAATTCTGTCCTATACAATAAAAAGTATTTCAGGAATGATGTAATTTTATCACCTGTTATACTGCTGATCCCCCTAAAAATTAGGCTAACTTGCAGTAAGTACATCTGACTTTTCTAAAACTGCTGCTTATCTAAAAAGGCTCAACAATAAATACTATCAGTCTACTCATATATAACAGTGAAAAAGTGTTCAGTGCAGAGCAATGGCATACAGTCAGAAAGATGCTGACATGAACTACATTTAACAAGGCTCTAACACAAATGAATTGGTCAGCCAGAAATGAGATTTGGAGCAATTTATCATGAGAGGGAGCAATTCTTGCAATCTCATTGCTGCCATTTACTGATATGCTTGCCCTTTTCAGAAGTATGACTTCATTAATTAATTGTCAAAGTGCAGAATCACATGACCTGTCAAATCGTGGTAATAGGCTAAAGTACCACAGTCATTATCAAAAGAATCAGAGTGCCCAGCAAGTATCCAAACTGCAAACTATTCTTAAATTGCCACATGAATTCACAATTTAAATGAAAAACATTCTGCTTTGCAGGAGCTCTACCACCTGAAGTGAAAAATTTTACTCTGTGGCTGTTCTGAACCTACTCACTTCTAATGTTTTTAGAAAGCATGGGTTTTTAATTTTCTACATCAAGTATTAGACACTGTAAAAAGTATTTTCCTGCATCCCACTCAAACGGGCCTCCTTTAACAGACAGCTTCTGAAATAACTTACGTAGAAGAATAAGAGAGCAGCTCTGAGGAGTGGTCAGATTTGTAATGAATAACATTTCAATATTTTCCTCTGTATCGAATTCCTCTCAGCAGTGTACTTGCAAAGGAAAATCTTTACTGTCTGATGACGATTACAGAAAAATATGCCTACATCTCATGTTGCTGAAGGCGATGCTAAAAGCCTCTCAAACTAAATTACTTTATGTGGACACAAAATAGTGAAATTTAAAGACAAATGACAGATCAAATAAATAGTGAAAACTTTCACAGAATACAGGTACATATTTGGAATGTCTCGAGGAATGTTTCTACTGTATGTAGCATTAGTACTCAAATAAAAATACTTGCGCCACTGGAGTACACCTCATTCTCTGAAACATTCTGAATTACACCAACAGAAGTTGTTATATTTATACCAGGCAAATTTGGATGCCTAGCAACACCAGAAAAATTGTTCTAGCAAATAATTATCACCTGGTCAAATAAGAACTCTCTTTGAAAGTTTTCTCATTTAGAAAAACATAGAGAAAAAATACCCACAGGAAAAAAAATGGTGGTATCAGCAAAAGTGCAGGAGAAACAAAGCACTAAACCTTTCCATTCCTCTTCCTCCCCATTCCCAGAAAAGAAACAAAGAAAAAGATTAAAGGAAATCTATTTCAGACCTATTTCAAATCTATTTCAGCTGGGAAATCTACCATCAGGTAACTGTACATGTAATATAGCTTCTAAAAGTTGTTTACCAAACTTTGAAAAAACCCCCACAAACAAAATCCCATCACAATCCTCCTTGCTTCCAGTAATAAGTGAAATGAGCGAGAAGCTACACACACCAGTTGCTACCAAACATACCACAAGATACCCAACATTTCAGGAAGAAAACAAAAGGCTTCCCAACTGATTGCTACCAAACATATCACAAGATATCCAACATTTCAGGAAAAAAACAAGAGACTTCCCAGCTGGTTGCTTGGAACATCTTGCTTCCATCAAGTCTCTCCACTACCAGTCTTTATATCTCCATGGCCTACTAACAAAACTGACCTTTTCTATTCTGTTACTCGGCCTCCCTTCCCTACACTGCTACAATAAAAACAATACGCCCTTTAAGATCACTATGCTAGCATAAGGAATTACATAAAACAGTAAATCTATGAACTTTTTTGCCGGAGAACTACCCATACTTTCCCTGCTCGATGGCTACAGCAGCACTTGTTGATTCTTGGTTTGCAGCAAGAAAGCTTTAGCGCAGGAAACACACCGCACAAGATGCTCAGCTGCACACGCTGCAAGGGCTTTAGGCCTTAGAGAGTCCACCACTACTGGAAAAACCCAAACACACAGGAAAACCTAACTAAGCTCGGGACAAAAGTTTTGCTTTATCTTCCGCCCGTCGTCTTTTTCTCAACAAGGCGTGGAAGTTTCTTCCTCCAGCCCACCGCTCGCTCACANCAGCGGCGGCGCACACGTGTGTCCCCCCCGGCTTACCAGCTCTTCCTCGCCGCCTGAGCTCGGGTCGGGGGAGGTTCAGCCACCCGGAACATGAACCCGGCGCCTCCCCCGGCCGCTCCCCGAGGAGGCTGGCGCCGCTTCGCAGAGACTGGGCGAGGGGAGGCGAGCGGGGGCCGAGGGCGGGAGGGCTCGGGCCGGGCGGGGGGGGCGCGGGCGGCCGGCGCNTTTGCCGGAGAACTACCCATACTTTCCCTGCTCGATGGCTACAGCAGCACTTGTTGATTCTTGGTTTGCAGCAAGAAAGCTTTAGCGCAGGAAACACACCGCACAAGATGCTCAGCTGCACACGCTGCAAGGGCTTTAGGCCTTAGAGAGTCCACCACTACTGGAAAAACCCAAACACACAGGAAAACCTAACTAAGCTCGGGACAAAAGTTTTGCTTTATCTTCCGCCCGTCGTCTTTTTCTCAACAAGGCGTGGAAGTTTCTTCCTCCAGCCCACCGCTCGCTCACAAACGCGCCCAGCCGCCGAGACACGACAGCGGCACTTCTCAGACCTCCAGCCCCTCGTCCCCCGGGGGTCCGGGGCGGGCTCCATCACCCTCCCCCCAGCGTTACGGGGCAGCAGGGGGGAGGCCCGGCCGGAGCGGGGCCACCGCTCGCCCCCACGTTCCCACGCCCCAGCCGCGGCGCGGAGACGGCGGCCGGACCCCCTCCCGCAGGCAGCGGCCCCGCGGCCGGGNCTTCCCTTCTCTCGCTCGGCCGCTGCCCAGGGACGCCGCGTCCCCTCCGGCACCGCCGCCTGGGGTTCGGTACAGGTCCGCGGAGCTCCCGCTGCCCGCGGAGCGCTGCCCGTGCCGGGCTGCGGGGCCGCCGGGAGCAGCGACACCCCCGCGCCGGAGCGCACTGGGACCGTCCCGTTGCCATGGCGGCAGCGTCGTGCGGACGGGAGGAGGGAGGGAGCATGGCCGCCCTGGCCCGGCTGCAGGAGAGGCTGCAGGGACTCCGGGAGGAGTATTTCCTTGTGAACAGGTACTTGGGCCCTGCCGCTGGTGGGGCGGGATGCACCTCCTCGTGCTGGGCTGGGGCGGGCCCCGCTCTTCCCCGGCAAGGAGATGGAGGCAGCCCCCCTGGAAACCGTGTCCCGTTCTGGGCTCCTCAGTGCGAGGGAGACACGGAGCTCCTGGAGAAGGTCCGGTGGAAGGCTATGAAGATGATCAAGGAACTGGAGCATCCCTCTTACGAGGAAAGGCTGCGGGAGCTGGGCCTGTTCAGCCTCGAAAAGAGACGGCTGAAAGAGAAACTCATCAGTGTCTGTCAGTATCTGAAGGGAGGGTGTGACGAGGACGGGCCAGGCTCTTCTCGGTGGTGCCAAGCAATAGGATAAGAGGCGATGGGTAGAAACTGGGTGCACTGCAAGTTCCATCTAAATAGGAGTAAGAACTTTACTGTGCAGTGACTGAACACTAGAACAGAATGCCCAGAGAGGTTGTGGAGCCTCTCTCACTGGAGATATTCAAAAACCTGGACACAATCCTGTGCTCTGTGCTCTGGGATGACCCTGCTTGAGCAGGGAGGTTGGACCAGGTGACCCACTGTGGTCCCTTCCAACCTGACACACTCTGTGATTATGCGATTCTGTGAATCTGTTTCGCTTTAAAATCCCTCCCGAGAGCACCAGCCCACCTCCTTGTTCCCAAGTATTTCCACAGCGATCTGAGGAGACCTGATGGCAGCAGCGCAGCGTCTTTAAGGCGCCCGTTTATACACTGAAAATACTGAGCGTCCGGCTCTTCCCCAGCTCCCTTGCTAATTTTGAGGGAAGAGGAGCCTCTGGAAACTCCTGAAACGCGCTGAGCTTCGCGAGTTCCGCCCTCTCCCGCCTCGGGAGCCGACCTCCTTTCCCCGGTCCCGCCTCGGGAGCCTCCCATCTCTGTCCGCCCTAGCGGCCTGTTATTCCCTGGGCATCCCTCGTGGATACCTCAGGATGCGGCCCGCCAGCCCTGGGTCCCGGAGCTCGTGCCTCCGATCTGTGACTGTGCCTGGAGGTTTGTCCTCTTGCAAGGACACTACATTTATATATATATATATATATAATTATTTATTTACTTATTTTTTTTTAAAGTTAATTGAAAGAGATCAGTTCAGATCTGTTACCCTCGTTCTCACCAATTGGGACAGTTCGTGCTGGTGGTGGCCAGCTTTTCCCAGACCAGATTTTAGGAAATTAAAAGTTATAAGACTTACTTAAATATTGCAGAGATTTGTCCAATAAATCCTTTTATTCAGCTGCACTGTTGCTGTGTTTGTAATGCAAAAGCTCAAACAGAAAAAAACCCCAAACATGTTTAGCATAGTTGTGATTTTTTTCTTCACTAAGAAATGAATCATTTATTTTTGAATCTAATTACAACATCATTAGCATGAATAACAAAGCTCCTGAACATCACTAAAAGTTACAGGGATCATGTCCTGCCTTCATGTAAAGTGTTGTGTTTTTCTGTTCTTTCGCTGAACTTTTGCTCATACTCTCGTGCCTGTACACACAGCAGTTCACTAAACAAACGTCAGTTACAGGAGACTATGCTTGTATTTCACATATTTCAGGTTAGAAAGAGCAGTCTGAGCCAGACTTGGAAATCCATTGGAGGGCAGCATGCTTGATGTTTGGGGATTTGTTTTTTGGCAGAGCTCTCCAAAACTGAATTATTTCCCTTTTAAGAATGGGCTATGATCTGTCAGTTTCAGAAAATTCAGGTTTGCAGCTGAGAATGCAAATGAGAGGATTCAAAGAGTCCAGCTCAGCAACAAATCTTAATAATGCTTTTCTGATCTTAATAACATTCGTGTTGTGCTTTATACAGAACTCTGTTTATGTGAGAGGTATGAGGTGTCCTAAACTGGCTTTTTAGGGAAAGCACCTTTCTAGGGAAGAACTTGCCCAATGATGCCACAATGCAAGAATACCATAAGCCTGCATTTTGAGAAATACCCTCAGCATAAGGATTAGGATATACAAGATCCATTAGTTCATTCTCTTAAGTGTTACACAATTTGATCACTCTACTCGTTCAAGAACCTACTTTTATTTACTGTAGCATCTGTATGTCAGGTGATTGAGTAGGCCTTTTTAACTTTCAGTACAGCCTTTGAGAAGTATCTGTGACTCTCAAGAGCTTAGTTCAAACAGTATGACAACTGTGCAAGCTGATCAAAAGGGCAGATACCTGCTTGAGAAACTTACACCTCGAAACACTTCTGCTGGCAAGGGCAGCTGGAAGTGTTTGTGGAACTATCCTGTGAGAAAAACAAGTCTGTTGTTGGTCTGCTTCAATAAACTTTACAAGGACTTCTACCCCATCCTGGCCAGGCAAGACAGAATGCCAACTGAAAAAAAACCTAGCAGGGAGTAAGAGAGGGGAAGGCTTCTGCACTTCCAGAAGACTCAGGTCTTTTCCAAGTGTGTAGGAATGGGTTTGGAGCTGTCACCTCTGACACGGCCAGTCCCACCTCCCCTTCATTTCTAGGCTGTAATTGTTGCTGCCTGTCCTGGGCCAAATCACTCACACCCTTTTAATCAAAATGATTTTCCTCTAAGTAAAAGTATTCTGGAGGTGTCTGCTTCCTGTGAAGACTAGGAAGCTGCACAGGAAAGGAAGAAAACTCTCTAGCCAGTTTTGAAAACTATTAATTTTGTGGTTTTAGGTAAAAAAGCCTGTTTCCCAGAGTTTTCACGCACTGAGAATGTCTGATGCACATCAGATGACAGTGAAATTTGTGCCCATTTAATGTGATTTGAGAGCACATGCTGCACCAGATGATATAAAATGAGTGGAGCTAATGTTTCCTGATCTCTGGTAGTAAATCTGCAATTCATTTCATTTCCAGGAATATAATGAGGATAATCCTAATTTATCAGATAAAAAATAAGCTTGTTGGTATTTACTGAAGCAATTAATGTTGACATGAAACTTTGTTAGGAGAGCTAATTAAGAAAACTAACTAATAGTAACCTAATGGTTATTTTTTGTCAGGTGTAACAAATTAAAGAATTTGGTGAGTATGTTCCTAATAAAAATGGGAAAGAATAAAAATCCGTGAAAATTAAAATTTAATTTTAAGTTCAAAGACTTGATGGTTACTGACACTCTGAAACAAACAAAAATTAATAAAAGCTAGAGGTGATATAATAGCTGAGTTCTACCCCTCAGCATTGAAACTCATAATGGTAATGATTTCTTCCTGAACTCTCTGAAAAGTCTCCTCCAGACGAATAATATATTTCTTTAATCTCTTTTAGATTCCTGGTTTTCCTTACATGACTTTTAGCTTTGTCACAAACACTGTAGAGACACAATTTTATGCAGTTATGTGATTTTTGTTTTAACTCAGGCCTAATTATCATTAAAGCATTATCCACATATTTCACCTACGCTGGGAGAATGTGACATGCTGTCATGTATCTAAGTTTTGTGTGGGAATAAGAAATACCCACTTCCTAAACTTACATCCTCTACGAGCTGCAATATTTTTGTTACCTTCATACTATGCAACTAATGTAAACTATATTTTTCTGCACTACCACTGAATTATGTAGAATTAAAAGTGAAAGACCTGGTGAAAAGGATCCCAAGCTACAACAATAAAACATTTCCTTGCTTTGGTTTGGTTTTTTCTTTGGTTCTACATTACCATGCTGAGAAGTATTACTACTTTTATATTTTCAGAGCTATAGATGAAGACAGAAAAACAAAGTACAAAGCTGCTGTCAAGATCCAGCGCTGGTTTCGAGCATGCAGAGTCCGAGCCTATCTGAGGTAGTATATTAAGCCTATCTTAATCCATGTTTCAGCATTGAATTTTTCATCAAAATTTCTCATGGTATTATTTGATTTTAATAAAATGAGAGCATTTTGGAAAAAAAAAGAGAATAACTGTTATCCAGTTTTTCGACAGAATTAAATATATGCTGTGGCACTGTAAGAAATAATTTTTGACTTTCAGAACTGTATACAATTAAAAAGGCATGATGCTAGAAAGCATGGAAATTATCTTCAGAACAGATACACAGTATTGTTTAAGAAGTCTTGTTATGACTGGAAGAAAGAGAAACAACTAGATGTTGCTTAGATATGCTGTTTCAGAAACTTTTCATATAGAATCATAGAATATCCTGAGTTGGAAGGGCCCACAAGTGTCTTCAAAGTCCAACTCCTGGCCCTCCATGGGACAATCCCAAGAGTCACACCCCTTGCCTGAGAGCATTGTCCAAATGCTTCTTGAACTCTGTCAGGCTTGGGCTGTGACCACTTCCCTGGGGAGCCTGTTCCAGTGCTCAACCACCCTTTGGGTGAAAAACTTATTTCTAATATCCAACATCATATATCTTCCCAACACAGCTTCAGGCCACTGCCTCAGGTCCTGTCACTGGTCATCAGAAAGAAGAGATCAGTGCCTGCCCATCCTCTTCCCCTTGAGAGGAAGGTGTAGACTGCAGTGAATTCTCTCCTCAGTCTCCTTCAGGCTGAACAGCCCAAGTGACCTCAGCTGCTCCTTTTATGGCTTCCCCTCAAGACCCTTCACCATCTCTGTTCTGGGAAATACTGCATCAACACTGGACTTGATCTTGGATGTCATTTCCAGCCTTAGTGATTCTATTATTTTATAACCTTGATACAAATTTCCTGGAAGCTGTGGTTGGTCCATTCTCCCAGAAAGCCCTCCTCCATTTTTTTATGTCATAAGCCCAACTGGCCAAACTCATGTGCTCGAACTTCTGTATCTTCATAGAAGTTTAGGCCCTGAGGGAGAGGGATTATTACATCTTCTAGTTTAACCTCTTGCCTGTTGCAAGTAATTGTACGTCATCCACACCTACTGTATCAAACCTAAAGAATTATTAGCTTAAATAGTATTTACTACTTAATGGCCAATATTTCCCTCACAGAAAGATAGGTTGCAGTCTTTATGTCCACTTAGAAGAAATGTACTTAAGTTGCACCAGAGGAGATTCAGATGAGATATTAGAAAAAACAATTTTGATGAAAGAGTGATTAGGCATTGGAATGACTTGCCCAGGGAGATGGTGGAGTCACCATCTCCTGAAGTTCAAGATGTGTCTGGATGTGGCACTTGGGAATATGATTCAGGCGTGATTATGGTGCTGCTGGGTGGACAGTTGGACTAGACCATCTTGAAGGTGTCTTCCAACCTTGATTGAGTCTATGATTCTGTGATTCTCTCTGGCTTACTTAGGAGCACAGGGTCAATGTAGCCAATTCTCAATGTTCTGAATTACCCTAAGATTTCCTTCCCTGAGTGGAGTGCAAGGCTTATAAGTTTGATGTCCATAGTTAGGTGGTATGAATGATCTCTTATACAGGTTTTTCTAGGCAGTCATAAAGTAATAATTGTATTATTTTCTGAAGAAATTGATGCGAGACATCAATTATGAAATTTTTAGTAGCTATATATATATATATATATAAAAATAAAATAAGAACAAAGTAAATATTCACAATTAAGCTAGGTGTAATTTTATAAAAGCAGAACGGTGTCTAAAAGCAAATAAAGTATCTAAGAATTCAAATATCAGTGGATTTTGTCAAATAGTTAGAAATGGTACAGCTGTGAAAATGTTGCATATGACAGAAAAAAATTCTGAACTGGCCAGATATGTTGGTTAAAACCATGAAAATAAAACAATTTATTATGCAAATTAAATTTGTAAGGCTTTTTCATTAAACTTTTCTAATCGTATCCAGGTAAGCTTGCTGTAACCCATGTTTTCCAAAAACAAAACTGTGTGTGTATGGATAAATATATGTATGTGGTGGTCTGTTAGTGTGTGAGTGTGTTTGTGCATATCTATGTGTATATGTATAAAGTATGTGTGTAGTGGTCACCTGTTTTATGGCTAATACACTGTATGTTATTTTTATTATTAAGAAAAGTTAATTTGTCTGAAGTCTGAAAAACCATTATTTTGTTGATATATTTCATTTTAGAAATCTGAGCAAAATGGCAATTTTGATACAGAAGTGGTGGAGAGGTTATCTAAGAAGAAAACACTTCAGAGAAATAGTGGAGGTAGAAAAGTACTTTTTAAAATTTTGTTTGGTTATTTGTAGAATACGTATGAATAATTCATTCGCTCATCATGAAATAAAAAAGCCGAAACTTGATCCTTTATACACACAGACACTTAACTTTACTGTAATGAAAAGCACCATTAATTTCAGCAAGCCTACCCATAACAGTCAAGTTAAGTCAGTGTTTAAGTGTTTGCAGCTCTGGAGTATTGGTCCCCAAACCAGCAATGAGATCTGCTCATGCAGAAGTCTGCCCACATGATGCTAATTGCAGGATTGGAGCTTCACAGATGCTGCTTTTCTTTCTTTCCTTGGTAGAACTTTCAATTTTTGAAATAAAAGAAGCCAATGTGTCTACACGTTGCTGTTTTATGTTTAAGTGGTTTAAATTTCTTACTTAATGAACCTTGAAGTATTTGAGGTTTTGCCTTAGGGCACACAGCAGATCACAGTCAATCTAATACCCGTGATAGACCTGAGGAGATCGAAAGCATGTGATAGCACACAAGCTAAAACCTCTCTTAACAGGTTTAGGGGACTAAGAAGAAAATGTTTAGCATAAAAAAATTAAATTCTTACTATGTGGTTTACTTCACTAATTTATCAATTTATGCTAATGTTTTACAATAGTGTTAATCTTGTTAGTCATTTAATCTTGATTAATTTTGTTGAGTTGCTGTGTTTCAGTCAAAACAGTCAATTCAAGAAGTAAAAAAAGAGCTGTAATAAACCATGTATTACAGAACAAAGTTCGTACTCCTTACTAAACTATGTTTTCAAGTAGCAAGACTCGTGTACCTGAAAGATCATTTATTTTTTCCCCAAGTCTATCAGTAGTCTATGCAAAGATTTTTTTCTCTTCCGACTTAATAACTGGCATAACTAATAAATGATGAACCATCCTTTCAGTCTGTGTTTTTTCAATGATCTTCTAAAACTAATTCTTGAATACAGAGCAGATAGCTGTGTGGTTGCTTTGGGTTCTGTTTTGAAAAAAAGTAGGACTTCAGCTGAATATTGTTCCTGAGTTTAAGGAAGGGTAGTTTAATCTGGGAAAGCTTCTGTAGAAGAGAGACATGATAATCTATCTTAAAATTTGTTAATGAAAAGAAAGGATCTGTGCAGTCACTGGAACAAGGGAAGGAAGAAATCAACACGATCAAACAGATTTCCTGTAATCACAAAGCTGAGAGAGCTAACATCATAAACTCCCCTCAGCTTTCTGTTCTTGAATATATTTCTGAAAAGTAAAATAAGAGTCTTTAGTCAATAAAACCTTGTGTATATTTAGTTCTTTGAATAGACGTAACTGAAAAACTCTTGCCAAATCTGAAGTCTGTGGAACAATGTAGGACAAAAAATTCTGCAGCTTAAAACACGTATTCTAAATCAGATCACGAATTCGTCCAATTTCTGGTTTCCAGTACTTATCCAGGCTATCCAGGCCTCTAGAGGAAGAGAATCTCACCAGAAAGCTTACAAATTTTATAGCAATCAGCACAGGAAATGATCTTTTTCCCTCAAACACTTCAAGCAAAATCTCAGCAGCTTAGCATAATTTTCAAGTTAAAGGATCAGGTAGTGTTTGCAATGAACTCTTGTTAATAAGTGTTGTAATGACTCCTGACTATGAAACACAATGATACATTTGGCATGATAGTTCCTTAAATACACTGGTCACTTCAAAATTTGTCTGCTGATAATGATTGGATTGGTATCTGCTGCCAGCAAACAAGGCAAAGCATATGCACAAAATACCCATGATTGCTTGATAATAAATCATTTTAATGATTATATTCAAAATTGTGAAATGTGAATGGTACTGATGCGGAAAATAACAAAGGCTGAGGCTCATCACATTGGCTGTCCATATGTGCATCACCACTAGTATTTCATTTGCTTCTCTCCTAGTGCCTCTTCCTTTGATTCTTAAAATATATTAAGTAAAAAAATCCAACACCTATTGATGGCATTTATATGATTAAAGTTATGTGCCTTTTGATATAAAGCTTTTTTTCCTGATTAATCTCAAGCTAAAATTAAGAACTGCTCTCCTACAGTTTTCTTAATAACTTGGTTACATTGATTGTGTTAGATTCTGGAAATTGGCATGACTTGCAGGAAAAGATGAATTTTAGAACCAGGCAAACACCAGAACATGAAACAAACTGTGCATCGTTTCTTACTATTTTCTCAAAGCCAATGAACCATTTGCTAAAGCAAGGGGATTTGTAACATTTCATTTTTATATGGAGCTGGTATGCATGATGGCCATATTTTCAGTTTACTTTGGAAGGAGATGCAGTTGAGAAAAGTGAATATTTTATGTTTTATAGTTTGACACCACCCTAAGTGATTTGGCTTCAACTCAACAACCAGTTTAAAATAGCTCTAGTCCAATGGGAATAAGACAAATGCCTATTTGCTCTACACAAACCCCCAAAATACACCACCACCCCATTCCCAATTTAGACCATCTGTTGTATCCTTCTCTCAACCTTGATCTCAGTCTCAAACTCAACCAGATTTGTTTCTCTTTGAATTTGTCATTCTGTATTAACTCTTTAAAGCAAAAGAAGACACCAATCAGAGCACATTTGTGGATGATCCCCAAGCATATTTTTAAATACAAAAGGAGAAAGTAATACAACAGTTTATATATAAAAGGCTTCAAATGCGTTTTGAAAACGTACACTTAAGGTAGGCTGGTAGGAAGGCCTGTATAGTAATGTCAGACTTCATGAAAAAGACATCCTGGCTCAGAAGTAGAGGTGGCACATGGATGAGATGGGAAAGGAATTCTTTCCAGAGAGTGTGCCTGGCAGTGTCACCTTTGAATTGGCACTCAGTGAAAAAATGAGGGGCAATCCAATGAGCACAGGCTGAAATGCATAGAATTCCACTTAAGCATAAGAAAAGAGTCTTCCGGACGAGCAGGCCCAAGCTCAGGAAAGAATCTTTTGTGTATTAGGAGAGCACGTAAACGTAGACTTGGGTTGAAACACTAAATTATGACTCTGCTTTTGTGAATAGGGATGAACCCATTCTTCATCATTTGTAACATCAGAACTTTCGAATCAGGATTAGAAAACAGAGGGCAAATCCATTTGCAAAAAAAACCTAGATGGTGACACAGCCTTTGGCTTTTGGTGCAAGAATAAAGTTGTGAGACAGTTGCATGAGCAATTCTGCATTTGGGAGACTTGTGATTTAGAGCAGGAGTTGAGCAGAAGCAGGAGTGTGTGACTTGCTTCTTGTTGTGAGTGACCCTCTTTAGTGGTGGTAGGGTAAGGCCTGGATTCCTCACACCTTAGTGGGTGTGCAAGATCAGACCTTAGCTGCTGTTGACTGTCTCTGTAAATAGTAGACAGAGTTCTTCAATACTTGGCCAAGCTCAGAGGGAAAGCGGTCCCACATTGTCTTTCAGTATGGATGATATAAAGGGCATTAATGATGTCAGGTCTCCAATTTAGGTTCTTCAGTGAAATGGGATGCATTCAGACCTAAGTGCTCACAGCCTTCAAATATGAGAAGAATAAACAAAAAGGTGTAAGATTGTTTAGTTTAATCACTGATGGACAGAAATCTAATAAACATTTTTAAGCTTCCATTAAAATGTATTTTGTATATTTGGTGGTGTGGTAACTCTTATTCTCTTCCAAAGAAAGAAAAGATGAGCTGCAAACCAAAATTTTATGAATTTAATCGAACAGTTTAGGAATATGCTTAAGTCAGGCAACCATTATTTCAGTCCACTATTAGCTATCTACGGTTAGTATCACTCAGAAAGTGCTTACGGTGAATAAAGGGGAGAGAGACAGTCCATTATTTATTCTAATTTGTACATCTGGGGTAGATTTTCCTTTGAATATATATATGTATATTTGTATGTGTATGTATACACATCCACACGTACACGTGAAACTTCTTTGAACTTTTAACAATTCCGCAATTTTCTTTCACTTAAGAAATATCTTTTGTACTGTTTCCATTATTAGTAGATTGGTATGATATTAAAGTGAGCTTTTAAAATGCACCTTAATTAAACTGTAGGAATTATGCCTTGCTTAATGTAATGAAGAAAGAGAATTTAAAATGAAGTAGCATCATTGTGTTCATTTGTAAATAACATATTGCAGCCAACTGTTTCTTAATTGCCCAGACTGTTGATAAATAATCCAGTCCTGCTGCTCTCCACAGACAATTTGCTTTGGATCAGACTAGGCAATTCAAATAACACTAATTACAGTGAAACCCTTTTATAGTGAATTCCTTGTTTGCCATGGGGGAGAAAATCACTATATCAGGGGAAAGCACTTTTGCCTTTGATTTGTGTCTAAAACATGAGAAACACATAAAAGCTGCATGTTGTGCTAAATAAAGGACATACTCTTGCATTCAAAGTACTTATATTTTACTTTTTATGATACAATTGTGAATTATGTTCATTTTGCATTTGTAATTAGAGGGCGGAACAGATGTGAAAGCTTAGTTTAAAGTGATGTATCCATTAAAATAACCTATGCTGCCAAGTGATTGCTTAGTATAATAGGGGATTCGTTCACTATGAGAGGAATTCTACTTTATTGGAAGGAAACCAGGACTTCAGGAAATGTTTTCTATATCAGGGGATTCACTGTAACGTGGTATCATTGTATTTATGATTTTATGATGTTAAAATGAATATTAAATGAAACAAAATTCCCAACGATTACTCGGGAGGCAGCTAAGTACATAACATTTAGTACAGATGGTTGGAAGGCACAATTTTGCTCCATCACTGCATCCGTATCCTTGAACGATTTTGACTAAAGACAGCATTTCTCTGAATTTTTCATTAAACCAGACGTCTTGAAATATGAATTCCTTTTATGTTTCTGTGAGTTTTGGCTAAAAGAACCCCAGTGAATAAATCATACAATACTACATGTCACCAGCACTTGTGAATATTTCTGCTTTGTTATTCTACTCTCAGTAGAGCACCATTGATTATCAAACTCAGCGGAGAGCATTTTATGATCATATATCTCCATTAGCTCCTAGTTTGACTACCATAGATTTTTCTGGTTAAGCCTGCATTATGTATTAGGAAGCCTATCTCTTCAATACAAAGTTTGATTTTATTCTCTCTAAGCCTAGAACTCTTATTATGTATTATGTATAAAGATTCTTATCTTTTATATGTAAAAATAGCAGGACTGTCTTTGTGTAACTGAAATATATGCCATCTTTTTTTTTTCTTGATTCACAGAGAGCATATTTTATTAAGAAGCTGAAATTCTACAATGAAATGGCTGTCAGGGTAAATATTTCTTCATTTGTTAAACAAATGAAAAGTCAATTGTGCTCCGAATTTGCTTTTAATAAAATGAGCAAAGCAGAATAATATACACTTGATTGATATGCTGATGGCAACAGCAGGAAATACTACATAGTTAAAAATTAAAGTTACACTTTGTAGTCAGGGTTGTATTTGAAAACTGTAGCTGAATTTGAGGTGCCTGAACGTGTCTTGCCCCATTTAAATGTCCATTGGACCTTATCATGTATGATACTGATAAACCCCCAAACATTCTAACCTACAAATGTAAGAATATTTGTTCTACAAATGTACTCATATATTTACAATTCTGACAAATTACAGGGCTTTTAAGCTTGTTGCTGTGGCTGTGCTTTTTCTTTTGTTAGTACATGGCGCTTGATGTATTGGATCTCAAGAGTTAGAGAGCACAGGACAATTTCATTGCTTAAACATAGAGGTGGAACTGAACTGGTCTCATTGATGATACTATGAGTGAATTTTGCAAGATGAAGAAGAGTATAAACAGTCCTTGAAATGCAATGAATCTGCAGCAAATGAACTTGATTGTGGGTCAAACTGCAAAACGTATTTAACTAGAAACTAGCTTTTTTTCCCCTGATCTTTGAAACCGCACTTGAACAAATATCTAAAACAAATATGGGAAGGAAATAACATAATTTTTGGGATTAAGTCTTTTTATGTTACTTATTTCTTTCATTTTGTGATATAAAACTGCTTTACTTTAGAGGCCTATATCTTTTTAGGCCAGGCACCTTGCCTGCAGGAATATGGTGACAATGGAGGTTAACCCAGGGAAACTCCTGTAGAGTAGGAAGATTCTCAGAATGGATTTTAATTTTGTGGCCTCTCTGGGTCCAGAATAACTCAGAGTCAAGAGATCTGTACTCATCAAGTGTTTTGTTTAGTTCTGGTTCTCTCAAAGGCACAAATTAGAATCTTACGTTTCGTGCATGTTAGAGAACCGAAGGTGTTTAACAGCAGTTTAATACCTCGCAAATGTACCTTTTTATTGTTGTTATAGTTCATTCCATACTTAGCTAGTTTGAAAGTATTCCACAGTGGATAAATGCTGTTTACTCATGCAGCTGAGATCAGTGAGAAAACATAAGATGTAAGCCAGCTCTTAAAAGTTGCCTCTATACTTTCCGAAGACATTTGAAGACCATATTTCAGAGGTAATTATGTATTCTAGTCAAATGGAGTTTTGCATTTAGTCTTTCATTTTTAAAAGAAATTGACTGTGTTCCCATTCATCTGTAATGGAAATATAATGTTGAATCATAGGTGATATAAATCTTCAAAGTACCATTTTTTCAGTCATGTCCTTTTCTTTAATGGAAATTTAAATCAGTAGAAAACAATAGAACAGATCTTTATTTAGTTGCAAATGTCAGAATCCGATTCTCCTCTATCTAAATCTTGTGCAGCCATATCTGCAGAGCAGACTTAAAATGCTACCAATCTGAAACACTGAATGCTTCTAGGGTTTTTTCTGTCGTGTTTCTTGAAGAACTAACCAAAGTCCAGGACAGTAGCGGATCAGGCCTGTTGAGTTTCTGCATAGATGATGGTGCTCAGACTTTAGGCTTCCTAAGCCAACAGTGCCTTATATTCACACATCATGAGTTTGATTCATGATTAACGTAGCTCAGTGTTCTAAAAATATAACAATAACTGTGTATGTTTTTCTATTTAACCACTTAGTTTTGTCTCATGGTAATTAAAATTAGATATTAATATTAAATATTTATTTCTGTTTATAGTCTCTGTTTAGAAAGGCAGTTTCAATTCTGGCATTTGAAATATCATTGAGGGCATATACCTGCTCATAGTTTTGAAGCCAGTCTACATATACTGTCCTTCTGGATTGCATTTGGTTGTAATCAGAGCTCTCAATTCTACCTTTTAAAATTAAATCAGATATCTTTTTTAAACAGTTCAGTTTTGAGGCAAAATATGATTCTCTCTCTTAAAAGATTTAAGGTTGCTGTAAATTTTCAGCAACAAAAGTAATCCTATGGCAAAAAAAAAAATCCATGAGCAGATGGCTTTTGATATATCAAGGTTTTGCCATTTGTTTTAGTGCTTAAAATAAACATTATTTATAAGACCACTTACATTTTGATGTTACTTAATGAGGAATATGCATCATTGATTTGACTAGCTTAAGAGGTCATTTAGAACTTGCCCATTAACAAGCTGTAATCTGCTGAGCACACAATGACTTTGTTTAAAATTATCTGTTCAGTGCTGATCAATGACAATAATTGTTTTGTACCAATCACTGTTGAAACTTGCTAATTACTTTGAAGGGCATACACACACTTGTCTCTTCTTTTTCAAGAATTTTTTAAACATTCACCTTAGAATTAAAAAGAAATGCAGTCATAACATTATACTTCTTTATAAAAGCAAACATTTAGGACTTTCACATTGAAAATATGGGCATCATCTGAAGCTTTGTGTAAAATGGTCTTTCCTAGAAAGATTAATCTTCAGTTTTGGGATCTCTGACACACAGTATTAGGGAAATACAAATCAGGCATAAAATAATTTGAGACACAATGCAGTTTTTCTTATGTTTCATTCAGTTGAAATCAGTGAGTTCATTCTGAACAGAAAGTGGTGTAAATAAAGGTAGAGTGCAGCATTTAATTGGTACACTGAGCCCACTGGAGGTAATTATAGCTTTATACAATTTGAGCCTTTTGTCTTTCAGTTTGAGTTTTGATCCTTTAACCCAGAAATATCCAGTTCTGCATTTATAACTGTGAGGTGAAGACTGTCAGAAAGAGTTTCAAAGGGACCATAATCCTGCATTAATGAGCACATGGCTAGATGGGAGCCAAGTTGCTCTTGTTGAGAAATTTTGAAGCCAAACAGAAAAACAAAGCTAAGATCCTTATTCACATGCAAAGGATTTTGCTTAATCCCAGATCTCTGAAGGCATACTCATTCTCTGCTCTTTCTCTATTCCTTTTTAACCCAATAAGCTTGTGTATGAGAAAGTAGTGTTGCAAAGAATCTGAAATTTACTATCACCTATTGCAAAGCAGCATATCTAGAACCTTTCTTGTTCCCAGAACTCTTATTTTTTCATATTGTAACAATATCTAGAGGTCCAAACCCCTTTCATTCAAAAACAAAATGAAACAAAATAACAACAAGAAAACAAAGAAAAAATTCACAAACAAGTAACAACCCATACGTAAAAAATGACCAACTTCTGAAATTAGTTTCGTGTCGTATTTGGGAAGGGAGGAAAATACAAGCTGATGCACAAAAGGGAAATAGAAGAATATATTAACACTATAAATTAATAACCTCTTATTCTCAATAACTAACACATACCTCAAAGAATTGCTGAAAGCTTTTCTGTGATTCTTATTATCTTGTTAAATCTCACATAAAAACACAATCAGAACTGTACCCCAAGGTGTCATCAGTAGAGGCCAAATGTTGGTTTTTACTTTGAAGAGTAGTGTTTGGGGGGTTGTGAATGCAAAATAGTATCAAAGTATGAAATATTCAGCCCTGCTTTAGTTGGTCTCCTTTTAGATGGCTCCAGTAAAAGTCTGGAGGCTGAAAAATTGCAATAACTTTTGTCAGTTGTCACGGTGGTACAGAACTGGACTGCATTGGAACTGGTAGGAGTAGAGAGAATTTTGCCTGTTACTGAAGAGCACTCCCAAGACTTGATGATAAAGATTCTGAAGTTACTGAGTGCAAAGTTTATGGATAATGTGGGCAATGGGCAGCATTTTTTTCTTTCTCATGTTCCTGATTCAAACACAAAATCTATGACGCTCTTCCCCCTCCCCCCCNAAGAAGTGCTTAATTAGAAAGAGGTAAGCTAAGGAAAAAAAAAACCCAATAGCACAAACACATGGATTTCACTCCACTTAAAATGTTGTCCCTTGCTTCTGGAAAAAGAAAGGTTAATGTAAAGGAAAAGAAAAAGAATAATGTTCCTTATAGATACACTGAAGTGTTTAAATTCTTGAAAAGTCTGGTAGCTAGGGGCCCAGAAGAAAAGGAGAGCTCTTAGTACATTGCAACATTTTTCTCTTCTATGCATTTAAATAAGGGGAGTAGCTTCTGGATAGCGAAACCTCAAACTTCTTGCTTTTTAAATGTAGATTCTGCCTTTCAGCTGTTATGTTTTAAGATTTCAAAGATAGAAAAGTCAAAGAGATGGATGTTGGAGTGAATGAAGCTACTGCAGACTAGAAAATAGAAATTGGGAGATTAATTTAGAAAAGTATTGAGGAAAAGAGGAGACAAAAATCCAATGAAGGAAGTAAAGAATATTTTGCAGGAAAATTAATAAATTCGAGGATGGAAGAACTTAAAGATGGAGGAAGTAGACACTGAGAAGAGAGGAAAGATGGTTACTCTGTTTTTCAGATTTAGAGATCTCGAGTACATTGACCTCTTATTGCAAAGAAAATCAGGAGCAAGAGCAGCCCTCAGCTTGACTGAATAGAGCAAGTTACATCTTCCGCCTGTACATGTTGTGGCATAGGGATAAATATAACTCACCAAATAGCAGCCCTGCTAGCTTTTTACCTAATTACAGGATAACAGAATGACAGAATCATTCAGGTTGTGAAAAGCCTCCAAAGTCATTGAGTCCAACCTTTGACTGATCAGCACCTTGTCAACTGGACCATGGCACTAAGTGCCATGTTCATTTGTTTCTCAAACTCCTTCAGGGATGGTGGCTCCACCACCTCCCTGGGCAGCCCATTCCAATGCTTAATTGTCCATTCTTAATGCTTACTTTGCCATGCCACAAAGCAGATAGCTGGTAAACAGGTAATGATTTCAGAAACATTGTGATTAAAATTTTCAAGTATCAGAGAAGGTTTAAACACATTTGTTGAAATCAGTTCTTGAAGGAAGTTGGGTAGACTAAGTATTTTTTTTCCTCCTCTTTTATTTTTTCCTCTTTCTCTCTCTCCCTCTTTCTTTCTTTTTTTTTTCTTTTTTTTTTCTTTTTTTTTTTTTTTTTTTTTTTTTTTTTTTTTTTTTTTTTTTTTTTTTTTTTTTTTTTTGTACTGATGCTTTTCAAAATGCACCAAAATATTAATCCTTTTTGGTGGAGGATGCTACCTAATTTCTATTCATAATACAACTTTATAACTAGCTACAGATAAGGAGTTTTCTCCTCCAGGTTAAGCTTTCTCCAGGTTAGGCTTTCTCTGTTATGCAAGAGAATAGTATTTCGAGAATATTGAAACTAATGTGGAACAAATAGATATGAATAATTTTACATTGGAGATGAAAGAACTGAAGTTTCCAAAAGGTCTGATTCACTGAGTTACTGGGAAGGCTTTTATGCAGTTTACAATGTGTGCAGAGCACAAAGGTGAGAGTGTAGCAGGAGATGTTGGTGAGGTGGTGACTCAGTGCTGCAATATGTTACACCCTACACTAATTTTCTTCATTGCAACTCATCAGTGCTTCTACTTGGTGTCACTCTTAAGGAAAGAAGTCCTTGGGGTATACTACCTATATTTGATATGCATGCAAACTTTTGACTTGAAATATACTAAGCGAATATTTATTTCCTCCAGATCCAGAAAATGTGGCGAGGCTATTATGTTCGGAAATATATCCATAATTTTTATGCGCTGAAGAAATACCTGAAAGCCGTCTCTGTGAATAACCAGCTTGTCAGGTAAAGATAAAACCTCCATGTGGTAAAGCATTCATTTCCTCTTCTTTTATTTGTAAAAAGTTTGTGGCACTAATTAAACTATTTCTTTGAGTATAGGTTCCCCTCCATTATCAAATATATATATTTATCTCAGTCATCATTCTCTTTATCCTGTGCCTATTCATGTTGCACCACATTCTGTTCTCATTTACACTGTTATGAATTCAGAATAATTTCTTTGAATTAATTAGGTGTGCTCTGGGTTTGTACTGGTTTAATAAAAATGAATTTGGCTCTTCACCTATGCTCAGAACTCATAGGTTGTTATGCCCTAAATAGGGTTTGTTGAACTAGATTTTTTTCCCCAGTATACACAAACTAACCAAAAATTTCTTTTCATTATTTGTTTTGAATATGGATTATTGACAATGAATGCAAGGGCAGATTTGGATTTAAGTTTCATGCATGTGCTATACTATGAATATTAATTGGGAAAGATACTGGTGTGGATACAGTGAAGCAGATTCTCTTCCTAGTTACAGAAGAGAACCAATAGCCTGTCAGGTTGCTGTCTAGAGCTGTTGTTGCTGTATATTCTTACTCTATTTCTCCTATCCATCCATTGTCTTTCCCTGTACTTAAGCTGAAACCTCTCTAAAATAGAGGTAATTATTTCCCTCTAGTGGATTTGATATCCTGATCCATGACCATTACTCAGATAACAGTGGAAACAAACAGACAAAATGCTGTGTGACCATGGTCATTACTCTCATTTTAAATGAAAGCTGTTGGACAAAATCCATGCAGTGTTTGCTGTTCAGAATGTCTGAGACAGATCTTTGCTTTCTCAAGCACAGAAATACAAGGGAGTCTAGTAAACCAGTATTTCTGGAAATCTTGTCTTAGTCACATGGCAAAGAGTGTTACATAAAGCAGTATGTGCAAGTTAAATATGAGAAAACCCAGGATTATCTCACTTCTTTGCATGCTGGTTATTAATGATATTATTCTTCCACAGTACAGCTGATGCTACATCCTCTTTGTCTCAACATTATTGCTTGTGCATTACATTGTTACCTATAATGAATCATATTGATACTCACCTACCTCTGATCTCTCATTATTATTCATTTAAGTGTGTTCTGTGCAGAAAGTTAGGTCACAACTACGCAAAACCAGACTTAAAATTTCTGTTATATCTTCAACTTCTTGATCTGAAAGCCTTGAAATGTGCTCTCTTCTTGAAAAGGTAGAATCCTAGGAAAACTGAACCAAATCTTGGAAAATAACTGAAGCCATAACTTCTTTGGTTTAAAATCCATATCACTGGATGAACTGCAAAAACATAACCTGCTTCTCTGTTCATAATCATTCTATCACTCTTCTCCATTCCCTGCCTAAACCTGTACCATGGCTAACAACTTGTTACTTAGATTGACCTTTGATGTGTGCCAGCAAAACAAGATAGCAAGTGGTATTCCTGCTGCACTGTGAACGTGGATTGCTTGGATCTTTGTATTTTATTTCCCCACACCCACAAGAGATCTCTGCTGGGTATATCTAGCTTTGGAGGACTACAAAAATATTTGGTTTCCAGTACTTTGACATGTTGATGAAATTCTTTAGTATTTATTTTAGGTCATTGGAAACCATAAAGCCTATGAACTGCATAGGTATTTTAACCAAGAAACACTTCTGTGCTCTTTAACACAGAAGTAGGGTGAGCAGTATGACTTCAGGTACATCAAAATGTGTCAACATAGGTCTGTGTGAGCTCTTACCTGGCAACTGACATATTGATATTTTGCTAATTTGAGTTCTGTATTCCAGAATTCACAGAAATATGTCTTTCAAGTGAAAAAAAAAATCCATCTTTTCAATTAAAAACAGTTAAAAATTAGTTTTTGAGCTAATTTGGACAAATGGATCTTATTGTTTCAGTTTTTAAAATGCATGAGTTCCCGAGTGCAATCAAGAATCACGGCAGTAATCTCTTTACTGGGGTACATTTGAAAAACTAATATGTATATCACCTTCAACATTCTTCTTATGAAATCTAACAGATGTTTAGTGAGGATTAGGTGTAGGCCCTCAGCCAAACAGATTTTTCCTGTCATTGGGCTAAGTTGCTGCCAACTACTTTGGCCCCAAGGTGGCCCACTGTGTTTCTTATGTGGAATATTGAGCCAGGTGGAGGAAAGATTCTCCTCATATTTTCATCCGCCATCGCATCGGCTCTGGACAAATATAACCTCGCTGTTCATAAACATTTTTGCATATAAAAATTATTGCAACTGTGCACTGTAAAAACACAAGGAATTGTCAAAATAGAAGGAATGCCTTCATGAAATGGCTGGGTTTTAGTCCAATGTCAGCATTATAGGGATTTACATGTTGGTGGATGGAGATGCTGATATATTTGTGCACTCAGATTAGACTGCCTTTGAGTGTTTCCCATCTCTAGAACACCATAAAGCAACACAACATGGTATATGAAATAATGCACATGAATACATGAAACTGACCCCTGCCTCCCCCACAAAAAAAAGCAAAAGATCCTTTTAATTTCAAAAATTTGTTTCAATTGTGTTCTTTCTAGAATTATGGTGTAATTCTGAACTGAACTACACTGTACAGTTGTCTGTCTTATCTAGTCTAGAATAATGGTGACGGAATTTTTATTTGTCAACATCTAAAATCACATTGCAAGTCCTTCTATCTTTTGGACGCCAGAGCCAGGATTTGTGCCTAATTTTCTTCGTTTTCATTAAGGAGGAGTCCATATCAAACCATCCCTCACTCATTTCTAAGAGAAGCTTCAGAGGAAGTTGTCATGAAACTTTGGACATTCTGCTAAGTTTCTTATAAGAATATCTTATAAGTGTTATTCACCAAAGTTTGTTTCCTTCTCATTCCTCCTTCACCCTTATTTTTTTAAAATAAAGGACACTTGTTGTACTAAGTGGTTTTCTCAACCAGTTGCCACATCTTTACCATTCAGCTTTAATACAAACCGTCCTTATTTAATAGCTGCCCTCATTTAGTAGCCAGACCTTTATCATTTGTCTTTACTGTGAAAACCCCAGGAGAAAGTAAACTTAATAGAAGCTGCCCCAGTTTAAAGCCATAGAGGGATGTAATTAAGTTTAACAGAAATTGATTTAACAGAAATTGACCTAAAATATAATTAAATAATAATAGTCATATTACATGTGAGTTTCCACTCACTTAACAGACTGGTTATGGCACTGTTAGACTTAACAGACTTAAGGCACTGCCTTTGCACAAACTGAAGATAACTCTCAGCTTTAGCTCCCAGACTGGCTAAATTCCCCCAGCATTCCTATTACTTCCCACTGCTACAGAACCACTGAGTCTGATGGCTGCTGGTGTTCCCAGTAGAGTCCCTAGGAGTTAGGTTGAGAAGTGCTTGCAAGAATCCCTTGAGAGATGGAAAAGAACAAATTTGAACCCTAAACTCTGTCTACGTAAGAACATACTCAGATTTTTCTTAACATTTGTAAAATTTAGCTTCAGTGTAGTGATGAAATGGCTTCATTAGTCCCGAGTTCTCCTTTTTCCTAAAAGATATAGGAAGTTCTTAATGAAGCAAGTGAGAAACTTGTTCTTAAATATTTATTTTACTATATTTTGTTATTTAGACTTTAGTAATAAATCTTCATCTATAGCATCCATTTTAATTTAAGTACCAATATATACTGTATTCTATCTGAATATGGGTTAGTTGGGTGGCTTCATTTATAAATTTATGCATTAAAGTAAATTTCATCACTTCTCAGTGCAGTTAGTGTATTTGATTTTAAAGGAAAATATTTTCTTTTGAAACATTCTTAAAGCTGCATTTACCATCTCTAAGAGCTAGCTAAATGGTTACAAAGGGTAATATGCCAAAAGCAATTAGCATAGGCTATAACTCCATATGATGCATTAGAATTTTGTTATATGTGAAACAGTTTCCAGTCCATGATAAGCAAATGGACATCACTTCACATAAATTAGCATGCTGGTGCCATTATATCAGAAGAATTTATGGATGATGTCAGTTGCCCAACTGTGTGATTAACTTGCAGTTCTTTGCCTAAGGTTATCTACCCACTGGCCTTTAAACTATAGTAAAGCAACTTTGCTATATGTCAGGTGTGCAAGTAGAGATAAGATTTTGGGATGTATTGCTCCATTTACTGATGAATGGCACCATTTAAATTTTTCCCTAGGCACAGAACTGGGTAAAGATAGCGGTATCAGAAAACTAACAAAGCAGTGGCAAAGTGCTGGCATCGGGGTTCTTATATAATCAAGGCAGGTAGTTCAGCTTTTTTGGCTACTGAATAAACACTGACTTAAAGGTAACAAACTAAGGCCTAAGTGTACCTTTAGTAAGCATCGCAATTTATGTAAACATCATGAGTTTATAAATCAAGAATTTCACACACTTGGAGGATCAACACCAAATTCTTCTTTCCGTTGTTGGCATTGGTACCGGGTGGCCCTGGAGGGTGTGGCTTTGATCCAAGTTTGACTAGCTGTTCTATTAGCAGATTTAGTTTCACAGTCATCATTAAAACTTCCAGGTCTTCAAGACTTGTCAGGGAAATAGGTAATACAAAGCAATAAAAATCACTTCCTTGGCTATATGTATATTCACAAATCATTTGTGCAGCTTGATTTTTATAAGCCTGATGAAGAGTGAAATGAAAGAGTACTGACATGTTGCTGATGATGTAATCCAATGTTTAGCTATTCTGTAAATATGCCTAAGAATGCAGTATGAAAAAGAGTAAGATTATCTATCTTATTCTTGATTACTAGACTATTACTGAAGTGTATTTTCTTTTAACATGGCAAGTACTTGGCTTCTTAAAACTTTTGAGGTATAGCTATTTTCCATGGAGTAGGCTTGAAATAAATCAATTCTTGTCATAGTGATATAAGGAGAACTTGCTCAGCCTCCACCTGTCTGTTCCTTTCTGATAAAGGTAAGTCTAGGTGCTGGCCATTTTCTCAAGTGTCAAAGTGTTTTGAAGAATGTATATATTGTCTTATAATTCAGTTAAAATGTTCCTCATCATTGACTGTAGAAGCAATTGATTCTCTAGTCTATTTTCAATTAACGCCAAAGCCTTTCAGACAGCTCCTTAGAATTCTTGCAACAATAAAACCTTCATTTTTGTAGTGTTGTCTTTCACTTGATGTTTAATTAACTACTTTATCTTCAACCCATCTTTTTTCACTTGTCTTCAAAGATATGTAGAGGAAATACATTATGCTTTTTAACTTTCTTACCTGTAATTTGAATTTTCTGAATGTAAATTTATCCTGTCAGCTTTCTCTGTGAGCTACAGAAATAGAGACAAGTGCCAAGTATACTTTCTCATATTTAGTAGTATTAATTTGTATAGTATTAATTTGGAGTGGTAGGTCACATAATTTAAGACGTATCTGCCTTTTCCAGAGGATTTTAGGCATATCTGCTAGATTTCTAGGAATCTTAAAACTGTGATTTAGTGAAGATCCCAGAGTACTTCTGTAGCCACAAACCTGATGCTGTCAGGATAGGTAAGATATAAAAAATGAGCTTTTGTGGTTGATCATGAAGTTGAAATGAAGTGCCTAAAGTTACAGAGCAGTGAGTGGCCTGTTTTAACTCCATGGGAAAGCACTTTCTGAATACAGTGCGGTTGAGGTAGGAACCATCATGTTTACACAGTAAGCTGAATTTCCAACACAGATTCAGCTACACATGCCTCATGAGCCTTATGCTGTCCATGTCTCTCTTGAGCAAGGGGTGGAAGCAGTCTTACCATGTTTTTAGCTAGTTCTGTGTAAATAGTTAAAGTTTTGCAATAAGCATCAACACTGTAAGTATCATAAGTAGCTGCTTAGACTGAAGTCTTCAATGACATGAAGGCAATATTTTCTCATGTATTTCTGTGCAACACTAAACACACCATTAGGGTCAACAGATTAAACATGAAGCTTTATTTCACTTGTATCCAAAGAAAATATTTTTTATCTGAATATGTAGAAAGAAATCTGAGACCCCTGTGTACACTCATTGGAGCATAGTCTGTGGTGTAGATGATTAGTTTTGATGAAGGTAGAATAAAACAGGTGTGACAACACAGGATTGTAGAATAACAATAGTTCTATACCCGTGAGCTTTGAAGGTGCTGTAGTGTCTGGATAGATTTTTTATTTTGTAAGAGGTCTGTTAGAATTACTGACAGCTAATAAAACATTTTCTGTGGACAAAGACTGACTAATCTTAGCCTTTTAAACTGTCTCATAGAGGCAGACTTCACACTCTTCTGTTTTGTCTGAAGTAGGATCTTCACTGTAAAATAAGTAGAAAAGGGGAAGAGGTACAGTTTCATTAAGCTCTAACATATCATTGACTGTCAGGTAGGTCTTGTTATGCTGTCCATCCTCATTTAACTATCCCACAAGATCTCTTAATGAAGTTAAGCCCCAAGTTCACTCCAGTAATTCTGTGGCAAGAGTTTGTGCAATGTAACAATTCATCACTTGTCAGGAAGGCACTTTTAGTTTATACATTTAATAAGGGCATCCTCTAGCTTGGTTAATTAGAAGTGAACAGTTTGCATATTTACTAAATGCGGAGTGTCATTGCCACCACGGCCTATTGCCTACATGAATTATTTCTCTATCTGCAATAAACAGCTGGGTAATTATTACTGCCATAATCAGATAAATTCCCTCTGTAAGGCTTTTCTTACATGGCAATTCTTTGAACTCATCCAAAGCTGAACAAAATTTATGAACTCCAGCAGCTAGACCACTTTTTCATAGTGTAGTGTCCCTGTTCCCTATTTCAAGGACATGTAGACTGTCATAAATATTGTGTAAATTAGGAGGATAAATATGATTACCTAAAGATTACATATTAATAAACTTGATTTTCAAAATATAATTTTCAGGTTGTAACTGATTACCTTATAGCAGTTCTGGTTTATCTAATTGTAGAGACATGACAGGCCATCTATACACAGGCTATACGAGGTTATCAGGCAAGGGCTCTACCACTCGAAGACTAAAGACTCCTGAAGAAGTATATAAATATTTTTCATGTGCCATAGTCACTTCAGCTGTTCAGGTCATTAAAAGTATGACAAATTTTATGTGCCATTTACTCTCACTTAAAGCACTTCCATTGTTATTAAAATAAGGTGGTGGTTCTTTTTGTTGTGTTATTTTCGGCTCAATAATGAAGCATAAAATTTAAATGCATTCATTTATGTGTTACATAAGAAAATGAGATATTTCTTTTATTTGTAGGAGCACTTTATATACAATCATGTAACTGTTTGCTCTATGCTACCCAAGTGTTCCAGCTCATACGTGAGCGTATCTACAGACACACCAGTGAGTACTTGATTTACACATATGAATTTTCCAGAACATGCTTATTTTTGAGCTCTCCAAAGAAACAAACAAACAAAAAATCAAAAGACATGAATGTTATTTTTCTTACTTGGCACACAACAGTCTATTTGATCTAGCATCACTGCTTTGTTTTAATCATAATGTAAGATACTGTGTCTGAGTGCTGTTAGAAAGTTGCCAGTTACTGTTCCCATACTTCATAACTATCAAATAAGTAGCATTCCTCACAATTCAGCAAAATGCTCAGAGATAGCAGAATGTTAAGGAAGGCCAAAAGAAATAAAGTGTTCTTTGGCACTGCTATACACAGTAAAAGGCTTTTGAGATTAGACTCCCTTTATCATTTCCCATTTATGTCAAAAATAGAAACTACAGTGGTGAAGACCTTTAAAATGAGCCACGTCACAGTTGTTTTTGTTATTGGAAGTATGGTGATTTTGCACTGCGTTTTTCCAAGTTTGTGATTTAATTTTTGTCTGAGGACATGAAGGCTTATTGATCTTTCTTTGGCATTTCAGATTTTCTTACAGTGGAAAACTACAGTCCTTTGCTTTATATTGGTATATCCTATCATGTCCCATGAGATATCATAGAATTGCATGAGATGAAAAGCGGTATGCAGTGTCTCATGAGCACATTTTTGTTTTGTTTTAAAGGAAAAATGTCCAAAATGGAAAAAAAAAAAGGGATCAAAAATTGTCTTAGTTAATTACTTTTTGATTCGCTAAATCATCATAAATAGACTTTTCTGTTATCTAAGGAGAGTTAAGTCTCTAAAGTGGTCACTAAGAGAAGAAAACAGAAAGACTATTTGTCTTCTATTTTTACAGTCTAGAACAGTAATAAGTAATTACAAAAAAGTGTTGGTTTTTTGTTCAGTAATAATGAAAATAATGTTATTTGGAATCAGATTATCTAGTCTGATTTCAGATCTATCACCAATATGATGTCTATCAATATCCAATTTATAGCAATATCTATAAAAAACCCATTAAGCTTTGACTGAACAATCTAGCCTTGATTTAATAACATCAAAAGATAGTAAATACCCTTTTTATTCTAATCCAAGAGTTAATTACCTTTGGTGTTCAAAGTATGTCCCATAGTTCCCCACTGAAACAGTTTCATTTTATCTTTGAACTGTTGCTTCCTGTTATATTCGGCTCTACTAGACTGAAAACTCTGTGCTAGACATAAACAATGGAGATCATTGAAAGATGTTGTCTCTGCTTAAAATAATTTTGTTACCATTTTGGACAGATCTTCAAATGTCCTTTAAAATACTATCAGCGTCAGAACTCAGCACAGTTACAATGACTAGGAAATTTTAAAAATTCATTTTTCCTTCTGTTGTATTGTCAGTTTATGCATTCATTTGTATACTTTTTTATCACATGAAAGAGCTTCTTCATATCTATGAATCCTGCTTGGAATACCTCCTTTAAAAGCCATAATTCTTCATATTGTGAGCATGATTTTTTTTTTTTAAATGTGAGAAACTTATACTTGTTATTATATCTTTTTCAAATTCCTCAGACTCTTCACCTTGTAGGGATAATTGCAGGAGTCCATTAAGTGGTTTATCCTCGACAGTGAAGTTAAATCCCAATGTTTTACCTTGAACTTCACAGTTCCTGCTACCTTCTAACCAAATCAAACAACACAGTGTTTCAAGAAAGCAACATTTTCCACCTCTGTTCTCCAAGTAGGCTATTCTTTTCTTGTCCAATTAACTAACGGATTACTAAATGTTTACAGCCTCATCTAACAAACTGATTTGGTCTTTCAGCTTGCATGATGCCCAAAATGATGCAGCACTCATTTGCCTACTTGTACTTAGTGGTGAGAGGCCTCACAACCATCTACAACATTGTGCTTGGCACTTCAGGAAAAGATTTTGTACTCTGACCAGAAGATTAGGTGCTTAGGTATAGACAATAGAATATGTTGGATGTACTCTTTAGATGTGTATAATTGGATGTTGAAATCTATAATTAAGTGTAGTCTCATTTATCAGGTAGAACCAAAATTTCAGAGAATAGACTTTAACTCTGACTGTAATTTTTTGCATGGCATACTAAAAATGCCTGATTTTTTTTTTTCTGGTGTTGATTACTTCAACGTTTTCAAGACAGTAACAGATAAGATTTCCTAACACTTCTGAAAATTGGGATCTAGTTGATATTTTCATTTTGGCAATGAGCCACTGCTGTGAAATCACATACTTACAAGTAGCACTGCTGTATTAAAAAAAAATGTGTCAGATCTCTCCCAAAATAATTACAATTGCTATGTAATAAAAATATTTATTTGCCATTTCTTTCATAATGTTTTATGCTTCAATAAAAATGACATCATAGATGTTCAAGTGGTAACACCTTTCCATGAATATGAAATTGAGAAAACCATGAGGTACCACAAAAATCACTATGAAGTTGTGAATCTTGGCATTGCTGCTCTGCTATATGCAATAGGTCATTACATAAAAGCTCTCCCTGCCTTGCTGTTGTAAAACCTGTTTAATGTGGAAAAAGTGTACCATTTTATTTACAAATGTGAGCAGACTTTTATGTGAAAGTAAGTGAAGGATGTGGGTTAGTGAGTAGACCTCAGTCAAATTGTTTCATAATACTCTGAGAAGGAAAATCAACTTAGCTGATGGCTGTTAGAAGCTATAACGTCATGTTTGCTTTCTAAATCACATAATGTTGAATATTGTAAATTTTGCCAAGTACCATATATTAAAGTAAAAGAAGTACAGATATGTCTACATTGTACTGCACTGCAGCAGAGAGAGAACAGTTAGCTTAAATGAGTTCATTCTAGTATTGGGAACGGCTTAACTATAGCAAAACATAGCAGTGAGCTTCCCTCTAGTTATTACTGTGCAGATGGTAGCATATATAGTCTTCTGGGAATTGCAGTGCCAGAAGATAACAGATACTTTCACATGACACTCGCTAGAAAACTTCCAGTGGTATTTGGCTGGGTTAGACATCCTCTTTTATATGTTGCAGGAAAAATTAGGAACGTGACTGCTCTCTTAGCAGCTTAGCACTGACACTGTGCTAAAAATGACCACTGCTGCTAAACTGCTGTCAGAATAAATTGTGTTGGGGCTTTGTTATCCATTCTGGGCCAGATCAGCTTTGTTACCTTCAAATACTAATTTCACTGTTTAAGCTAATCACCAAATACTAATTTCACTATTTAAGCTAATCAATCAGGCTGATTTTTCATGAAGGGGTCAATAGCAAACAGACATTGAGTGAAAACATTTTTCCTGTTAGGTTTTTCAGTGTAGACCTGGGCATAAATAAAGCTGAACCACTGTACTTGGATCTGGCTTCTCTGCCAACAGAAGCTTTGGTGTTGGGTTACTCTTGTGCCACACCCATAATGAGTGGGGTTTACAGTTTAATTAAATCAAAATAATTAAGCTGAATAATCATTGTTTAGATTGGAAATTTAAAAAAAAAAAATTTAACTTCACAGCATTTTCTGCTGTCAATGAGGATAAAGTAGATTTGCCTTAAGGATATATATACAAAAGGGAAAAACATGGACCAAGAAGTTTGCACATTTTGAGAAAATAAAATAGCCTTAAGAGATTATATATGACAAAAAATTAGGTTTTTAGCATATGTGACAAAAAATTCTGTATGAGTTGTTGTTGAAAGCTTATCTAGAAGATTCTGCATAATGGATTAGGAAAATACTCTGGTTTTAGTTCTAAGCTGCCTCTGCAATCGGTAGCTTGAAAGGCTGTTGCACTCTCTTGAGTAACTGTGCAGCAGTGGAAATTGGAAGGATAAGAAGGATGCATCAGTCTTTTCTTCGCTATCATCTGGTACATGCTGTGCCCTGATCTCCTGATCTGCACTAGGTATTCATTCACTGTGTGCCCTTCACCACCACGTTCATCACATTTCCTACGTCGTGTATTGATCACACTGTGGACCTTGACAGTGGAACTGGTGTGTCACTTAATTCCGTTGGCACTGTACACTATGTGATTGAGGGGAGATGGACTGACTATGTGCTACTATGCACAAATTATAATGGGATTTTAAGGTGTTATGAATTTCTTTCTGTGAAATTAGTAATAATAGGAGATACAGGGTGTTTTTGCATGCCTACGCATTGGCTTTATTTAATTTCTTTTCATCTTAAGGAGTCATATTTCCTGTTCACTGCACTGCAATGACATTCACTGCAGAACAATAATATTCCTCCAGATCTTGAAGAGAGTGTCATGATTAATTTGTTGAATGGATTCATGTAAACATTCACATTTAAAATTAGTAAGAATTTTAGACATCTATTTGTGGTAGATCTCATAGGCAGTAAGATACCTTGTACCACTAATAACTGATTGCCGCCTTGAGCATCTATCTAACTGCAACTTGAGATCAAATATTTTGGTCAAGAAATTCTGTCAGGATACACACAGGACTGTACATCATGGTAGAGAGGAGAAGAGAGTTACAGAGCTGCCCTGTTTTGCTTAGTAAATCTGAACAAGTTCATTTAAAAAATCAGAAAAAGTTGAGGATGACCAAGCTGTCTGATGGTACATAGTTAAGTGTGTAGTATGTGTGTTCTGTTAAAACTTTTGCCTTCAAAGTACAGAGTTCTCTAAACTATTTTTACATCCTAGGCTGGTCTATAGATGTATTTCTCTGTTTTCCCAAATTTAATCAATTAAGTCAAACAATATTATCATGGCAGGTCATATTCCCTTCTCACCTACACCAATGTGGTGTAAAATCAAGTGGCATGCAGTGTTATACCAAAAATTATTGTCTCACTAGTTTTATTTTGACTTCCATATTCCGTATTTGAACAGGGAGAATGATATATTGTCAGGAAGATTAAATAGATTTAGGTTATCTCCTCATGTGCTAAGGTTGCCTACCGCCTCTGTTGCAGGAATTTTATGATTTGGTGTCTGAACTGTTTAAAATCACAATAACTTAATACTTTTTTCTAGATACTCTAGGCAACTATATTAATTATTGGTTTTTATTGGATGCCCTTTCTTCTAGTTAATATAATAATTTTGTAATATTATTTGGCCAAAGGACCACAGAATGCCAGTGGAAATGAGAACAGAATGCAATAGTTTGATAAACTTAAACGTAGGTCAGTGTGAATTTGTGAAATGATGCAGTTCTATGCAGAATTATTAAAATCTGTATATTCCTGAAATCATCACTTGAAGACCTTTCCAGAAGTGCCAGGAACAATATTATATGTGTATTTTTAACCTTTATACAGACAGCAGGAGCACTGTCAACTGAATTTGCATCTCATAGCAGGAACCAACACCATTGCCTACTGCATAATGAAGAATCAGAATAACAATAAGTTGCCTTGTCAGATGAAATTTTTTTAGTTTTGAACTATATAGAGCAAGTAATTTTATCATTAACAATTCAGTAGCTACTTAACAGATTTGTTACACAAGATCATTTTTAATTGTGGGTTTTGAGCACATATGTTGATAATCCTATGCCTATTTTCAAATACATGAAACATTCCCTACGACAAGGACACCACACTTTGTGTTAGCCAGTATATTCATGTTTTTAGTAAAAAAAAGCTTCCTAAACTTGCAGTAGTAAACACTGATATTCTTCTGATTTGTTTAATAATTTTCAGATCATGATAAGACACTACATGTTTTAAAATGTCCACATATTTCCTCTACAAAGCTATTCCATAAAAATCTGTGTGGGAGAAAGTCTGATCGGACTAAGCTTATATGGGAAGCCAGGTCTGTAGGAAGATGCAGTAGATGCTGTTAATATATTGAGATAGGCTTAAAGATAAAGAAAAGATTATGTGCTAAAATAATTACCTAATTTTTGGGTTATAGCATTTTAATAAGCAGTACTTTTCCACCTATGAACCATGCAACAGACAGATTGCTTACAAAAATAGAACAAGATTATCAAATAACCTACAACATGTCTTGCATTTACAGAACTCTTTTTCTCCTGCAAAATTTATTGAAGCTTTAAAAAAGCAGGCCAAACAATTTGCCTTCTTCCACTTCACACTGAACCAGGAAAGGTTCATCCTGAAGGAAATTTTTGTCAGGAATCCACAGAGTGTCATGTATCACAGCTAGTATTCATAATGTCACAGAGATGATACCCATATATCTCAAGAAAAGATTGCTCAGAATATTTGCGAACAATATGATGTGAAACAGCCAGAAATCTGGCAGGAAGTGTACGGATTTAATACAAAATACATTTAATTTCAACTGATTTCCTATGGACTTTAATAGAATTTGTATTTATTTTTATGGAAAGGCATACATGTATAAGGTCCCAAGCATGAAACTTCTCAGCAAACACATTTCCATGCAAGCTATGTGGAACTCTAGCTCCATTTGGAAGGCTAAGTTTATGTCTTTAGTATCACTTATCCTTCTACACATTATTCTGTATGGTGACAGTGAAACCCCTGCACAGTGCATGACATGTTGGTATTAATCTGCTAATGTGTGAAATAGTATATTCATATCTAACTGCTTTAGATTCTCTGCTTTTGTTGCTCCTTTTCAAATGCTTGAAAGTATGGCAAAAGAGATGAAAGCCTCAGGTTCAAATAGCTTTAAAATAAATCTATATTTCTGCTAAAACATCTATGTTTCCAGTCAAGCAGTATTTGGACTGCTACATACCGCTTATTTTGTACTACCTCTCAGGAGAGAATCATCCTGGGAGCTATTATCCCTGTGACAGAATTGTCTGCATATTCTGTACAACTGTACAGGGCACTGTAATGCCTGATAGAGATATTTGAGAACTGACAAAATGTGTAGGCTGCAAAAGTATGTTGAAAATTATTTGTAACTGCTTAAAAAACATCAAAGTTTTACATGGATTATGGTACAAGTATTACTGAGGATATGTGATAATCAGGAATGATCATGATGTCTAGAAAGATCATGAATTACATCAAACTTCAACAAGTATTTTAGACTTAATTTAATTTCAGCAAGTAATGATTATTAATCATTCATTCAAAGCAATCTGGTAAATTCCCATTGATGACGATGGGAAACATTTTGCATCCCGTTACCATTATTTCTGGAATACAAATCTGTATCTTTGACATTATTTGTGGGTTTTTATCACCAGTTGTGTTCTAAATCAAAAAGTTTCCATATTCACTGTTAGAAAGAAGTACCTCAGTGTATAAGAACATGAATAGACTGTGGTTATACGTTGATAATTATTTCATCAGTTGTAGATAGGGGTACTAAAACTGAATAGAGGGCTCTCTAATCAAAAAGGAATAGTATTAAATATGTAAACCACACATCATACGCTCTGATATTGAAGGTAAAGAGGCATAAAATTAAAGAACAAAGTTGATACTGTATGTATTGTCTATTTATTCATTTGTTTGTGATAGATGGATATAGAACAAAGAGTTTCCTAGTAAAAAATGCTTACGCACCTACATGGAGTGACTCTGAAATCTGCACCTCGAGGACAAAGAAAGGTCACCAATCTCTCCAACTCCTAGTTCTTTGTCAAAAATGGACACAGTTAATGAGGTTTGTTTGGTACAGCACAAATTCTCAGACACAGATAGAGATCCTTTCAATGGAAACAAATTTGTTTGGCTTTACCAGGTTACTTAGCGATTAATAATAGCCTTGAGATGCAGGTCAGAAAGGTCATCGTCCCCGCTTGCCAACACAATCTAAAATGTGCAGCTACTCCGGCTCTGCAGGCTTTGAGGCCCCGGAATGCTATGCATAAAGTAAAACAGGCTATTTTCCAACTTCTTTTTTCATATTAATAAGCAATTTTCAAGAGAAGGGTGGCAAAATGGGGGCCATGCCACTCTAAGTAATTCATTTATTTTGCAATTTAATCTTATGTTGGAAAAAAATTACACTGCTGCAAAAGCATAGCATGGTAATTTTTAAACGTCAGTGTGCTTCATAAGTAACCTTGTATGAAATATCGTATTAGCAGCCTTTAACAGTAAACTGCAACAAAAAATATTTTCAGAGATTCAAAAATACCTATGCATCTTTTCTGATCTGTATTTCCTTTTCAGTCTATTTTTCTTTTACAGTTAAAATAAAATGTTTAATTACTTAATACGTTACTTATTTTAATTGATAAAATCTGGAAAGATAGCATGAAACAAATAAAAGTTCTACATTGCAACTTGTATTTAAGAATGTGATTTCATAGTGTTCATATTTATAAAGCAATTATTGCTCTTTCACATATTTTGATGAACTAATTTAATGATAATTAAAATATTAAGAATAAGTCTGAATCACAATCTTAAAAACACTTTTGGGAGCAATATAACTTTTCCATGGGATTATTCATATCAGCAAACTTATCCATGTGCATATTTTGACCCATGTCCTTACAGTGTCTTACTTAGTACTCATTAAAACAACTGAGGCTATTAATGTGGACCTCTCTAAAGAATCTGTTTTGCAGGAATATTTGAATAATCCAGTTTTGTGAATAATATTTTTTTGTTTTTATTTTATCATATATACAAATCAAAAAAAAAAAAAAGACTAGCATTTACTCAATTAACTTTTTAGCAATCTAAATGCTTGACTGAATATGCTTGGTGTCTTTGGCACACAGGTTAATTTGAACTAGCCATTTTGTAATAACAAAAATAACAAATGTTAATCAAACTAACCTTTTTTAACTGGGTCAAAAAATTCTATACACGTGCACTGTGCACAATAGCACGGAATTTTGTTTCTTATAGAACATTAATTCACTCTACTGTTTGCATAATTTATGGCAAGCCTGGCTTTGTGAAAAAAACAAAAAAAAGCCATTGAGGAGGAAACCTATGCCCATTTTCTGTTCTAGTTTTCCTCTAAACATTCAGTTGAAATCATGAGTTTTCTCCATTCTTTGAAACCTGGTATTAGGTACAGTTCCATACTTCTTTTATGACGAAAGGGTTTTCTGCACAGGCTCACTCATTTTGATGACTCTGTGTGTTTGCACACCTCCATGCTGCAGTGTTTCATGAAGCAGTTTCATTCCTGGTTCTTGTGGTGGCCTGTACAGCTCCAACAAAACCAGAGCAGAAATCCCAACCAGTGCAAGAAGCCCAATGCCACGGAAACTCCTCCTAAGGACAATGTTGCATGAAAGGTTCCCATCCAGTTTTCCTCTGTGCCTACTTTCTCAACCTTACAAAGGGCTCAAGGATCTGGGAGTGAATGTCATCTCTTATCTTATGTCTACTATCCTCTCTCATTCCATCACATCTCCCCTGTCTGTAGATCAGGAGGTGTTGCAAGGCACTGGCTGAGACGTAAGTGAACAACTTTTTTATTTTAAAACCATTTGAGGGAAAATCACTATGTTATAATAGCTTCCACTTAGAGAAATTCAAAGTAAAACGGCACTGAAAGGCAAATAAAAGGACTCACATGAATACTATTTTATCAAGCTGTAAGCAGTGTGAACCTGTATATTGTTCCTACATTTGATCACTTTAATCCTGTTTCTTCTTAGTTATATCCATGTAGTAACCTATTGTTGTGGAACTGAAAGAACAGTAATTTTACATTCCAGTGGTGTCAGTGTACTGCTAATATATAAGAACAGAACACTGTGAAGCTATGAAAGGGTTAAAGTAAAATAGAACACTAGCACATCGTTTGTTGTTATCATATAGTTAGCAGACTTATTTTATTACAGGAGTGAACTTCAGGAGTACGCAGAAATGAAGGAAAATGAAGAGAAAATGAAAGACCTAGCAAAGAAAGAAAAGGAAAAGAAATACCAAGCCCGAAAGATGCATTACCTCCTTAGCACTGAGCAGGTTGGTAGACCTGTCCCTGACAGCTCATGCAAACCACTTGGGCCCCCAGCCTGACAGAGATAAACTAGCAGGCTGAATGGGACATGACTTGTTGAAAAGATATCACAAAGACACTACTTCGAGTTCAATTTAGTGCTTTTCTATAGGCAAGAGCAAGTACCATGACTATTCTGTGACAGTAGCTCATAGAGGCAGCATCAGCACTGCTGGCAGAAAGAGTCCAAGTCAGCAGTTTGATCTGCCACTGTGATAACACAACATGAAGGGCATAACCTCGCTTTAAAAACTCATTTTGACTGGCTTATTGTTGTGTTGTTGCACTTGTCAAGAACTAACAAGTTATTAAGCTGAGAAGGGATTTCATTTTTTTTCCCCCTTTTTAATTGAGCTAATGCTTGGGTTGGTGCAGTGTTCTGCTTGTTTTTAGGATAGATTGTAAATGTGGGTTTTCAGCTAAAGCTTTTCTTAGAACTTCCTGAATCAGCTTATTTAGCATCATTGTTTTCACTGAAAAATATCTTGTAAATTTTAAATATTTATTATTAATTTGTTTTGTGTTGGTATTACTGGTATTTTTTTCCAAGCTTTCTTATGCAAGCTGCTTTAAACAGACAGGTAAATTTGCCGGTAGGTAGATCTTATATAAAATTGATATGATTGGTAAAGCTTGTGGGTTTGCCTTTTTTTTAGTCCCCTCTTGTAAAAAATAGTCCCCCCTCATAAAAAAGTAAAGGGATTCTGTCTCAATAAGTGTTTGGTGACTGGTTGTTCTTCATAAGGATATGGAATTAATGTGAAATATTAGTATGAACTAAATGCTTGCTTTTTGCAAGTTGTTAATTATAATCTGTGTTTAAGAACTTCTTAATCCTAAAGAATGCAGGAAAAATACCATTACACTTAATGACAAAATATTTAATCTTCCCTCTGTTTGGGAATTATTTGTGATGTATCCTGTAGATAGAAATGTGGTTTGATTAACTGCATATCAGTTATGAAAACTCGATGGGTAAATCAAGTTTAAGTAAATTTTTTTTTTAAATAGCATAGTATAATATAAGTAAAAAATAGCATAAAAAGTTTACTCAGTGGCTATTAGACAAGGAAGCCAGTTAATGACTGAAATTAGCTCACTATAATTTATTTTTCCACATGTAGATATAGGATATTAAGAATAATCTGCACAGTATTTTATATTGTTTTAAACTGTAGAAAATGGGGAGTTCTTGTTTTGAACAGTGCAATTTATATAAACACATGCATAAATGTTAATATCCTTACCTGGAGTGCAAAAATTGTCTGGTAGAAAAAATTGAGTGACTTGTGGTCTAGTAAGATTTTAGTAAGCTCAGTTCACCTCTAATGATACAGGCTTAGCAAGCTGTAACACTTTTTAGGCAAGCAGTTCCTCATTTTGGCCAACCACCTGGAGGACTGCTGGTAGAGGGCAGCAGTAACTGTTATGTTCTGATGAATTTGGGTTACTAATTTTACAGAATTAGAATTTAGTTAGCAGTATTTTTAGCTAGCAGAACAAAAAAATGCTTGGTTTTCTTGCTGAGATGTTTTGTGAATACTGAGACTCAGAGCACACAGAATCTTTTTCTTTATCACAGAACTGAACTCCAAGAGCCATCTTCTTTTGCAGGTAATATTTCAAAATATAAGCAAGTGTAAATCAATGCAAAACCTACAGAGAACCCGAAAACCAGCAAAGATATATTTGAAGTTAACTACTTACTACAGAATCTGTATTCCACAACTCCACATAGTTGTATAATTTGATGTTCTACTAATATACAAGCTAAGATACAGGGCGAATTATTTCCATGCAGAATTTACTGGTTTGATGCTCTGTGCCTGACATATGACTCTCTAAATGTCTGGTCTTCTGATCTGACTACAGCTGCATCTTGCTGTTTTCAAAGAATAGTTAATTGGATTACTGAGTAAGGACCATTCATGTCTCAGGAAAAACAGGTAGCAAAAGTCAACACTTTTGAGTGAGTTAAGGAAAACACATCATTTGTAAGCAGGGCACATAGCAAATGAAAAGAGGACGTTGATGAGCTGGATTTATTGTGAGTCATGCGTTACCTAAAGCCCTGTAAGTTGTAGAGACGACCTGCTGAAGTTTGGTTCTCCTCCCTTTCCTGCCATAACGAGGTGCAGTGATGGAGCTGAGCCACCTTGTGCATCAAGGCTGCAGGTGTTCAGGCAGGTCATGTGGACAGCATTGCATAATCTGTATTTGCAATAATTGTTTCAAATATATCCTATAGTTTGGAATATTTTTGTTTTAATACAGGCAAAAAGGGTGGGAAAAGGGTGTTTACTTATTGACAGAAAAGAGTTAAGGACTTGTTGCTCCTCAATTTTTTGTAAAGAAAGGCATGTCAAGTTTCATTCTCCTCTCCCTACAAGTTGAAGCCGACAACATCTCAGAAGTGTTTTTATATATCTATATATCTCTGTCTGTACCTATGTCTATATACAAGTTGTGCCTACTCCTAATTGCGAACATTGTTTTACTTTCAAGTAGTAAAGCTGAAGAATGTGAGTGTCAGGAATGTACAGGGGTATCGGGCATGGACATAACAGCATAGCCTATGACTAATTCAATGTTTTGTCCTTTTCATAAATTAACTTGCTTTCAAGCATTCATTTCTTTCATAAATTGTTACCTTTATAAAGAAAAAACACTTTCTGGTTGCTTATTGCAAGAGATTCCAAGGTAAAATACAGTGATAAATAAATCTATGAGGTGGCAACTTTGAGGTTTCCAAACCAAATTCAGTTGTAAAAATAATATTCTCTGTATTTCAGGTTTTAAAATTTTCATATAACACAATCCTTTCCTTATGTGTTCTTCACCTTATGAGCCTGATAAATTTTGACTTTCTGATGAACATAATAAAAATTATGTGTTTAACAAGTCTTTGTCTTTATTAAGAATATTTCTTATTATTTCCTATTGGTAACACAATTTGTTTTCATTGTTTTTACCTGTTTTATCATGAACTGAATTGTGACTTCTTATTGAGACATGAAACTTACAATAATTAAGTTTTTCTTATTAGTCCAGAATCCCAGTATGCTGTTTCCACTACAGTGGTAATGATCCTTTTTTTTCAAATTGTCATTAACAAATGAACTGGTTATTAAATGTGGTTTTCCATTATAAACATGTTTAGCTATGCAGATTATTATTCTATATCCCTGTAGCTCCTCTTTCTGTATTAACAACCTTCACTGTAATTGAATAGGTTCTTACTTCTGCTCTTTGTCATGATTTCAAGGCCAGCATTTGTAGTAAGGGCCATCCCCTGCCAAGCGCTGACAAATGACCTTTAAAGTCAACGACAGAGAGAAGCACTGAATACATTTATGGCACTTTGTAGAAATGGGGACGAAGAGCCCACTTGTGTTGAAATATGTGGTTGCATGATTCCTGTCATTGGTGTTTCCAACCTTTCAAGAAATTTTGTAGTTGGTCTTTGTCTTACAATGGTGATTAGAGTCAGGAGTATGACTGTCTAAATCCAGAGATCCAGTATTGGGCAAGAATGCAGACCTGTGTTGTTTTCAGTATCTGCTGACAGAGCAAGCAGCAATGCTGAGGTGATTCTGTGAGTGGGAGCAGGTGCATCAGCACCTGCAAGTCCACAGTGGGATGGGGAGCAGAAGCCAGTGGTAACTGAAATACAGAGGAGAAGTGGTGTCTTGTAAAGTATTGAGTTCACGAAAAGAGCCCTATGGAAACAGTGTTCCAAGTGCCACATCTGAAAAGGCCTTCTGCTATTACAGTTTCTCGTGTCACTGAGGAGAGGATTGGAGAATCAGCAGAGCAACAGATCTTTTCCCTTTATAGTTTTAAACTGTATAGAAAACAGTACTGGGTGAGGTAAAATAATTTTAATTCTCTTTTCTCCATTCCTTCTGTTTCTAAACAGATAAACACAATTACTCTCTGTCAGACAAAATAAATGTACAGCTAGTCCGGGGAGCCAAATTTTTTTTGGTCTGCAAAAGCTTGAGAGCTTTGTCACACAATTGCGGAACGTATTTTCACATTGTTGATAGTGGGATGTTATATATGCATCACTTAAGCTTATCATTGCTGTGGCTGGAGGACTGAGTCACAGCCTCATTTCTAAACCTGCACCTCCTGCTCTGTGATAAAGAGTAGATGAGAGTAGATGAGCTAATGGTGGTCCTCTGTTCTCTGGGAGCTTCTGTTCTATGTGAATGCTTTAACTATTGAGACCTTAGAAAAATTAATCATGCTGTTATGTGTGTATGTCTACTCTGGATTTTTGTATAGCATCTTCCTTCTGTTAGCCCCTGACTAATTAGAAGACTCTGACTGAGTCAGACTCCTCTGGTCCAGCATCCTCTTTGACAGTGGCCAACAGCATGGCCGAGGGAAGAGGAATAAAATGGAGCAATGGGGCAATATGATTACTGTCAAGAACATTCTCTCAGTTTCCAGCAAACAGTAGTTGAAGGACTTGTACTTCTTAGTTAACAGCTTTCTATTTTTGAAATATTTAGATGTTCATTTTTTTACCTCTGTATTCCTTCAATTCCCACCTCTTTTAATATCCAGAGGAGGAATAACCTAGACAGGGAAAGTGGGTTTAGAGATCTGGCACAAACACTAGCTCTCCAGCTGTGCTTCCTTGGAAGACCAGGTTCACTCATTGCCCTTGCAGTGTTGTTTTGCTCATGCATGTTCATTTCACAGCTTGGCTGTTGCTGGTATTCTGTCACAGGAGAATATGCAACTGTGAAGTGCCTTATTCTTTCTCCACAATTTCATCTGGTTCTGGGGATTGCTTCTTCCACTCCGAGCAACACTAAAGTCCATCACTTTTCAGCCCTCTTAGCAGGGTGGCAGTTTTTCCTGATGTCCTTCGGCAGTTTGTGAACAGACACTGCTCATAAGATCCTGGTGATTTAGAGCTTCAAGTGAAGACCAAAGTCCGTGTGTAATAATAGCTCATTCATTCTAGAAGTTTTAGAAACTATGGCATTCCTTTTAGTAACAAGACATGAGTTCTCTTTTTGGATCACAGTAGTTCAGTTTGCAGTGCCTGCTCGAGTGTGTCACCATCTGTCTGTTGAGTCAAGGCTAACGCACTTAGATATGGGGCTGGTGTTGGCCCACATTTATTCCCATTAAAATAATGCTTTGAAAAGGATTCCCTGAAAGGATATAGCTGGTGCTATAAAATAAGAAAGTATTTTGAATGGAACTAGTCTTGACTGAGATGATCCTTTCCAGGGAGACATAAACATGTGAGAAAGTAACCCTTTAATAGTTTAGCACTATAGAAAACATTTTTTAAAAGGCCAAAAACCCCACCTTAAGAATAATGCTCTGTGAAGAGGAAGGAAACGTTTGCTGTGAGTTACTCTCTAGTGAGTAACAATGAAAAGTTCAAATGTCAGCAATGAGAACCAAGTTTTTCCATTTTTACTCTCTCTGTGTATCTCCATAAGCAATTCCACTTTAGGTTAATGGGAACCATTTAGAAAACTTCTCTGGATTCTGCATTAGAGCTTTTGAATATAAAGGAAGTAAAAACGCGCCCCAGGTTTTCATCTTTTGTTTCTAAGAACAGCTTCATTTTGATTTTCTGTATTTATTGTAGATCTCAAAATATCACTTCTATCAATTGTTTCCATATTTATTTGGCATTTTTCCGTATTTATTTAGCATTTTTCAGTTCCTAGAGTAAAATATTTAAATTCAAATTCTATTCAATGCTAAAGTATTCTTTTATTAAATTTTTCCTGTCAACCGAGATGGCAATTCATAATCATTACACTGACTGCATTTGTCCCCTTTTCACATTACTGGAAATCAGGAGTTAATTCTTTTGAAGTTACTGCACTTATTCAAGTCTAAATGTCTAATGTTCTAAGTGAGGAAGAAAAAAAGCCACAAAATCCTTCCTGGAGCAGGTTAATGAATATTCAGGAGACACAACTGATTAATATGCTTCTAACCTAATGTGCTGTCCTGTAAGAACTTGAAAAACAATTGGTCTAAAATGACACTGTTTGACATCCACTCTGTCTCTGGACAGCTGGCAGTTTTATTCTTATAAAGGTGAGGACTCAGTGGATAAAGCCCTAGCCTTTGATCTTCAGATCCACAGTTTAAGAGACAAGGCTGCAAGTTTGGTCATTTGAGCTTAGTCCCGAGTGAACAGTCCATATCACAAAATGATTATACATAATTTGTTACTATTGGCAGTGTCTGTTCAGGAAAGGCCAAGGACTGAGCTAGCATGAAGAATGAATTAGCTCTTACCTTTTACATTTTATTTCCTCTCTCTTTACTGTTGTAATTTTATTATCCTGTCTCTAAAACATTCAGGGGATGAAATTATCATTCATTATAAGTACTAATACTTCCTGAAGATGAACTAAAATAGTCAATTTTTTTTATTCTAGGTGCTCCAATCAATGAACATCCCCACCTATCCATGGGTGTTTAATATCCACTCATCATTTCTCTGCCAAATAGTCAGATGTTTCTGAGTACTTTCCAAAGCTGTACCATAAAAAATCCTATTTAAATTAAAGAGGAGAGAGTGAGCTTTCTTAGTTCTCAGGCAGGCTTGCAGCTACATTTAAATTGCATTTGTATGTGAAGCACTTCATGCTGCAGTGTTCTGTTTTTATAAAATATTATTTCCAAAGAGTTCACAATTTACGTTACATCCTTCTGACAGTACTTGTGACAGGTATGTTTGATCAGCAAGCTTTCCTCGTGTATTCACTCCCCATTGGAAGTATCAGGCTATTCACAGGTATTCACTCTAGGAAAATCATTCGAATCTTGTGCCTCATGGGGCACTGTCCACACCATCTCAGTTCACTTGGAAGGAATCTCAGTTCATGTTGCTTAATGTTTTTGTCAGAAAGAAGGACAAAGTAAGGTAAACTGAAAGAAACCAGTAACTGAGCTGTTTGTGATTCTCAAAGACATTGTATCTGAATGCCAGCTCTAAATTCCAAAAATGACCTTTAAGTGATTTGCACACACAACCAAAAATCTCTAGTTCTCTTACAATCTGAGTCCAGCTCTTGCCCTTTGGGATAACTAATCTTGGGGACACTCAGAACTGTAATTCTGCTACTCAACACAGTATCATGGTGATGTAGAAAAGAGGGAAAGAGCTGGAAGCCAAAATACACCTCCAGAATCTGTCTGGTGTACATACTGCCAAAATAATGTAGTGACAAAATTTGTAACTTCCATAGATTTTCCAGTTTTGCTCATATTCTTTTCAATCAGACATTTTTGATCTCCAAGAAATAGTGGTTATCTCCCTAGGGAGGACAAGTGCAGTCAAAGCCAAAACTAAGATTGTAAGCATGGTGATCTTCATGCCCAGAAAAGGGTAACTGGGGTTAGAGGATGGAGCAAGTGCTATCTGCTGACACCATAACCTATCTCCTATTCAAAATCCATGGCCGTGAACCATTTCAGATATATTTCTTCCCAGTGTCAGTGAACAGAACTCCCCTCCCATTCACTCTACTCTGAAGTCTCAGCCTAGCACAACTGATAAGTGAAAGTATTTCCAACAGAAATCAATAATTTCTCCTTTTGTCCCACTTCCCAGAAAACACGACATTCACTTCCTGCTCGTCAAAGATAGTCAGTGGATGAACTTTAAAGTATTATCTGTGACAGTATTGTAAACTCTATTTTTTCCTAAAGGCTGCCTGTTATAAAATAATTTCAGTTTTTTTGATAACTGGTTAACTGTTCAAAGACATGAGAGTTTACACAAAAAATTAGAAAGAGATTAACACACAATAAAATATAAATTTTGAGTGCTGTTTTCTGATTGATCCTATGCAAGCTTAGTTTTTAAAGATATGTCCATGTAGACATGGATATATTTCTCAGAGCTTCTTCTAAACAGCTTGTTACTAGCCATGTCACACAAACCATGATATTATAACATAGTGACTTCTCTGTATCTACTACATATTATAGCATTGAGCATTTTAGCCTTAACCATTTAAAAATCCACTAGCTAGAAGGTCCCTGCACTTAAGCTGTCTTTTTCAGCATCTGAATTGCATAATCCCTATTTGTGTGGATTCTTTTTCTAGACAACAAACTTCTTGCTCAATTCCTGTGGGTAGGATTAATGACAGAGTTTAAAGGACAAGCTGTGTGATCTATCAAAAAGTGTACATGCTGAGATCTTAGAAAAACATGACCACATCTTGTGTATTACTGTCAATTGGGGTGGCAAAAGGGTTGGATTGCTGCAGGGTCAGAAAACCAGTAAGAATGAATTATATATTGAATGCTGGCTGTGTATGATATGGTAAAAACATTTAAGAAACAATCTCTGTTGCAAGGAAATCACAATGCAGCACAACACCAGCTAAATAGTTCACAAGACACATTCAGAAACAGTGGAACTCCACTGACGTTCTTAAAATAGTTATTGGTATAAATTTGGTTGTGCATAGTAGTCCATCTGGTATTTAACCAAGTTTGTGTGAGCTATGGTCTTGCTTAGGTAATTTTTTTCTCCTGTTATATTAGGAGAAGTACATGCTAAGTAAGAGATAAGTGTGTAAGAGAGAGGTTAGGAATGGCGTGGGAGAAGTCATGAAGATAAAATACCGTGCATGTCTCAACAGCAAACCTTCCTGTTGATTAAGAAGTGGCACTGATGATATCCTTGCTTTAACGAGACTTCAAATAAGGGATGCACACACCAATTCTTTTGTTTTTCAGCTCTTAGGCAACAGAATAGCATAATGGTAAAGTTCTTTCATTTACTTGCACTGTTTATTCAATATTCAGTGCTTCTGTTTAGTATCTAATGCATACTGTTAATTTGGGAGTTGTGTCTGTCCTGCAAGGGACGTGACGAACACTGTACATCTCCCTCTATCTATTGTTTGCTTTGCTTTCAGTTTTTCCATTTCAGCAATCTTTTAGTAAGGTCTTCATCCTTGGTTTTTTTTTTTCTGGTTATGTCAGTCTTTTCTACTAATATCTGACTACCTTTGCTAATCAGACTAACATGGTTCTGTTCCCTCATTATTCTTTCCCTTACACAATACTGTGACCGTTCATTAAACCTTCCCCTCATTGTTTATTGGTCTCATTGCAGACTGCTTTGTTAAACGTTCTGCTACATTCTGAATTTTTACTCATTGCCTAATCCTATAGGTTTACTAAAGCAAATTGTTTAATAAATCTCTCAAAATGTATGTTTATGAGAGAATACTCACATGTAAACACATTGCAACAGACATGAGGCACAAGGAAAAGCAATGAAATGTTACATTGTTTTGGTTGCGCCTATGCACTTTTGAGAAGTAAAACAATTCTCTATTTAGCAATTATTTCCTTGACAAAGGAAATCTCCATATGATTTCCATCTCTACCTGTTGCAAAGAGCTTCTCCTGTCTTCTGATATTTTGTTGCAGGTAACTTCTGGCGTTACAAATTCAAAGATTCTACGTGGTATAATTATAAGGATTTTTCTCAATCCAGTTAGAAAAGGAGTGAATCTCAAGTAGATTTTTTGTACAAAGCTATTCTTTTCCATTGTGACAATGACAGTGGATGGAATTTTAATTTAAAAGATATAAGTAATATCACATGTGTAGGTATGTGTTTTAAGGCTCTGAAAACTTCTCACAAGCTAAATAATTTTAACCTCAAAATAGCTCTGTAAAGGAAGAAAATACTGTCTGTGTGTTTACAGGCAGTTATTGAGACACAAAAGAATAAATTCACCTTCAGAGATTATTTTTCAGACTAAGGTCTTTAATTCCCACTTACACAAGGTGGTTATAGAAACAGGTTTCTTTTCAGAGGTTATTATAATTCATGTATTATCCCATATTCAGCCTAGCACTTCTTAAAGAGGAAATGATGACAGTAATGGAATTTCCCATTTCTATTTTTAAAATAAAGCCATTCATTAATTAAGTTGTATTTTTCTGCTTGTTTTGAAATCAGAAGTCAAATGAGAAGATGGTAAGAGAACTTTGAATGTGCTGCCCCTGTGTTGTGTCTTCATTGTAAGAGTATTGTTTCCCTGGCCATCACTCACTCATTCAAGTTATTATCCCTGATCTAGTCAAGTCATCAAGAGCCTGCTTTAGAATTAGATTTGACAGAGTAAGTCTCAGTCAGAGTGACAATCAATGAAAGGTGGATGCATTTTTGGGATGCCTCTGCATCTGCTGGGCTGCTGTGTTTTCGATATTGTGCCACAGTGATTCATGCAGTAAACTAAGATTATGTTTCGCTTTTGTCTTGGTGCCTGAATGCCCAAGCAGTTGGTACCTGTTCAGATACTCAATTACAGTGTTGTTTCCTGCTATTGAACTTAGTGTCTTGCAGGTTTAGAGGTTGGTTTTATGGTCTGTGGCCAGGATACTGGACTTGAATATTTCCTTACCACCTCATTGTATAGTCCATAAAATTTCTACCTGGTTTACTTATACAAGTGCATTTAAACTGTGATTGCACTATTATTTTGATATCAAGCAAACATTTCACAGATGAAAAGGACTGAACCAAGCTTTATAGTCTGAAGGCAGAATAACAATAATTAATGCTTCTATTACTCTGTTTAAACAGAATATATATTAAGCAGAAGACAGGTAATTAATCCCACTTGAAAGAAAATACGCTACTCATCACTCATTTATGAATTCTTCAGTCTCTCCACAAAAGCAGTATCTCAAAGAAAGGTAAAATACATTAGGTGCAATAGCAGGCTAGGTCCTCCAGTTCTTATTTAGATGAAATTTCTGAGAGTATATTTTTTAGGGATTAGAGGATCAGGCCTGAGGAGTAGCATTAGCTCAGTGAGAACTGAACCTACATTTATAAAGCTGGGTGACATTTTTCCTATTGTCAGGCATGGTAAAGAAGTTTATCTCAAACCGGAATGTTAAACCACATTATGGTATTTTTCCAACATCTGCGTGAACTTTACTATGTATTTCTTAATTTTTAATACAAAATCAGTTCTCAGTTAAAAAATTACAGATTGTTGCTACTAGAATATATTCTATTGTATCTTAAATATTTTGATGTTTCAAATTTGAGTTCATGGACATGGTTTTATTATACTTGTTGCTAGAACAGTATTTACAGATTTTTATAGATGTTCTTTCTACAATAAATCTCATATTAAATCTTGTCCTTTTATTTTCACTAAATCTGAAATATTCTGATTTATAGTCTGTAAAAAGCTAGTTATTTAGAAGTTTAAAATTCCTTTTCTTTTACAGACATGTTTGCAGCATCATATAAACGCTTATTTCCTTGTGAATCATTAATGTTTTAAGGTATTTCTTTTCCCTCCTAGAGAAACTATATCTGGGGATTAACAGGATTGTTCACTGGAATTCATGTGGAAGCATAACTGCAGTAGCTGAGAAATGATCATGTTTCCTTTTAGTTCTCAGCAAGAGTAATTGAATGTTGAATATCTTACTAAACGCTGGACTGTGACAGTGTGTTAACACTCCGACTATCTCCTAACAGCAGGGCAATTATTTGCTGAGTGGGATTTTTATAAATCCCCTGGCAGTAGTATGTCCTGATAATTATGATGAAGTGCACTGGTCAGTGTTGATTCAGCAATCCCATCTCTAGCAAATATTTCATTCACAGCTCTCCTTCATGCTTTTACTTTTATGGCTTTTAAAGATCTCTTACCTCTCCTCTCAGCTTGCTTAGGTTTTTTACAAATTACAGTGGAGCAAGAAAGGATTTTCAAGTTAAGTCCCTATTTTGTTGAAGTCTTTTCTTTCTCGTTTAACTCCTCATTAAAAGACCAGAGTGAGAAAGTAGCACTTTATTTAGGTTCTTACTGTGACAACATCTTGCCCAGGCTTCCTCCCTCAAGGTTGTTTTCTTCAAGATTAAATTACTGTTAAATGCAACATTTATATTCATGGTATATGTTGATTATTTCAGTCTTTCAGAGTTGATATGAAAAAGTAATTAAAATAGAGCATATCTTTATTATTGCTTAGTTAAATTACAGTAAAAATATGTAAATCTATCAGAATACACTTTCTACTGATTTAATGCTTAAAATTTATCTTCAGCTCAACTTTGTCAATTTTTAATTTTGCATGTTTGTTATTATTTGCAGCACAGCAGCTGTACTGTGTCTTAGAACATATTTGGTTTGCAATTTTTTGCATAGACTATAAAAGCTCAGCCAATAAGTAGGAAAGAAGACTAAGAAAAAATTAATTAATAAATAAAGATTGCAGAATCTAAACTGCTCAGGATTTATTATACCACTTGGGGTCACCTATCTTTTCCGAGGAACTGTCCAGCGTAATCAACACAGCCTTGTCTTTCCCTTTCCACTTGCCCCTTTTTCTTTCCTTTCTTCCTTCCTTCTTTCTATTTCTTTTGCTGCTGCCTTACTTCATAGTTTTGTTTTCAAGGCAACTCCTTGAAAGAAAGAGGGAGAAAGAAAGAAAGAAAGTGAACTCTTTCTTTCTGTATTGAAATGATAAACAGGAGAAGATGAAAACGGATATTCTTTAGCATTGAGTAAATACAGCATTAGTGGTGGAAGCAATTCAGGCTATAAAAAAACCCAAATCTTTTCCTTGTTAATGTTTATTAAATTAATATTTGTTTCCTTGTGATTTTTTCTTCCTTTATATTTGGCCATTAATTATAAAGATAAGAAAATGATTGGGAGGAAACTAAATGATAGAGTGTTAGAAATGCAAAATGATTCAAAATATTAATGTAATGCTAAGGATGACTGGGTAACAAATGGTACATTTGCCAGTATGCTTGACCTGACACAATTAATATTCCAGGTCATGCTTGGGTTTCCATGATGGAAGGTCTGAGGCAGAGAATTCTAGGGGAAAATATATCTATTGTATAACTCATTTCTCTCTCTTTTTTCCCCCCTTTTTTTTTTTTTAAATTTTATTTTTTTTTTATTTTCCCTGACAAGTCAGAACCACAGTCTTAAAAAAAATGTATCTCTGCTTTCACACCTCATTTGCCATATTCACCACTGGGCCACCGTTCACCAGAAGGGCCTGATGTAAGGAGGTCAGTGAGAAGCTATTAGCAGAGTCCTCTCCTGAGATTTCTTTGGTCTTATTGAGGTGGAAGTTAGCATGACAGTACTGCAAATAACTCAGTTGTAAGTTTTTTAACAGTTAGCACAGATTTCCCCATAGTGTTTGTCACTTTAGAAAATTGTTCCTGGAAATGAAGTCCCGAAAGCTGGCTTTGACAGAGTCCCTTCTTAGTGTTGAAGAGCACAGGCACAGAAAAATGTGTCATTTTCCCCGCAAAGCAGAGGTACTTTCTGTAATCTATGATAATATTTTGGAGCGTTGTTACATATTTTCTTATGGACTAAAGGCAGGGAAAATATTGAAATCATAGTACAGGGCAATATCCAAGACACATACTTTTCTACTGTTGAAAAAGCAGTATTAAGTACAATGGTTTTGTAGTTGAGACAATATTGTATTAAAGTAGGGAAAAATGAAGTAGTGCTTTTGATATATTGTACTTGTCTCAAGAAGATATGCAAATGTATTAAGTACCAAAGGCTTTGATCCCCCAAATTCTTAGATTTCTGTAGACTGCCAGCTCCCTGCAGAGGACAGAGTGAATAGGGTATTCATCACCACACTTCACAGTGGAAGAAATTCCAAAAACAAAACTAAAATTTGCAGAGATCTTTTATAAAAAGAATGGGAGCAATTTTTCCAGAGATTGATCTGAGCTGGAAAGTAGAATCAAACTCATTCCCTTGTCTCTCCTACCAAACTTTACCAATTTTAAATCTAGGCCTAACCTTACCACAAACCTTGGGGAATTTAGAGTAAATTAGTATTAATTTTATCTGCCTAGATACTAACTGTGTTGATTGCTCTGCTATGTGTCTTGTTGAATACTTGAACATATATAATTAAAATGTAAAGTAATTAACAAGGATTGCTTGAAAAATCATTATTTAAATATGCACTTTGTAATCAATTTTGACCCAGATCTTACAAAGAGTTTCATCTTTAGAAGAAGCAAAAAACTTTTAAAGTGTCCAGCTGGCCTCCCTAAACTCCAAATCCATTTTCATAGTTGATATAATATCTGTATGCATTTAACCTGAGAGCATGTGAAAAAAGAGCAGCAAAAGATGACTCTTTGTTAAGACACCTTTTCAGCAATGATAATTCAAAAGACACTGAATCAATGGATTTCCACATCTATTACGGCTAATTTTCTTTTCATTAAAAGTGCTAAAAGCCAATTCTCTTAGTGCACCTGGAGATATTCAGTAGCATTTCACAGTGTTTGAACCCTTTATGAACTATAGTTTTTTATTACTGCCAAACATTTAGTCAAAGAAGCACAAAGTAGATATACACAGTATTTTAATAGAGATTGCAAAAAGCAGTTTCAGAAAGCCATTTTATTCACGGAGACACCTGTGCTGTCTCTTAGTGTAACTAAAAGAAGTGCCCAGACAGCACATTGATTTAAAGTTATTCTTAAATTTAATTCTTCAAAGGGAAAACATTTAAATTATTTCAGATATTGTATTTTTCTACTTTGGAGCAACAAAACCCAAACCCCAAACCTGTGGTATGAAGACTGAAATGATCTAATACTTTAAACTTTTTTTCAGTAAAAAAATAATAAAATATTTCTTCCTCAATTTGCTCTTCAGCATTTTTTTTTTAATTTTTTATTTTAAGAAAAGGCTTAAAAACGGGTGTAAATTTTGGGCAGACACAGCCATGATCAGGATTTGCTACTGATCAACAAATCCATGCCTGCCAAATTTAGAGAGTGGTTATCATGCCTTAGTGTTTTCTTCCAGATCACTCTGATTATCAGTGATGCGCATGGAGATGTTTTTCTTCAGGATAATGTTTACATTTTCAGTGCCATTGTCACTTTCTATAAAATATGTGTTTCACAGACCTACCATGAGAGCGGTATCTCTCCCCTTAGCTGGGAACTTCTGCATGCTCGTGGCACGGCTGGAACACAATCTCCGCAGCTGAGTATGGATGGTGTAGGAAGGGGTGGCAAAATGAAGCAACAATACAATGAGCAATTCAGTGAAATATGTACAAAAATGTAGTTGCAGGCGATTACTTTTCTATTTACTGTTATAAACATAGTGGAGGTAAAAAATTAATTGCTCAGAATGAAGGCAGATCCAAAGGCTGTGGTAGGACTGATGAGTGAAGAGATATAATGACCATGGCATAGAGATGGTTTGTGTATCTCCAGCAAGGGATCTAATTTGCATGAGTCTAATGTATTCCATTTGTATGAAATTTGTGTTGACTGTGGCATTTTATATTTGAGAGAACTTGTGTAACGAGTATATGGTGTAAATGCATTCAATAATTGTGGGAGAGTGTGATAAATTCCAAGACAGCATATGGAACTTGTCTTTATGTAGCACTTACAGGTCACCAAGTATTCACGAGCAAAACTCTGCTGGGCTGATAAGAAAATTGCAATATAACAATGCATGAAGTACTACGAAAATAATACCAGCATGAGGAGAATCTATAACTTTACTTTATGAGATGTTTATATGAGTAAGAGCCAGACCTGCAGAACCAAAGATTAAGTTGCAGCTGGACTTTACAGATCACAGAGATGAACCTGGAATTTCACATTCACTCCAGTGATTCTGCTTGCCTGCTCTTTGAAGCATGGATCCTTGCCATTCTAATTTGGCATCCTGAAGAGCTGAAGGAACAACCAGTGGTTGTTTGGCATACATATGTTTCTACCACTCACCTCTCTCTATTCCTGTCCTCTTTCCCATTGTACATTTAGCCCATTAGTGAAATAATTTATGGGGTTTGCACTAAGGGGGGAACATATAACAGAGGACCAAAATAAGTTGTCATTAGACCCGTATCACATAGTTGAAGAATGTAGCCTGTAAAATTTTGGATAGCCCAACAGTATTTTGGATAAGCTGGCATCTCTGAATACTTTTGCCTATTAGACACTATGGTTTATATGTGCCTTATTTAATTGTTTTGACACAAGAAACTGGAACTTCCCGATAGGATATGTTAATGAAAAATGCATTAGAGCTAACTGGGGAGTGTTCAGTCCTCTCAGCCCCAAGAGTTTAATACTTCATGAGGAGACTGAAGCCCTACGCAGTTTTCTCATGGGTCCTCAGTAGTGCTCCAAAGGAACAATACAGGATTTTAAACATTTGTTCTTTTCCTTCACTTTCCCTGCATCTTGAAACCGATTTCTTTTCCTACTAGTTTTATTCAAGGTTTATTAATAATTAGAATTATGATAAAATCAAAGGACAATATATTTTAACTGAGCAGGTCTACTTAAAAAATTTTAGTATACCATTGTAGAAAATAAAATTATCTTTAAAGCAACTCAGCGACTTTAAATTAATTTTTGTGTATTTCAATCATGTGTTATCTGTTTTATAGGGAACTTAGTGGCTTTGTGCAATATGGAATAGGAATTCTCATATTTAACGGTTCATAATTAGTTCAGTAAACTCACATATGTCTATTTGGGAATTGTTTATATACAACTGATAAAATCTCTACATATATAGGTGTGATTTGGGAACAGTCTGTCACATAATTTTGACTTGCCAGATATTCACAGATTGTTAATGATGTAGATTGCTAGAACAAAATTGAAATATGTGGTTTTTATTAGTAATTTTTATATCACACTAGTGATACAATTAATGATGTAAAAAAAAAAGAAATATCAAATTCGGTGACGAATGAACCTTTCAATTTTAGTCACAATTTAGAAATCATTGTGCTAAATTTTTGTTTTTCACATGTTTTATGCTATTAAGACTAAACACATTGTAATAGTTATCCAGGAATTTATTGTGGGCATTTGGTTGGGAAAAAAGCAACTCTTGGGTTTTGGTGTTCCATAAATTCTCTTCTATTTCTCCTTAACTAATGACTGTTTTACTTTTAAAAGTGCTGCACATGCCACTGTCTGATTTTGTTCCTAGTGTACATAGAAATTTAAATGAGTTGAAGTCAAAGATAATCCCATCTTCTGTTCAGATTCCAGGCATCTACAATTCACCATTCAGAAAATCCCCAGATCCCATGGAGCTGCTTCTACGGAAGTCCAAGCCGCTGACCCACAGAAAGCAGCAACTGAAAAGTCCCTTTGCCGATGAACTCTATGACTGGCTAACTTGTAAAAAGCCTCCAGCTTTTGTCACAGCACTGCCTCTGCTACCTGCTGACAGACAGAAACCTCAGGTAACGTTTTCCAGTGACTCTGAGGCAGATTTTGCTCCCATCTCTTATCATAGATTATCACAGAATATCTCAGGTTGGATCACCATGTCTGAAAATCCCTTTCGTGTATTTTTTTTGAAAATATAAATCTAGTGCTTGCATTTAAGATATAAAGTGTTTGACACAGATTTGACTTAAAGAAAAAGAAATCTAGGTGTTACATAAAAACAGGGAAATATGATTCTTTAGATGTTGTTTTTGTTCTTTGGGGAAAAAAAGTGTAATTTATGATATTTCAAAGGTATGACCTCATATAATTGAGTATCGATACTATGATTCATTAGAGATAGAAATCTTAATTTCCAATTTTAAATCATCAAAAAAAAAGGAGAAATGAAAGGTGACAGGACAAATTAAGCAGTTGTGATAACTTTTTCCTCAGTTTGCAATTGTTTGCCATATGAAGGCTGACACACCCTCTCAGTTCAGAATAGTTCCTGCTCTCTTGTGTCCACTGGGTGTGTGTCAGCTTTAATTACAAAGATTTCTGCGTGTTGTGCTCTATCCCAGCCAAGTTGCCCAGCTTCCATTCTTAACTGTCATGGTCTCAATTTTAACTTCATTTGATGTCATCAATATCTTGCAGGTAGATTTTTTCATTTTCTCTAAAGTAATGGATGTCTGTGAGATGATGCATCAAAGTGAATGTCTCACAAGATGGCAAAACAGCTTTTGCCACCTTATTGTCAAAACCTGCTGGGAATGTGGCCAATATATATATAGCAGAAAAACTTTTGAGACCTTTGTGTTCCACACTTGATGATAGTATGATGACATGTAGCTTTTGCCAGTAGGTGCCTGATACAACTACTTTTGGGGTAGAAGTATTCTGTCTCTCCCTCTATTGAGAAGAATTTTTCAGTTTGCCCAGTCTACTAAATCTTCTACTTAGTTCACATGTACACTTTCCATGCTGGTTTCACTTTGAGTGACACAATATCTTCAGAACCTCTGACACTTTTCCTTTTTGTACTCCATTCTATATTTAAATTTCCTCATTTGTATCTTGCTTAGAAGGACTTCTAAGAAATGCTTCTGAATGAGTCCTTCATAGTAAATTTCAGTGACGCTATCACCTATCTGCAGAAATGTAACAACTTGAGCAATAAGCAATGTATGTATATCTTTAATGATGTTTTATCCCTCTGGATCAATATTGCTCTCTACAACTCTCTGAAAGGGGGCTGTAGCCAGGTGGGGGTTGGTCTCTTTTCCCAGGCAGCCAGTCACAGGACAAGAAGACATAACATCAAACTGTGCCAGGAGAGGTTCAGGTCGGACATCAGGAAGAATTTTTTCACTGAAAGGGTGGTCAGGCATTAGAACGGGCTGCCCAGGGAGCCGGTGGAGTCACCATCCCTGGGAATGTTCAAGAAATGAGTGCACATGGCACTCAGGGCTATGGTTTAGTTGACAAGGTTGTGTCCGGTCAAAAATTGGACTCAATCATCTTGGAAGTCTTATCCAACCTTTATGATTCTATGATTCTAAGAAGGTGCAGGCCTGTGAGAATACCTCTGGAGAAGTAGGGGTGAGCCCACTGCTTCTAACAGTAAGAATCAGCTTCAGGGCAGTTCTCCACCTCTGTCCTTCCTTCCTTGTGTTCTCCCTACCTTGGCTGCTTGAGCTTCCTCATAGAACGACCTCATTGACTCACATTAGAATTGACACGAAGTGCGAGCCAACAAGCAGTTTGGGTGATCAGGGAGTTTGGAGCTGACATAAACATGACATTATAGCTTTGCCTTCTGGGACCGAGGGGGCTCTGACAGTCCTTGAGCAGGATGTGACTGGTTGCATTGTCTCTCAGGAGAGAGGAAAGGTTTTGCCTTCTGGACATGGTGAAGGAATCAGACTTTTAAATAAATAGAGAACTCACAGTTTTTCCACTGTTAAGGTGCTCTTGCAAAACTGCTCTACAGTATGCAAAGTATCTTACAAGCTTCTGCCTGGATTTGGAATATTTTATAGACCTTTCTAAGTTCAGACGCATGCACAGCAGTCATGCACAGATAGCCTTTTACAACAAGCCAGAAGAGTTCTGTTTATTTTCTGCACCTCAAAGAGGGAATTTACTATATAATACTTTAATCCTTTCAGCACCCTGGGATGTACACTGTGGGGTAAATTTTCAAAGCACAGCGCGTGGATTTAGCTGCTCGACTCTTATTGATGTTAATGGGAGTCACACGGCTAAATCCCTGCACAACACTTTGACAATTTAGGGTTGTATGTCTAAGAAAAGGACACTGGTTTGAGCTGATGAAACAGCTGGAAATGAAAACCCATCACAACACACCATCCTGAAAGTTGTCTGGTGTGACAATAAGAAATTTAATTACTAGATATACTTGTTTCCTAGTTCTTTGTGGTAACACTTTTTGGCATCAAGCTTCTTTTTCTAATATCTCTCTGGCTCACTGTGAGCCACTTGTTACTTTCTTTCAGGTATCTAAAATTTTTATTGACCGTAGGTTTGGATATTTTATATGAGGATGTCAATTATATATGTTTAAAGGAAAAAAATTAACTATCTTCCAGTTTTCTGTTAGGGGAATGGGTATTTAGCATTTAATAGGTAAGCTCTGTCTGTGTAAGATAGTGTATTTAAAAGAAAGTTTTTAATGATGCTTATACATCAGTTAGATCTATCATTTTTATTGCTGAATTAACTAGATAATGCTAAAATTAGTCCTCTATTCATTAAAAGGCTTTAATATCAGAATGCACATTACCATTCAGACTTTTTGCATGCTGTTATCTGTTGTGGAGTGGGGACAGTGAGGAATGCATAATTTCATGCAGATCGTATTTTTCATCAGGAGTTTCTAATGTTATGGTAAAGCAGTAAGAATGCTGATCTGCTAACCTTTATTTGGCAAACCAGTTGGTATCAGGTAGATTTATGCTACTCAGTACAAATTCCAAACAGAGCCTAGAGCTGTGTGAGTTTCCTTCAGGGTAAAACTGTTGGTTGACTCTTTCCCTTCCTTTCCTAACCTGACCTCCCCAGAAAGATTTCCATTTTGAAGCAGGATGCCTGAAATGCTTGCAAGCATTGTTAGTTTGAAAACATTTTTAAGCACCATTCTACCACCGTTTGCACAAGTCTTAATCTTGTAAAATGGAAATAGACACACGGACTTTTTAGAAGTCTTCATTTAAGATAAATTCCTGAGGTCCTTATCACTAAGTAAATTTCTTCAAATACATGATTCAGAGGAACAGAAAAATCTCCAGGGAATGTTTAGAATTATCTCAGTATTCTATTATATATACCCTACTTTCATTAGTGATGGTACAGCCTTGTTTTGAGGGACCTCTGCTTAGTTACATCCCCCTCTCCTTCTGTTATTAGTTGTAATTTTATTTGAACTATGAACTGAGGGTATTTTATGTATCTAACTTCTAGTTAGGTCTCAGAAATTAGAGATGGAGAAAACCCCTTGCTTGGATATCTCATTTGGCCCTTATCCGGGAGGAACATGAGTCAATACTTTTCAGTGAAGAAAAAATAAAATATTCTGAAAGACTACTTTTAAAAGCAAACATTTTTATCTTGGTATTGTTTGGTAATAGTACTTTTCTTTCTTCCTTCCTCCATATATCCACTTAATACAAACAACTTGTAACAGAATATTCATTTTTATTATAGATTTTAAACATTTTTATAACTTGATCATCAGATTATGTATTACTAGAACACTGTTGACTAGTTTTAATGACCAATTCTAATATTGATTATTTTCTCATGGGTAGTAACACTTTTCATTTTGTTTTCAAAGACTTTTGTGTTTTTAAATGAACATATTTTTTATGCAGACTTAGAAAACAGAAGCAAGAAAATACCTGCAAGAAGTGTAAATATTATGCTCATTTGCTTACCGGGACCTTTAGAAAGATCTCCAAATCTTGGTGCTGTGCCTTTAAAAAGTAAAGTTCCAATAAAAATCCATTAGCTACTTTCAGATATAGCAATCCTCCTGTCCAGCTGTGAAAAGTACTAGATGATACTTATTTGCCATTTGTGTTATTTACGGTCCATGACTTTTATGGTAACTGGTTCCTATTATTGGTTTCTATTAATGTAAAACATAAGTGAACATAAATGAGGCGTGAATCATTTCTTTTTATTAGCCCCACAGTCTTCACTCAGTGCTTGCAGTAACTCCAGCTGTGACTTGTTAGTGATAACCTATTTAAAGAAGAATATCTTTAAGAATAAAGGCTGTGATTAGGATTCTTTGTTCATAGTTTTGAAAGGTTTCACTAGTTCATTGCGAGATCAACAATGATGAAAATAAAAATTAATTTTAATGCTTCTAAGGCCCAGGTTTCCATTAAACTGTCTTGAGTGGCACAGGGCACTAATTATATTCCAGGTAAGTTCTTAAGGGTTAAAACTAAAAGTGAGACATATAAGATATGTCACTTCAGCAGCATGGGAGAGGATTTCCTGCTGCTATTTATCCATGTTGTTAAATGGTAGATATTGATAAAATCAGTTATTAAGCAATATACTCTGGAAAAAAAAGAGACGTATGTGTATCTTTTAAGAATAATGAAGTTAATGTGAGATTAGACTCCTAGAAATGGACTACATACCTATACTACTGAAGTAATAAGTTTGAATTCTATTAGAAGAATTGTATCTTAAGCCATGCATTAAGTTCCCTTCTAGGTAGCTTTATAGTTTTGAAAAGAGCACGTTCTTTAAGGTTTATTCTATACAAAGGAAAAGACTTAAGTTTTCTGCTTGAGCAGAATTTAGATATAGCTCATGCTTGTTTTTTATTTCACCAATATTGTTTTCTAAGGAAAAACTAAGTTTTCCTAATCAGTTCTAACAACATATTTGTTTAAAATAGTAAGTATTTATTAGCAGTTCAATAAATTTAGGGGGCACATTTCTCGCTCTCTCTTTGAGGTTTTAGAGTATGTTATCAACCTTTATGTTATTTGTAAGTCTCTACCAAAACGAACTGCTTTAAATATTTTGGAAGAAGAGTCTTGCTACACTTCCCAAACATTCTGTGTCCTGTTTCATCAGTGATGTGCTGTGAATAAAAAAGAGAAAGAAAACAACCGTAACCCCCGTATAGAACACTTGTATTATCCTACACCTTTCAGGGCCCTTTCCGCGATCCCGCTGAAGTGTTGCGGCAGCGCTACAAGCCTTTGGAACCCACCCTGCGAGTGAGAGAATCCATGAATTCACCACAGGCCAGGGCCAGAGAGGCAACACGAAGGCAGGAATGGAGAAATCCCATACATAACAATGAGTGAGTTCTTTGGTTTTTCTTATATTGTTATGAGAATGTTTTCTTTATTCCACTGCTTTCAGAAACCTTTCATGCCTGACAAAATGAAATGTCAAAACTGACAGCCTACTAGAAAGCATTTTATGTATATACTTCCAAATTCTGTGTCTTTAGATTATAAACTGCTCAGGGCAGAGACCCTATCTTGTAATTGTGTGACATGTGGCATCCATATCTCTGAATCTGTAGAAGAACTTGTAATAATAATAATGTGAGATGCAACAGATGCCTTTAATGGGAAATAAGAAAACAAATGCAAATTCTGTCTTGCCACATGCACCTTGCCAAGGTAAAAATACTGATTCAGTCTTCATATTCTGGGAACTTACTGGTTATGGGAGGAAAAAATGGTCTTGTGTGCCAGTGAGACTTGCTTTCTCTCCCAGAAGAGTACCACAGCTCACTTGGAAGGGGAGGGAGCATATGTTGCACGTTAGAGCATGATACAAAAACTGGAATTGTCTTTGAAGCAGTTTGATTTCCTCAGCCATAGCAGCTGTGCTAGTGTCAGACAGGCCAGCTCTTCTCCATAAAATCTCCAATACAGACATAGTCCATCCCAAAAGATTAAAGCTTCTGTCCCAAAAGATTTAAGGCTTTTGCCAAAATATTTCCTTTCCTTTTATATTTTTTTTTTATATTTTTTTTTAACATGATGGACTATTAAACACTGTTTTGTCCAATCATAATAAAAGCCTGCTAATTCACCTTCTCTGGCTTTGTAGTTAACTAGAAAAATAATTATGTTTTGCCAACCTTTTCCTTGAATTCACTGCTCTTGGCAATCCTTTGGCCCTTCAACACCAGATTTCAGGACAGAAGGAAATCACTTTTACCCATGAGCAGCCTGTGATCCACTGGTTCACTGGCACATGATGTTTTGCTATCTTTGATCTGTTTCATGGTTTTTTATCAGCTCCATATTGCTTTGTGTCAGCTTCAGAACTGGGACTTAAGAATCAATTGTATTTACAAGGTTTAGCTTCCATGTTTTTATTGTGGGACCATTTTACCCAATTTAATATTAATATTGTCTTTGAATAAAAATTCTATTCAAAAACCGTTTTGAAATTAAAAAAAAAAAATAGTTAGACTACTTTTTTTCACTTTTGGACAATGTTTTTGGTGGTTTTTGTTTGTTTTTTGTATTTAGTGAGATATAGCACTTTTTATTCCTTTCATACCAAAATCATTACTGAGTTCAATTACAAGTGCAAATATACTTCCCTTTTCTATTCCTGTCTGTATTCTTTCATTTATTGGTGTGAGGAGGAAGCAGCTTTACTTTCACATCTCAGCTTAAATTTGTCCTTTTTTTCTTTTCATTTCTATGTCTAACTTCTGCTGGTGAAATTTAAAAGAACCCCTATCACTAGGTAGTAATTATTATTCTACTTCTCATTTAAAGTGTTTTCTTCACTGAATTAGTTGTGATTGATGCATTCCAACTGAGGATAGATGATGTCCTTCATTTATAGGCATGACTACATTGCCCAGTCTTTGTTTGATGAAGTTTACCCCAGACATCACTGTGTCAACAGTTTCAGAAGGTCAGACCTTGTAATAAATATTTCACTGACTCTTCAGTGAGGGAATTGTGAAGATTTGGTCTTGTACAGCTTAAATCTGGAGCCTCCAACTTGGGTAGATATTATTTGATATGGGGTCTTTATTTACCTTATGAGTAAGGAAGCATTTAGTGCCATCCTTAATGCACAGAAGCAATGTCCTAACAATCAATGATTCTCAGCTTCATGCACACTAAATGCGGAGTGTATTATACATTTTCAGGCTGTGATCATTCCATTTGTGCTTCTTATTCAACCAACCATGCAAGGGTCACATCTGTAACCTTGAAAAGGTGATGACAGAGCTGCAGGTCATCACCAGGACTAATGCTCACTAGTAATGCTGCAGCTGCTGTGTGGGACGTTGGTCTCTGGGGAGGAGCCAGAAAAGGGTTACTCAGATTCTACAGTAGTGTTTTCTCGGCAGTGTCTATTATGAATTGACAAATTTCTTTTTCTTGCTGTGTAATTGTGTACTTTGGGACTTTATTTCTTCCCAGTAGTGCTTCCTATGCTGATTATTCTTCTGTTTTAGAAAATAAGGAGAGAATGAGCAGCAGAAGTATGTGGCATTTGTTGAGAAAGCTTGTATTTGCATGAAATGACAGACTGAATCCTTGATATGTATATTACCAGAGTGAGTATTGTGCGGGGTCTCTTAAGACAGAAAGATTGTTGGCATATACCTGAAATATTCAACAACATTCAGAATTCCCACACACCTCTAATTACCCGGGTTCTTAAAAGTGGTTGTTTACAAGATGGTAGGAAAGAGTGTTGCAAGCTCTGAGAAAGTTCGTGCTTTTGATAAAATGCGGAAAAAATGTGGAAAAGCTGTGAGAGAGTTTGAGGCAGGCAGAAGCAGTACAAATGAAACCAAAAGAGAATATACTGTGCTTACTGAAAGCAACTGCTGGAATTTCCTATTCTGTAATGAAAGAGCAACTGGGTAATCCAGCCTAATAAGAATTATTCCTTTACCTCATGTAATTGAAGCTGTTTCTACCTTATTGTGCTATTTTTCATACAAATGAAGTGATTTCTCCCTCCATTTGGATAGGAATGACAACTGCATTCCTTTGGGATGGCCACTTAATATAGTGTCTAGTTTGAGACACCAACTGCCGGATCCGCTGCAGATTTAGATGAAGCATAAAAAGTTCTTTCCTCAGTTGCGTGCAGCTGCATGCTGGCCTAATTTTCCAGAGAACAAAAATGTAAATTATTTTCATTAACTTTGATGAAATCTGTCTCATATAATATGCCTTATACTTCAAAGTATACTATTAAACATCTTTATGAAGTCAACAAACATCAGAACGAGATGCAGTGTGGTGATAGCAATAGTGTAAGGCTTAGGTTTCCTAGTTTATTGTAGCCTTCTGGTGTGACACCAGAAACATCATCTCAGCTTCTGGCTGTGTGTGTGCCCAGTGCTGTGCTGGAGATGCACAGCCTGGTCCTGGTCACAGGGGTTCCCTCGTGTGCAGCAGTGTTTGCACATCCTGCCTGTGCCATGCTGTGTGAATGCTGCAGCACCCAGCTCTTCCTGGGCTTCTTCTCAGCCAGATTGTGCTTTTCTTTACAAGCAGCTGAGGTGCTCCTGTGCTGCCCTGTGCTGGGCAGGACAGGTACACCTGCAGAGACATTAGTGACCTAAACAAGCTCTGTACATGGAGAGCATTGGTGTTATGAGCTGCCTGGTATTAATGGTAAGAAAACTTAAAATAAAAGTCACTCTAAGATTTAGAATTTTAGGAAATCTTTTGATTTCTAGAGTTATAAAATCTCCTACTGTATTTCTGACTTAGCTGCAGTGAAAATGGATGCTCCATTTTATGTCATACAAATACAACACATCTGAAAACTTTTTTCAAATTATACTTAGTTTGTCATATGCTTTGCAACTTCAGCAATTTGCATATTTTCCGGACTGTTATTGTATTATGATAAACAGGGATTATCATATATTTTCAGATAATGTTTTCTTAACAATTCAACTTCTATTTGTAACTCTTCCATTTATTTTAATTACTAGCACAGTGTGCAACTTTTATTAATCAGCAGAGTCTTTTTAAGTTAAAATACTAAATTAGCTAACCCCATTAACACAGAATACTCCAAACAAGCAGTAATAGGAGAGGTAGTTACTGTGCAAATCGTATTATACATGCGGGTGCTCTAGGGCACAGTTAAGCATGATTACCCTCTTTTGATCCAGTATTCCTCTGCTTCTTCCAGCTAATTTCCACTGGAAATTTACAAAGTAGCGCCTTCATTTTTCCATCTTAATTTTTCTAATGAAGTTCTGGTACTTTATAACACTGGGGATGCAGATAATAAGTCTGTGTATAATTAAGAAGTTCTGGAATTTGCTGCAGAAGAGATCTCTTTTACTTGCTACAAGAACTAGGCTGTGCTTTTATTTGCCACTTTACATTATCGCAGACAGGGGTTAAATAAAAATGGCCAGAGGATTTTCAGATTTACTGACGTTACAATCAAAGTGATTTATACTTTTTCAATAAACCGTGTATTTAGTATATTACCAGAAACAATATTTGTACTAATGCACCCAAGTAGGTTTCTCATGGCAAAAATAGTGCACTAAAGATAATGTCACTAGATATGTTAAATAAAATATTCCATCTTTATTCTTCTATCTAACACTTTGATTTTAATATACATGCGTTATAAACTAAATAATGTCTGCCCTGCTGCAGTTGTTTTGCTATGGAAAACCATTATGCTTCCTTCTTTGTTCCCCAAGTGAAAAGATAGACACTGTTGGATTTGATGAAAAAATTGCTTCAGGTATAATCCAAATTTGAAAGCTTAAAATTAATGTCATGTTTTATTAAAGAAAAAAAAAGAAGATAAAATATTCACAGATTCCTGATAGAGAAGCATGGCTTGTTTGGAGCTAATTGTTCATGGAGTTCTTCAAAGTGAGATAAAATTGTCTTATTTGAATTAAATCAAGACAACAAGGAATTGGATTGCTATTGTATAAAAACACTTTAGATAAAAATTTAACAATGTCATAGAGCTAATATTTTGATGGCATTTTTTCTCCTAAATTAAAAAAATGTACAGTACCTACAAATATGAAAGCTTGTAAAACCACATAAGCAGTACTCAGGGTTTTATATTTCTAACTGTGCCCTGGCAGTGCAGCATGTGTGGCAGTCCAGCAGTACATCTGGCAGTTCTTTCTCAGAAGCCTGGGTATGTTTTGAAGCATTTTTTGGGATCAGGATTACCTGCTTGCTCTGCTAGGCTGCTGGGATTTTGCCTCTTGGGCAGGTTCGGAGAACACGCAAAAGGACTACTCTGGTTTTTTGTGGCCATCTAAATTTCAAGGAAAAGTCACTGCCTCTGTCCTGCGTCCTGTTGGTAGGTACTGTATGGCTTTGGGACGCTGCTGCCCAGCAGCCAGTGATGGATGTGGGAAATCCTCCTTCCTGCTTGTGCCACTGTGCTCCCCTCACACTGCCACAGACATCAGAAACCAGATCCTTCTGCTGCTTCTGTCATCTCGGTCAATCCAATTGGAAAGCCTTCAGCATCTAAAAGGCCTCTTCCATCTCCTGTCAAAATAGTGAGAGAGATTGCAATGAAAGAGACAGAATAGAGGGAAGAAGTGGTAAGTGAGGAATACAGGAACAAAAATCATGGAGGTGGAGTGTAAATATGTGAGGGGAAAAAGGATTAGAAAGATGAAATTAATAGTAGAGGGAAGGTCCAGGACAGGATGAGAGGAGAAATAAAACAATTTTTATTTTTGTTAGCAACAAATATCTATGGTGTCTTTGAAATTTAAATACACACCACTAGCAGCTGTCAGGTCCTGGTTTGGCTACTAAACAAAGGCTTCTAGGTCTTTTTAGGCTAATTAGGTTCAATATAGTGGGCTCCTGGCAGCAGTGCAGCTGGCCTTCATCACCAGTGACACAGCCAGCCGTGGTCCTGCTCCTTCTCAGGTTATGCGTGAGAAATACTGCCACTCGTAGATTCCCAGTTTTGGTTCCAACCCTTTCCCCATTTTGAATGTATTCTTTGGCATATCTTTCATGCAGGCTGACAATTAAATAATTTTTCATTTTTCAATGTGTTTGTTTAGGGAAAGTTTACTTTCCATTAAATCATCTTCTTTTGGGAAGTCTCAGCTTATACCAACTTTGTCTTATGGCACAATAAAACATCAATACAGAATGTAATTCTTCTTTGATTGGTACTTCTGTCTCTGTCATCTTTACTGAAAACCTGTAAGAATTTCTGAATTTACACTTAAATCACAAGGAAAAGCTGAAACCTAGATGTAGGAATAACGAGTGAATGTTTGGAAATCTAAACGATTGAAATCCAAACTTGTACAGTTGATAATGGTATCTTACCATTGTCTGAATTTAATTTTCTTCTTCCATCAGTCTCTTCTGTCACTTTCAGAGCACATACACTTTCATACACATGTCATTCATTTTGGGGAAAACTGTGTCAGGTGTATACAAAGAGCTACAGGACATAATACCATTACTGAAGTGTTTTGCAGTGCTATTACTTCTTGCTATTATTGTTGGTTGGGGGGTATAATGACTTTTGTATTACTCCCATTAATTTGGTTACTCTACTTAACACAAAAAATCGTTGTAATTCTTTTAATTACTTATCCACATAATGAAAATTCTCCCTTACTTTAAACAGGCACTGAATTTACAAGCACATGATCTTTTCTTGTGGTTAGAGCATCATCACTTTAAGGATCTGCCCCCTGACTCTGAGAGCAGAACTGTAAACAGAAGAAAAAGCTTCTACTTGATACCATTATACCATATTATATTTTTGCTCTTTCATTTAAATTTTGGTATTTTTCATTGTCCAGTGTTCTTCCTCAAAACTCCATAGTTGATATAGGTTTTTTTACTCAGCCATAGACATACATTCCAAGCTGTATGGCAGATATTCCAGCAAATGATCTTAGAGGAGATATACAGCAGAATGCAGATCACTTTTGTGCTAAACTGCATGTAGAACACACTGCTCGTTTTGTCTCAAAATGTTAATTTTTGTTTTTTTATGGAATCGTGGTAGAACCTACATTACTCTGAGTATTTGTTTGCCAAAAAGACAAAGATTAACTGATCCACGGTAAAATCAAAACCTCTATGTAAAAAAAATTATAAGGAAAACTATAATAATTTACTTCTACTTTCCTCAAGATTTTTTAATAATTTTGTGTATAAATTTTACAGACATGGTATTCATATTAAATTTTGAATGCTATGGCTCAACTAAATTCTGTGCATATATGGGAAAATCCCTAAACTGCAAGCCTTGTCTTCTCAGCTATTCAATCCCCTGAGAAAGCCAATTTTCTTTCATGTCTGAACAAAAGAAAAATGTACTATTAAAATGCAATTCAGAAGTGATAAAAACTGCAAGTGGAGCAGCCGGCTCACAGCACCTTCGATGTATTCTCTGGGACACTGGGGCCACATTAATTTTTGTGTGTGTGTGATGTCCATCCCATGTGCAAATTAGCATTACAAGTACCTTAATCTATCTTGTGTGAGGGTGTCCTTTCCCATGGGTATACACATGCTACTATAGCTTTTTATTATTAAAATGTCTGCTAACTCAGGGTTTTCCTTTCACTAACTTTACGTGACATTTGTTTGTGGCATGTGATAGAAGAAGTTGATATAGCTGGAAAGATTCTAAAACAATTTATTTTTATGAGGTGGAAAGAAAGAAAATAATTTAAAAAAAACATTCAATCAGTTGTTGATAAATCAGTTAGGCAAAATAAATCATTTTCTACATCTGTATCAGCTGAGAGACCAAGAAGGGTATTTTAATCCTCATCTTTATCAATATCTTGTTTGGCTAACTCTAACAGGGACTCTGGATTCTGAAAAGCTTTCAGCTACAGAAGGGTTCTAATTAACTACACTTCTTGTCATGGCAGTTAAAAGTGATGTTTTAGACTTCTGTAGCATATCTTTCTAATTTTGCAGCATAATATTTTTGCCTGCCCTTCTAGAATTAAGAACGCATGTTGATTTTCTCAGAATACCAGCAACGATAAACTTAGTTCCCAGTGTTTTACTTTATAGTAAAATGTACTTGTTTGCTCTCATGGCTCTCTTGGAAACTGAAATAGATGGAACTAAGACATGTTTGTAGGTTGTCTTGAAGATATTTTATATAGAAGATGTTTTTCACCTTCCTCCATACAGTTTGCTGGGGAACCTTCCCAGAAAACCTGTGATTGTCCGTGACAGTTAGGGATATCCATCCGAAAACCCCTTCCAGCAGGTAGCTGGAGCTTCACTGCTTGCTGGCACTATGTAAGCAGCAAGTCCATCATCATTATGACTGAAAATGAAAGAATCTGGCTCAAAAAGATTCTTAATTAGGACATAATTTTAACTTAATAGTAAAGTACGCAGTCTGTGAATTCTGAAGAAACACTTTCTCTGTTTTGTGGTTTACCAATACATGCAAGTTTCTGTTCTGTTAGATGAGAATATGGTTTATTACCCTTGGTTATCAGATGGATGCCTGTCTCCAGAGGTGATCTCCATCCTCGTGCATGGGGAGTGCCTGCACTGGCAGCTGGCACAGGCGGCACTGCCTGCTGAGACCTGAGGGATCAACACGCACATCCCAGCAAAGGGAACCCTGATCGTCCTGCACGTCCCACCAGTTGTTACTGCAGATACAGACAAAGGAATAATCTACTAATGCAAGTGAACCAAGTTAGATCCTTGTGCACAAAGGCTTTGTTTTATCTGTTGAAACTCACTATCTCTTTGCTCTAAATTTAATCTGAGAGAAGCTGTAGGAGAAATTGCAGTAACCGTCTCACAATACTGAGGGGGAACATTAAGAAGGTAGTGAAAAATAGCAGGAACATGTGTCTATGTCATCTCCTGCAGTGTTGCTATCCATTATTTACATCAATCCTGTGGCATCTAAAGAAGAGCATAACTGATTTTAAAATATTCTTGAATTTCAGATTTCTGCCATTTTCTTCATATCATAAAAATGATGAGAAGTATGAGCCATCACTTTGTAAGTCAGGCAAATATGGCCGAGAAGCTTATGGAACTAAATATTTCAGAGAAGTATATCCTAAGAAGTGGATAGCAGACAAGGTAAGTCATGGCAAAAATCAAGGATTTATTTACTTTTTTAGATTGCTGTTCTATTAGAACTAAGTGAATTTCAGTATTATCCAGAGATCATGGAATCCAATGGGATTCTTGTGAGCATGTTATAAAATCATGTAGCTAGAGCTGTGATGAGATGTGAGATTTCCTTGATTCTCTGGTAAATTCAATTTGAGGAAATTCAACACCTCTTGGTCCTACAAGATCAGGATTTAAGGCCCTGGTTAAGTGAAGCTTCAGTTATATGCATTTTGCTAAGTTTCATTCAGTTTGTATTGCCTTTTCTGATTTAAGAGAGGTTGTATATTTACTCTTGCACATTAAGATAAACCTTCAGGAAATTATAGCAAAACCTGATTAAAAGAACCTATAGAACAATAGAACCAATAGAACACCAAGCCTGAATAAAAGAACTGCTTACACTCTTTGGAAAAATCTTAAAACTAGTGAATAACTCTTTCTTATTTTAAGATCACCTCATTAATTTGCCTGCTTTGTCAGGAGCACCTCATATTTTTCTGGTTTTGCAGTGCTGCAAGAGGTCATTTTTGGCAGAACGTGAGTTTGTGTAGTCTTTGCATTACTTCTATTTGTATTAGGTATCTTAATCACATTAAAATTTCTGAGTACAAAAAGATAATGGACTTTGGCTCTGTGCTGCACTCTTTACCCAGATAGTTAGGGGACTGGAGCATCTTTTGTAGGAGGAGAGGCTGAGACAGCTGGAACACTTCAGTCTGGAGAAGAGAAGGCACAGGGGAGATCTTATTGAAGTGCCTAAACACCTGATAGGGGCGAAGGAAGAACAGGGAGCCAAACTTCTCTCAGACTCCGTAGTGTCCAGTGACAGGACAAGAGTCAATGGGCACAAGTGAAGTGCATGAAATTCCATCAGAACACAAGAAAATACTTTTTTTTTTCTTCTTTTTCTTTTTCTGTGAGGGTGACATAGCACCAGCACAGGTTGCCCAAAGAGATTGTAGAATCTTTATCCTTGGATATATCCATGGTCTAGGCATGGTCTCTGCTCTAACTGAGTATGGGGGCTGTAGAGGGTGATCTCAAGTGGTCTCTTCCTACCTATACAATTCTGGGATTTTGTAAGATATGATAAATTATTTCCCTGAAAGCAGTTTAACCTTTGTAAATATACAACAAGTTCCAAGGAATCTTAGTTTGAGAAGGAACATTTTAAAATGATTTTTTCCTCAAAACTTTGAGCTTTAAAAATGAACTCAGAGTAAAATTTTTGTATTTCAACATGCGTTAATTATATCTGCTTGCAAATAAAACATCAGCAATCAAACAAAAAAAATCTGAATTTGTCTTTCAAAAGCAATGAGTGGAAGATATGACTGCCTGAAGTCCCACAGCATAAGAAGTCTGACATATAAAAAGGACCTAATGTCTTGTTCTGGTACTCATCTTGTCCTGTAAAGACTTGGTTTTCCAGTTCTTAGCAGTTCTTGCTCAGGCTCAGATGACGATATCAAAAACCTAAAGATATTTATTCTGTTTATCATATCACACGTATATAAACTGTGAGCTTAGCTGAAAAAAGTTCACTTTACTTGTGATCTTGGATAGATATCAAGCTAAATCTCTGGAGGTGAATAGCTGTATACATTAACCCAATGTGACACAGAGCCTTCCAACCCCAATTCTAAATCAATATGAAGCATCCATTAGGAGCCGCTTACCCCAGCAGAGAGATAAGAGGAGAAAAGGGCTATTTATGACATACCTACTGCTTTAATGGGTCATTCTTATCAGGAAAAAAATCCAAAAAGAACCACAAAACCTCAAGCTCCTCACGGCAATTTAATGGAAAAAGACCTATAGGCAGGTGTGAGGTCATACTTTCCTAACTGTTAAATTTGATAGAACTCTCTGTCATTTCCTTATTTCTAAACTCTATGAAAACTTTGAATATTTCGGTGCTATGAACAAAATTATCCTGCTCTAATGAATCACGAGACTAAAGGGCATGTAACAAAATATTAGAAAAAGCTTTGGATTTTTGCTTAACAGTTTGTCTGCTGAACACAATCCTCCTTTGAGTTTCCCACGAAGTTACATTTTTGTGGATGCAACTTCTGTTACAACCTGAATAGCTGATAACACTGCCATGATCTCGATTTAGTTTCTGACAGTCTTATGCTAAACAAGTTTCTTGTATTGTTGCTGGTAAGACTGTGTAAACTCTTCCAAGGAGTCAGTTCAGTGGTCTGTGGACCAGAGACCCCTCTGAGCTGCTGAGGTGTTATTTGATGTTAGCTGATATTAGCTGGCTTTTTTTAATATTAGGTATAAAAAGTTTCTTTGTGTGTATGCACGAGCATGTCCTAGTAGTATTTTCCTGAGGTTTTCATGTGTTTATTACTATGCAATTTAATTCAAGTCACAAAAAGATTAGTATGTAAATTATATAATTACTTTAGAAGCAAAATGAACAACAATGAAAAATATTACCTTGTTACATTTCTTCTGGAAAATGAAAAGGTATTAGCATAGGCTTCCTCTAAACATAATAATTACCATATCTATGTGAGGAAAAGTTAATAGTTCTTTTTTTCATCTAGTTCTAATCTGAAAGTTTTTATCTCATTCCGTTTACATTTCAAAGAAGTTTGAATCAAGGGAAAAAGTGTTCTGTTCTAATTTTCATTATAAATAAACAAGGAATGGAAATACTGTACCTTTAGTGAAACTGAATCTAGTTAGTTTACTCAGTAAATCAGTATAAAACATAAAAATGCTTACATATTTTAAGTTTTACTACACTAGAATGCCTTTGATAGAATTTATGTGAGAAGTTTCAATATAAAAAATTTACTAGTCTCTAGGAATTTAATCTACAAGGATACGTTCCAATGTAGATGGACAGTCAAGGGATCAAATGCACTAACTATAGTCTTTTGGCTGTCAAAACACTCACATATGTTCATACTTGCTGAGGCAGAAATGATAGCTTGCAGTCTTTAATCGGTATTGGAATTAGTTTGCATATGCATTTTAGAAAACTGACTTTAATGACAGCATTTAATGTTTTCTTATTTGTAAAATTCAGGAAGTGATGGTTTAAGATGTTCCATTCTGATAGATTCTTCCCTCTGATGCCTTATTATAGGTGAATTACAGTACAACTGAATCACGGTTTCATTATTTGCACAGGCATTTTGGCCCTAAACAGGATTTTATTATCTACAAAGCATAAAAATACCCAGGACTGCAAAGAATTAATTTAGAGAACCTAAGCATATTGCACAGAACATAAAGTTGACCTTTACCGTCTACAGCTTCTGGAATGGAGTGGGATGTGGAACACATCATAGATTTAATGTGGCACAACGCTGTCTGCAGAAACTTGGGTGGGACTGTGACTGCCTGCCCATTGCACCCGATGATTGAATCTGCTGTCACCAGCATCCTGATAATAATGAACATTCAGCTTAACGACCATGATTATGATTATCATAATTGATGTGCAAGTGCAGTGTGTGGGGATCATTACAGCTGAACTGTACAGCAGAGAAACATGCCTTAGTTAGAGATTATTTTACTTCTATGCATTGATTGGGATAAAATATGCCTTTCAAGTTCAACAGGCCAGCTTGATATAATTTTAGTAAGATTTCTACATGTATGAATTGATGTTCATGAGCTTCCTGCAAAGCAGTTATTCTGTTTGTTTTGAATGGTTTCATTCCATTAATAACGGGAAATAATTAAACAATTAGATGTTGTCTAGTGGAAATCACTTATAGAGTACTGCCAGCATTAATCAAATATCAACTTCAAATAATTCTGATTATCGTGGCCTTGCCTGGGCTAGGAAAAATAGCCCTTGTAATTCACCACCAATGCAATTCTACTTTTGGTGGAGCAGTAGAAATAGGGCTGTGGTCAACACTGCTGCCATTTTCACACTGTACTGTGTAGCCATTAGAGCAGGCAATAGTTGTTCCATGTATAAATTATATCACTTCCATCTTTGTCACCAGAGGCAGAGAATTACAGCCTCAGATTCAGCCAGTGTAGATAAAGGCACAATCAACAGCTTCAGTCGATTTTGTTGAACAGTGGTTGCCTTCAACTGCAATTGCATGAAGTTGCAGAAGTATTTAATTAAAACATGACATATATAACAGATAAACACTAGTATGAGTATATATTTCAAGCTAGAGTTTATATAAAGAATGTTTCAGCATAAGTATAATGAAAAGTATAGAGTTTCATTGCTTTACAGTAGGCATAAATTTGGCTCTTTGTCCAAGAATGGACAGATTTTCAATCTGGGTTAATAGAGAAAACTGATAATGGAAAAAATTCTTGTAGAGGGGGAAAGTGATTTTTTCTGTTTGAAAATTAGTTTTGTCTCTTGTAGGGCCAACACATACAATAGTCATGTCTAGTGGATGATGTCATTATGAGGCAGAATTTTTGGTGCACTATTTGTGCTTTCCCATCCCCGACTAGACTGAAGTTTATGTAAATTCCACCTTTACTCCATTTTTCTAACCTTCCAGTGATTTGACTTGACAATAGGTATCATCTGTGTGAAGTTTTAAATTGTTTCTTGCTCAGACTGTGACTTCATTTTTATTAAAGGAATTTTCTTATTTTCATTTTAATTAGGAAAAAAGATTATCCAAGAGCATTTTCTAGTACGGTGTGACACTGGCTAATGAATATGCATCTGAACTGTCAGCTTTATTACCTTTTAAAACTTTAAAGGCCATACTTACCCATGTGCTTTGTGACAGAACTTACTAATGTACAGGAGAAGAGCTAGCATGTATTTGTAATATCAGATTCCTGTCTCCCCAACCCAACCTCAGTGTGTTTTCCTAGGCAATGCAGATCTGACATAATGTGGCAGCCAGAAGGGAATTATTAGACGAGCTATAAGCGTTTGCTTGTTCCAGTCCCGGTTTCCTCATGAGCCATGTCAGGGATAATAAGGGCTGTTGCCAAAGTGGGATGCACTCCAGCAATCCCTGGCCAATGACATGGCTCCTGCATGGTTGTTACTGCTGGCATGACTTGATGCATCTATTCAGATGCTCCAAATGGACCCTTAGTTTGAGTTATCAACTATCTGCTTCCAACAAAACACTGCTTTCTCTCACTTTTTTGCTAGCCTGAGTCCTGCACCAAACCTAATCATTTAAATCCAAGGATCTGGTCCTACAACAGTATATACGTTACTATTCATGGAAAGTCTGTCTGTTTTACCCTGTAACATATATTTTCTGCTCTCAGAAGAACCACTTGGAGTCAGAATGCTGCTGTATCTTCACATGAAAATCAACCCGAGTGATTCCACATAGGGTGATTCCCTCAACAGCATTACTCTTCAGAGCTGTGATCTCCTTGGAGCTCAGGTGTTTGGCGACCTGATTAGGTAGTGCAGAACAAGAGCAGCATTGCCCAATTCAATGTCACAGAACAACTTAATAAGCAGGTAGTCTCTGAAACTGAGTAACAAAAAGTATCTTAAAGTCACTTTTGCAACTTCTGATCTCCTTCTCTTTTTTTTCCTTTTTTTTTTTTTTTTTGGTAAATGTCATAATGTACTTTTGAGAAGGAAAGGTGTTAAGGAAAGCAGGAATGTGCCATGTCCAAAAATGGGAACACCAGACATTACCTCTCATTCACAGGACTAGAAGGAAATATCTCTTATTATAAGATGCACCCATTCAGTCTTCTGGGAAAGCAAATGACAATTCCAGCTTTTGACAGTTTACATAATGGTCTTTCCAGGTTCCTTATGACAGTGTCTTATTTATAGAACTACACTTAGTTGCGAAGATCACTTTCAGTGCTCCCACTGGAAAGCTTGAGCTGTAGACAGTTTCCTTTGAGAAAATCCTTAAGGTCCCACTGTTGGGTTGCTTTTGAAAAATGTTATGCTTGATATATGATTATAAATGATTATTAACGATTATTAACTATCAGTGAGATTTCAAATTATTTTCTTAGTTGTAGAAAGACAGTAAATGCTGTGAAGCAAATGAAAGCATACAAAATATATCCTTGGCTACAGTTTAACTAAATGCAGAAAAGAATTTGTGGATAACTGGAAGGCTGAAAACACTTTCTGGCGGAGATTACTGATGAGTTACAGAGCCTGATTTTGAAGGAATGCTACAAAGTAGTGTCTGAGAAGAGTTAAACCATTCAATTATTTGCATAAGAAGAGATACTGTCACCACTAGTCTAATCAAATCCATTCTAGTGGTTATTTGTAAGGGTTTGTGAGCAACTAGTTGAATATTTTATAAAACCTGATTTTCAGTTCTGTAATTTCTCAGCAGGAAAATGCAGTCCCTTGATGATGATCCAAGGCTTTGAAGAATAAATTGATTCGAAAGAGAAAATTAGATGGCACTTATTATACTGTCTAACTAGCAATCCTCTGTCATTTGTCTGTTGGATGATAAATGTCTTGCTTTGCCTACCTTCCCCATTTAATAATGTTACTTGCATCTTAGTGGTATAAAAGAAAACCTCACTTTTTTAGTAAGAGTTAACTTTAACCAGTATTTTTCTGAGGGACATGTATGTATGTTTAAGCTTTCTAAATAATTTCCATAGTACACGTTGCTTGAACATTTTAAAGCCTCTTATTTAATCAAAAACACTTTAGAAATAGAGTATCTTGCCCAGTTCCTTCAGTATGTGCTTAGAGTACATTACAGTAACTTGTGGCACAGCTTTAAATTGGAAAAAAAATCAGTTAATCTAGAAACAGTAGATACTGGAGTTACACCTAATTTGTTTTGTTCATATTGGTTTTAGGCGTTGACTACTTGGATATGATTTTGTTTGTTGGAATTCAAAATCCATCCACCGAGCTGGGAAATCCGTGGCCTCGCCTTTTCATGTCAGTTTTGGATAGGCTGTTCAGTATTCTTGGAATTAAGTAGATTTTTTTATATGTATGTCAAACACAATGTATTTCAACTCAATTCAATTTGCCACAATATTGAATTAAAAAGGCTATATTTTGAAGTCACTTAAAATTCTTTATGGAACTTATCTGCAAAAGCAAGCTACTTATTATTTGATAATACTCACCGAGACCTTGTTTGTGCTTGTTAAATAGAGTTGAAATTAAAGTAACTAAAAGCTTTTCACAATCCTCTGAGAATTACATGGGCCACACAACTGTTGAAAACTGCAGGTTTGAGAGTTGGTGCTCAGCCCTAGCGCAATTGAGATATATCCATGGAGCTAGGCTAATTAGCATCAGGTAAGGATCTGGCCCATAATGAATGTAATCAAAATGTAAATACATGCCATTCAGACAGAATGTTCTAGGAAAAATGGTGCTGCCTATTTTCTCAGAAAAATAGCCTTTTTGAATCTCATCTTTAAATGTACATTGCTGGTGAGTTTGCAAAATTGAGGTCTAAGATCAGAGACACATATTTTGATGATTTTCTTGTGACATATACACTTAGGACTACAGACTGTTGCATCTTGAAATGATGTCTGAATTACAGGTTTTATTACACTGACTCATTATGATTGTATAGTTTTATAATTTAAATGCTAATAATACCTATAGGTGTTCTGGAAGAATTCTAAGATATTATGCCAGGTATGAGCCCAAGTTGAAAGAAAGGCTGTAAGTTTGGGGGGTTTTTGTTTGTTTTGATGCTCCCTCCAAAGAACAAAAGTACATTATTCTCAGAGCAGTAGGACTTCAGTGCAGAAAAACGTGTTTTGGAGTAATCTACATTCCTTGAATAGGAAAAACCACAGTAAAAGCTTTGTGCAGTTATGTTGGAGTGAATAAGACACAGAAAGCAGTACAGACTGCTTGTTGTCTTAATGGTTTGACATAGTTTCTACTGCTTCTTTCTTTAAAATTTGTATTATGAATCAATTCTGGACTCATTTGTCCCATTTTAAATCATGGTAGGATATTAACTTTGGAATACACTTCAGTGTTTATTCATTTAATGCAATGAAGAGCTGGTTTCAACATGTCCTTTACAAACTCATTTTAAAAGGATGTTCCACCATGATAAACTATACTATTTCTTCTCTTACAGTTTTTGTTGATCTCAGCATAATACCTGTAGGGAAACTGAAAAGCATATCCACATAAGGAGTGTTTTTATGAGTAGGTGTATTGCCATGTGTTAATGTTCTAGAATGAAAGTTGTGGAATTACTCAGGACTAACCTTTGCACTTCAAATTCAAACTTCACTTCCACACAAATAACCTTACAAGCTTTGATGAGTTAATGTATAGAGGTAACCCCACCTCAGGCAGAGGGGTAGGGTACAAAGACTGAAGCACACAGTACCAGTTTCCGACTGTATCGGTTTTGTTTCTCATAATGAGACTATTTGAGAAGGAATTTACATTTTGACTGCGATAATAGGAGCTAGTAATATACCCGGCTTGTAGCTTTGAGACATGTTAGTATTTCTCACCTGTAGTTGTGTGAAGGAATGGCAGCACATATGGTAACTGCTTATCATTACCAACCAAACACCCTGCTCTTCTAAAGAATAACTTGATAGGTATGAGAGCCTCAAACTTAGGGGGAAAAAATGAAAAAGAGAAACAATAAAAGCATTGCATATTAACAGACTTTATACACTAATGCAAAGCTGCTTGATTGAGCAGTGTAGTGTCAACCATGTCTTTCTTCTAATGCTAAAAGTAATGCACATAGACAGAGTGACAATCAGAGAACAGCCTCCCATCAGCTGTAATTAATCTTTTACTTAACAGAGACTAGAAAAGCTTCTCATCAGCCTCTTCTGAAGTCTGAGGCACCCTGTTTTTTGATGTTTGCATTCTGAGTAAAATTGTCCCCACCAGTTCTAACAAATTGAAACACCAGGCTAATTATGGCAGCTAATGAAGTGTGTGGAATGGTCACAGCTTGTCGTGAAACTGTTCCTTCAGCTCAGATTAGAGTTTCATCAATCATTTTTTTAAACTGATCCAGAATTGCTTCTGCCCAGTGCTTGGCATTTTTAATGCTGTTTCTGTAATTGGTTTTTTCCCCAAAGCTTAGGCTATTTTTTGAAATATTACATTCTCAGGACAGGACTTACAAACTCCAGTTTATAAAAAAAACATTTCATTATTGCCTCTATCAGCTGATCAAGTGCTAGAAAGCTAATAAAAGAAGCAGAAATATAAAATTTGATATATTGCTTTTAATCCAGCTAAAGGTAGCAATAAAGCATATACACATATATGTATATGAATCATTATTACTGTGGGCTGGATGTACACTGCAATCTCATGAGACATGGTTTGTGGGCTGGATGGTTCAAATCCCACTGAAAGACCTAAATGAAATGAATGACTTCGTCTTAGCTTATTTCCTAGTGGATTGTGGTCCTCCATATATCAGTCAAAGAGTTTGGCATGATTTGTAGTTTTTGCAGATGCCCAAGCCTTTGGCAAAAGGAAGACCAAAATGTGTTGCTATTTAAAGAATTTCCACACTTCAGTTCAAATCTGAAGTCCTCAGAGAAGTATGGGAAACTTTACAGTATAACTTATATTGCTACTACACTGTCAATGAATAAATTAGCATATAAAACATTGTAAAAATTCCCAGTTCCTCTTCATTTATAAGATATAATCATACTCAGCTATACATTGAAAGCTCTGTACAGACATTAAAGGCGTAGATGTTAAAGTCTCAGGCTAAATTCTTTCCTCAACGTGGCCAACGGAGTGTTGAATATAGTTCAGAAGTTATCCAGCTGAAAAATGAAATAAACTTTTGCTTATGCACTACCATAGAATATCGCTGCACAAGTTGCTACATTTAATATATACATAACATGTATTAATATCAGAACCAGTGCAGCATGGTTTTAGTTTTTGAATTGCTCTGTGATCTATTTTTAAAATTTGTGCTAATAAGTGTAATCCATATAATTTTTCTGAATCTGTAACAATGTTTGGCTATAAATACCAGCTGTTCTTCTCCCCAAAGCTTGTAATCAGCAGGTTTGTCAGAACTAACTTTGTGCCAATGCCAAAACAAATCTATGGCACCTGAGTGAGTAATCACTGTAGCTGATGCTATTCCTGAGCTGTATCAAAGAACTCGTGGATTTACACAAAAGGAAAAGTGCCATTGAAAACATGACACATAAAGAAGATATGTTATCATATATGAGTAAAGACAGACAGAAAAAATAGCAATAGGTATTAGTCTAAAAGCTTTTGTTCCCATTTTATTGATTAATGAGATCATTTGTAAACACCGGATGGGAGATGAGTAGTTTCTCTAGTGTTAGCTCATCTACAAAGTAAGCTGCCTGCAAAATGAGAAAATATTCCTGTTTGATCATTTCTGTCTCTTCTGAAGGTAACTTATATTTCTGGAATAGGAAAGCTGGCTTTCTCTTTAGCTTTCATCAGTGCTAGGGCACATGGCTGACTCATGTTTAGCCAGCTGCCCACAAGGACCACCAGGTCCTCTTCTGCAGAGCTGCTGCCCAGCCTGCCAGCCTCCAGCCTGCTTTTCCTCTGGGGTGAGTCTGTGCCGGGTGCATTTGTCCATCCTGTGCTTTGTAGGGTTCTGTTAGGCCATTCCTCCAGCCTGTCTGCATCACTCTGAGTGATGGCCCTCAAGTGTCTCCATGGTACCTGCTACTTTGGTGTAATCCAGGAACCTAAGGAGAGTGCATTCCATCTCCACCTCCAGGTCTCTGAGGAAGATATGAAGATAGGCCCCAAGACAGCACCTAAGGAAATACGTTGGTACCCAGGTTCCAGTTGAGGAGAAGCTTTTCATTACTGCCTTTTGAACCTGAGACTCCAGGCAGCTATTACATCTATTAGTCTGCACATCTAGACTGTAATTTGCCAACTTGGTTAAAAGGATTCTCTGGGAGATTGTGTTGAAAGACTTGTTAAAGCTCAGCCAGACAGCATCACACACTGCTCTCCTTTGGTCTGCATATCTAGTCCTTTCATCACAGAAAACGATCAGGTTAGAAAGTGTCTTCCAGAACCATGTGAAACTAGATGAAATCTAACTGGAGTACTGGTTTTGCTGCATATGAGAAGCCAGATAAGAAAAATTATATTCACTTGAGGATTTCAACTCAGAATTTTTCCTCCTTAACTCCTGGTGGAATGATTTTGGCAAGTTAGAGTTGCAACTTGATCTTGGCAGGTTAAACATTTTCTGGCTAGCAGGTTAAAAATGGTTCTGAGTTTGTCTTGGCAGTGAGCACTTGGTGCTGGCTTATTTTCAGCTGGAAAGAGAATGTGGTAGTTGAACAGATTAGACTATGAAAGGGGCAGCTTACAAATGGCATAAGTAAAGATGTTTATCTCTAAGTGCAGTAGTTTCTAATGCAAGTCTTGTTGCTAGCAGAGTGTGTGTGATGGGCAGGACAAGAAGCTGGTTTAAAAATACAAGTACTGTCGTAAAAATCTGTTTTTTACTTTTTTTCATCAGATGCTTTTCAAGTCTCTGTTTTTCTGCACAGACAGAATGTAGTGTTAGGCATAGCGCCACCTCAGATTTAATAACTACTTTAAAGGGTTATATATTTCTCATTAGTGTGTTTTCATTCTTGACAATGTTATTTATACATCTTAAATAGATTAAGATGAACTTCTACTCCTCTCTTCAAAAATATTTTGTTAAAATACACTCTAAGAGGTAGACATTTGCATGACAACAGCAAATAAATACCTCTTGGGATTCTGAATACTTACTGAACTATTTCAACTGCACATTTGTTTTTTAGCCCAGGTTCAGTAAAGTTCAAGAGTATCCAAGTATGAAATAACTTACGGAGAAATTCACATTGGTTTCTTAATTTAATTTACTTGTAAAAAAAAGGCTACATAGTTGAAAAAATAGAGTATTATCTTTGGCAATTTTGGTTCATATACAGACATTCAGAATAGAATTTGGGTGATGTTGTTTCATAACATTGCCTAAAGTATGGTACAGTATGCGCTGTAACTTTGTGTGGCAAACTACACTTGTAATATTGATACTGACTCTGAACAGGTCTAAAAGTACCTGGAAAGTGTCTACATCAAGATGACTTCTTCAGTAGACTAGCTTTATACACATAAAGAAATTAATTAACTGAAGTTATTTATAAGGGAGAAAATATTTCTTTCTAAAGCATTGCAAAGCTAGTCCATGTTGGAGAGGAAGGACCAGACAGTGCCTGGCTTACAGATCATTAATAAATGGAATAAATGAACGTAGAGGGTACAGCTGGGAATTCCGCCCCTCCTTCCCCTTGGGCAACCACAATGACTGCAGGGTACTAAGTAAATGTAAAAAATGCAAATTTGGACCACAAATCTTCATTGCTGGTTATATTATACATGACAAAAAGGACAGCCTAGTTTCAGAGCCTAGTTTCAGGTTAATTTTACAGAGGCAATACTTACAAGAAAAAGTAATTTACTGGACCAAATACTTCCCCCTTTTTTCCTTTGTCCTTCCTTGCACAAAACTTCCATCAAAGCCAAGAGATAATTTGCCTTTGCTTGTGAGAAAGGACAGTAAGGGTTGACACATTTGTAATCCTTAATGAACATGGCTATCGCAGAATATCTTACTCATTTAGGAATAGTTGTGCTTTCCTTGTACAGTGGCTCAAACTATTGCATTCTGAAGAGCAACATTATTTTCTGTCGTGTCATAGCTTAATTTGTGCAGCTGTGAAAGGGGATACGCTTTTGTTCCTTTGTCCAAACTGCTTCTAACCATGCAGAAGCTAAAATAGGCTCTTTTCAAGCCTAGAACATATCCTCTCCCACCTTGCACAGATGAGGATGAGAAGTTTCAGAGATGGATTTTTGTCAGTTGTCTCCAACTATGTCCAAAGCACAGATCAGCACAGTTTAGCTGCTGAGATATGAAAGGAAACTTCAGTGAGCACGGATTAGTAGCAGACCACTTCCTTCTCCAAATACTCCAGAAAAGGAGAAATGGAGTTATAATTTCCATGTTAGGCTGTCCCCAAGGAGCACACATGGCTGTGCTGCTCGTACTTGACACATCACACAGAAAGTACCTAAACCTATGTGATTATCAAGTCAGTGGTTTTTCAAACTCATGAGCCATCATTAGAAATCTTTCATAATTTCTAGCAAGCACTGTTTGAGTTTGGCTTCCTCATTTTTAATTCATAAAAGATAAAACATACAAGAGTCAGTGATAGTCATAAATATCCATGAAAAATTAAGTGTAAAAATAATGAAATGTTTGTTACATAAATTAAGTAGCAATTAATGTTTTCTCTTTCTGTTTGGAAGATAGGATATTAAAATAGTGTTGTTAAATTTCCCACTGTGAGCATAATTTCCTGATTCTTTTTTACAACACATTATCATAATGTCAATAAAAGACTAAAACTAACAAATAGAAAAAAACTTGCCTGATGTAAGCTTAACACAGAAGGTTATAAAGTTGCCTTTTATGATGGCTATACAATATCATTTTATTTTAAGATCTAATAGCAAGTTGATTCAAAGGGTAAGACTTACAAAGTCATTAAAGCAAGCAGAAAATTGCCTTCTACCATAGTCACCCAGTCTTTTTAAATCAAAGAGTTTTATTGTTGGTGGTGATGTTTGCATTTGCAGGAGGTAATTAGGGAATGAGTTAGACATCACACTCAGAGCCCTCAAGCTTGTCAACAAGAACCATAAACTTCACTTGAAAAAAAGAAAAGTCAGTTTAGAAGGCAAATTGCAGTGAATAGAGGGAAACAGGATCATAACATTCTGAGTCAGTTTGACCTCTGCTGTGTCTACCTACAGTATGGAGAAGCTCATAAAATATCCTGTGCTTCCATGAAAACTTTATTGCTCCTGTCAGAAAGAACAAAATGTAGAGGTTTTCAAATCGGTAGCAGTAGTCGACAGTTGAAGGAGGAGGTAGATGTTGGTTGCTCCTCCTCCTCCACTGCACCGTGTTGGTAAGCTGAATAGGGAAAGGTGCAATGCTACCCCCTTCATCACAGCAGTGGTCACTCGCCAGCTGTGGGGCAGGGAACTCTGATTAGGCACGCTTTTCCCTGGGAGTCAATACCTCTGTGCTGGCACAATGAGATCCAGTCCCGAAGGCATGATCCAGGCTTTTGCTATTATCTCTTATTTGAAGGGGCTGGTTGACCCAATTGGTTAACACATTAGCTTTTCAATTTTATAGCCTTAAGTCATGGAAGACCTCTTCCTAGGTTTTGTTTTTTTTCTCCACGGCGGAAAGTAAAATCGGCAGTGTGTGCCCACCAGCCACAAAAACAGTTATGCCAAACAACTGTGTCCTGAACTTTATGGCTAATTAATGTTGAAGCTGTGCCCAAGAAATAGGTTCTGTTGCCCATGGGAAGAAATGTGAAGCCGTTATTAATGTCCCAGCTCATATCTCTTAGTAAGTCTTATGAGCAGTGCAGCTTAAAGAGACTAAATGTACAACAGGGAATTAAAAATTATAGTACCCCTTTCACTGACTGAAATATTGTAAACTTGTTACACTGAGGCCAGGACTGGAGTCAATGTACTTTGTGTGAAAAGTGCAATAGAAGCATTAGTATTTGACAGCCCTGGTTGAAATAAGTGAAATTAATGGAGCTCTTTTCATATACGACAAGGCCATGGCACCCCTTTCATGCTGCTTACAGACAGAGAAAAGTCAATACTTTTTTATTACTTGATGCTGACCTACATTTTGCACTACAAGTGCCAGGCCCACTAATTGGTTTCAGTTGTGAGAAAAGTTTGCCCCAAAGAAACACTGGAGCAGATAAATCAATCTTTTTTAGGGTAGCTTAGTGGGTTTTGAGCACTTGAAATGACATTTGTGTTGTATTGACAGAATGGGTTGTTACACTCATTTTGTCATGTCAGAAGGCCCTATACTAGTTGGAAGTATTGTTAACCAGTATTGATAAATTTGCTGAAAATAAAAGTTAGCTGGATCAACATTTTACTTGTCTAACAGCTTGCTGTTTCTGGTTTGCTTCCTCGTTGGAGACCTCTGTGGCTATTAACAGGTCAGGAGGCTTACTATGACAGCTCAATTTACAACTCTAATTTTACTATTACAAGCATTAGGATCATGGGAAACACTTAAATATGACCACTTAGTGCTAAACAGGTGGAGTTGTGGACTAGAGCTGTGCAGTGACACTTGGCAGTACTGCCAGGTTTCCAGAGGAGCTATGCACATGGGATGTCTCCCAGCTTTGTGGGAAAGCAAGATTGCTCAGTGGCTTACCCTACACTAAGGACGTATCTGCTGCAGGGACATTTGTGCAGAATTTCCCACTGTGTCCTCTAAAGTCTTGGTGTGTATCTGTGGATATTGGTTCAAAGTATTGTTTCCTGGTTTTACTACTCAGTAGCATGAAGACAGAATTATGATTCCAGCAGCTGTGCTCATTTTTCAGTTATTCCTTCTGCCATTAATTCTTAACAGAATTTATGTTCAGAATAGGTGTTCTATGTAGAGAAGAACAGAAGAGGCCTAATGTCACTATTGGAGCAGCAGATCCCATTCCAGCACTACGAAACAGTTTTTCTGAGATCCAAACTTTTCATGGATTGTTTACCTTTCTCACAGCACATGATGCCATGGTTGACATGATGCATTTATACACAGTCTTTAGTATTTTTAGATTGATTCAGAAGAGTACTCACTGCTCTGAGTATCTGCTATAGCTGGAATGCTTTACATTACAGGGAATACTTTCCATTACACAATTTATATTCAAAACTTCTGCACATGTAGCTTCTACTAACCGATGAAGGAAATCTATATTTGTACAACCTAACAAACCTGAATCCCCATTTATGCAACCAAATTTCTACTTATTCAGCAAACCCAAATTTTGTCATTACAGAGAAAGGAAAGACTATGTTATACTGTAAATCAGATAATGTTAGTTTATTGTATACTTATTGTTCCAAGTTTATCACATGCTTAACAGTTTCATAATTATTATGGACTTGAGAGATTTGATATACAAAATTACCTTGGGGGGTGTGTGCAGGAGCTGAGAATAAATGGTAATAATAGTGCTCTCTGGCCTTAAAATATGTGAGTAGATCGCTGCTGCTCTTTGTCTGTTCTTGCTTTGGTCTGAGGCAGCAGACTTTCTACTTCATTAAATTTCCAAGATACTCAATTGTAATTCCTATCTCATTTCGAACTGCATTTTTGTATTACATGATATTGTACGGTACTCTCAAAATTGCTTGGAGAGAAACACTTTTAGCACAAATTTGTTTCTAGAATATCACAGAAGGCATTTTCAAAGGCCTCCAAACCAATATGAAGGTCTACAAGGTCTTGTTCATTTGCCAGCGTTTGTACGTGATCTGTATTTATGTAAGTCTGCATAGTCAGACGAAAAATGTCTTTGGAATTTGCTTTAATAACATTCCAAATATAGACTATGTAACCATTTGGCAAGTCTAATCTATGACATCAGAGTGCTGATTGAGACAAATCTTTGGTGGCTTTATGCCACCTTTTTTGACTCTATTGTTTCGCACTGATGAGCTCACAAGCTCAAATAGTCAAATATATTGAAAGGGTCCATAGGTCTTGTTAAGCTCTGTCAGTTGAACTTGAGTCACTTACAATTTGCTAGAGTGAAAGGAGTCAAAGCTGGACAAGTTTAAAAAGGAACTGTTGTATTAACTTTGTTTGGGAGTCTAAAAGGAGTGCTGAGAATTACAGGTCTCCGATGCTGAGAATTACATGGCATGATTTTGATGCCTAAAGGAAGGCTACCTGGAACAGAGGCTGGACAGAGTTAAAGAATAAAATAGATATTTATTGAAAGGCCTTTACAGGACACACCCTGGGAGCACAAGAGTCTGGCCAAGACTACGCCCAAGATGGACCCCGGGTCACGTGTTCTCGCCCTTTTTATAATTTTTGGCCCATTTACATATTCGGGCCAACTGTCCAACCACAGCTTCAGCCCATGTAGTCCCATCCTTTCGGACTGTCCCCTCTCAATTCGTGGCTGTTTACATTCTTGGAGTCTGAAGCTGCAAATGTCCTTGGTTCTTCGGGCTGGAAACGATGTGTTTTGTTTAGCCAGGCTAGGAGAAGAGCTGTTAGCACTATACATGAAGAGTTACAGACACACTAACACAGTACAAAATCTAAAAAATATGAAAGTTAAAACTAAAGGTATCAATTTAAGAATGCATTGTGGAAAAATTCCATAAAGCTTAGCTCCATGCTCCTGTGGTCCCGAGACTGCAAAACTATAAGGTCAAGCTCACCAATATGTGTGAATTCATATTTGTAAGCCTATTTATTCCAGCTACCAACAGCGAGGAACTGATGATGAAAGTAATTTAGAAGAAGCCTGTTTTTCTCCACTCACAACTTATGTTTTTCAAAAGGATTATTTACGTAACTCCATAACTTCTACGCTATGCAGCAAACAGTTTAAATTCAAGATGATTCCTATCAGAACCAATGAGCAGTGCATCACTGTGCTTCCCTGCAGGTTTTGAGTGGTCATTTCACCATCACATTAGATGGATGCGAGAACCTGGCTTCCAATTCCTTTCCCTTTATGCTGTGAGGTAGATCTTGCAAGGCCAGGTGCTGTTTTCAGGCCTTACTTTATCTCTCTGTTGAAATCTGATTAAAATCTTTATCTTCAAATACAGAAAAAATAGAAACAAGGTCTGTTTCCCCAAAAGATATTTATATTCTATATTCATGCTATGCAATTTTTACCTTAGTATACATTCTAAACTTCTTTAATTAATGTAGCTCTAAAGCCAGCAAGCTTTTATTTATTCATCAGACTCTGTAATGTTTCCTAAATGTGGTCAAACATAACTGCTGTCGTCATAATCAGAGCCAGTTGTTTAAATGCTCAGTTGTGAATATCTAGTGGAATAGTTTTAAATAACAAGATAAACAGTACAGCTGCCAAACCAAAGTAATCTTACACTGAGGGGGCGTGTGGCACAGAAAATTTCCTCTTTGTCATTTTGATTTGAGTTTGAAGCTGGACCTGGGCTTAGTTCCAGCTCAAAACCACTGTTCACTTCAAAGGCTCCTAAATCGTCCCAAGGAGCTAATTTTGGCAGCCAATTGTTTTTGTTTGGCCAGGAATCCTAATAGCAAAAGCTGTCTGCTCCAGCAAATGAAGATCTCCACAATGCTCAGCCTTCCCCTTACTGATTTTATCCTGATATAGGGGTTGCACAGGTTTCACTGTCTCACCCAAAGTTCACGACTTATTAAACTGTTCACGACTTGTTAAGCTGTACGTAACTGTCCTGCATGTTAGTTAATGAGATACTTTCTACATTAAAAATAATGGATACCATGTTCTGCTCTGAATTACTGCTTAATCCTAAATCATTGCTGGATTATCTGCTTGCTTTCTCAGCAACTAGAGCTGGTTTGTTGATTTTTCCATTCCCATGAACAGAATTAGTCTGGTTAATTTACTGAATTAAATATAACTAGCTTCACTTTAGAAGGAAACCATTTGCAGTTGTGTTGGAGATACTATAATATTTATTATAATAATTATGAGGACAACTTTTCCCATGGTAAGAAGGTTCTTGTGACGCTGAACAGACACTGAAAATTAGAATATTGTGCCATTCTTAAAGTTTAATATGAAAATAAGCAAATAGGCTGTTTCTGTTGAGTGAGAAATTGGCCAGTACAAGGCATAGAGAAACATTAAATGTAAATCTTGTGAATCATTTAGGAATGAGATAGTTCTCACTTTCGCACCACACACGGATCATTTAATTCTGAATGTATGTTTACCTTGCTATTTTAAGATTTATGCACCAGAATGTTGAAGGAATCATAGTAAACAAATTTAAGTATGAGATGTAAGAAACGAAATCGTCACATTTTGGCAACGTGCAATGCAGATGAAACACAGGTGGACCCAGCCAGTGTTTGCATGAACCTCACTAGAAGTCAGAGGTGCTCTCTTGATAGAGATGCAGCTAAAATGTGGTCTGTGAAGTAGCTAAATCCAAATTGTCAAAGGAATGATAATTCTGTTTCATGTCATTAAAAAAAAAAAAAAAAGTTTTTAATCTCTTTTTGAGAGAAAATGAAACCTTTCCAATTGGGAAATGCATTGAAGAGATAGAACTTTTCGCTTTTATTCACTCATGGCCTCAGACATTCCATGAAGATGTTTCAATTTCATCCACTTCGCAGAGCTACTTGTTGGCAATGGAAAACAGTACAAAGTATTCAGATCAGCTTCTTAAAAATGGATCATCACATCCTAGAAAGCTGAGAGGTCATCTGTGGCATGTTACTTTCTGCAAGTGAAGACCATTTTAATGCAAAACATGTATTTTCTGTTGTTATACTAATCTCAGTATTTCAGGTTCAAAGAAAAGAAGTTTATTAAGAATGCTTTAAAACCTTGGTGTTAAATACCACGGACTTGCTAATCCGTGAGTATTTATTAGTAATTAGCCAATCAAAACATAGTTTAGAATACTGTGTTTATTTTACTTTCTTGCTTGTTGGCTGAATTGACATTGCACTCTTAAGGCACAGTTTCACTTTTGCTTCCCTTACTCAATTTATATTTTTAAGCATTTTCATTTAAAAAATTTAATGTAATAAGCAAGAACTTTTCCTGGGAAAAAAACATGTTCAGGAATCACCCTGCTTCTCCTAATCAATTTGTTGCCGCTAATACTTATTTAATATATATTAATTTTTTTTACCATTTCTTATGGACCTGGTTCGATATCCATATTTCAATGTTAACCAAGGTAGAAAAGTTAAAATATAGCAAGGCTATTGTGCTTCCTTTAACCTGCCAGGGAGGAGAATAAACTTTTGTATACCATGATTTGCCAAAGACTATGAAATCTAGTTTCTTGAGCAGGAAATATCTGCAGTTCTCATAGTTGCTGAGAGTTTGAAATACACATTTTCTTGCAAGTAAAATAATTCTTGTGTTCCTCTTCTGATGGTAATATTTATATAATGTAAAAATGTATATTTAATATTCACTATTTTGCATAATTTGCATTCTATCTTATATAATGAAATGTAACTAGAAGACAATATTTAGAACTCTTAAAACAGCTTAAAAAAAAGACAAACCCATTTAATCCTAACATCATTTTTTTGTCTCTTTTTTCTTTAGGACTTTGAAACACTGTTTTCATCGATTGTTCTCTTTGAAAAGTTTGGAAAAACTTACTCCAGCACTGGGCAAATAGTGTAATTGTCCTGGGAACTACAAACCATAAGACACATGTAAAGTAGTCAATAAATGTATTTCAGCAAATGCACAGCAGCATGTTGACTGAATGTCCTATAAAATACTCTTTTTGTGATGTATACTGTGTCTGAAATAATGTTAATTGATTTTGCTTGATCTTTAGTCAATATGGCTTCCAAGATTTATCAAAAATTACTTTAAAAAAAAGTACATCTTAAGGAAATTATTTCTGAAAATGCTATATTTTATTTAGTATAAATAATTCAGGATACAAAACCAGAGTCATCAAGTAAAGTACTCAGAATCACATTTATTTATTACACATTTGTAAGTGAGGTTAACACTTAAAAAGGAAAAAAAGTTTAAAATTTACATCTCTTTTTTTTCTCACAACTATAAATGTATCTGGTTCATCACTGTTCATCATCTTCAGTGTTGTTAGGTATCCGTGACTTCAGAAGTGCAGGATAGGCATTTGCATGGAAGATAAGATATTATTTAAAATCCTGTTAGCATTTCTGTGGGGGAAAGAACTTCAGCGTTGAAAAAAAAAAAAAAAGGTTCCGAAAACATATATACCTTATTACTAGGTCAGTTTTCTATTTCCACTTAATTTTCCTTACCACTACCTGTGCATTTACTCCTATCCCATAGGCTGCGAGTACAAAATCGTGTGATGCTTGGTCAGAAGAACCATCTGATGACACAAAACTGGTGCTTGTTTCCTCTGTTCACTAGCAAGCAGTCCTGCCAAATACTGAGTATCCTCAGAGCCCATCCACTTCAAAAGGGTCAAAGAATTCAGCATCATGGGAAGATCTTAGCATATCTAAAAATCAAATTATAAGCTGATTCTTAAAATAAAGTGAGTGAATTTTTACAGGAATTTTATGCTGAATTTTCTATGGTACCATGTTTGCTTTTCATATCACTTGACTATATTTGAAACAAATATATCTGTTTATCTGTTACTCAGTGGTAGGCTTTTTATTACTAGTTTTTTTTTTTTTTATTGTGATTCTACTGGCCCCTATAAATGTGAAGAAAACCTCAATGTCTGTTTGTATGAATACTTTCTGAACCTGGTCTAGCGAAAGTTGTGCCTGCTCATGGCATGGAGGTTGGAACTGGATGACCTTTAAGGTCCCTTGCAATCCCAACCATTCTCTGATTCTATAAACCAGGAGTCACAAATTTCCCTTCCCCGGGTTTTCTCCTGTCAGGCTATGTGAAGAAGTTTTACTGCTACCACACACCAGAGTAAAAGCCCTTCCAGTTCCCTTCCAGCAGGTTGCGAGAGCAGGCACCGGGCTGCACTGGTATTACTTTTTGGAATTTGTTCTTTTCAAGCTTTAAAAAGTTTATTTCTATTATGAGAAATTAAGTCTGGGAAGTGGGAAGCAGCCACCCCAGTGGCTGAGTCTCCCAGATAAGATTTAATCTGATCCAATGTATCAGAGTGCTTTAGTTGTTCCTGGAAGGGATTGAACATGAGACACTTGTGCAAAACTGTTGATGAATAAAGATGGCACAGTAATTTTTATATGTGAGAGCTATCTATTTGATTGCTTCAGCTTTAAGGTAGTTCATCACAGTAATTCACCCTGTGTTGCCTCTTTAACTTCATACCGCAGTTTCCCATCAGTCCGATTAGAAATGGCAATGCCTTTATCAGATTAATCTTTCTTTCTCTTTCTTCCTTTCAGTATCTCTGACCCTAGGACAAAGCAAAGCCTCCCATACAGCCTGTGCTGTAGGGTGGTAGTGCTCATAGCTGAGGGGCCAAAGCACAGAGGGAGGTTAAAAAAACCCAAAACTTTTCTGTTTCTAAGCAGATAACCAGAAACACTCTCACACAAAACCAGGTCTGTTTACTTTATTAGATAAATAAACATCCGCAAAGCTAATAAAGAAGCAAACATGTTACCTGTGAGGTTTGTATTTTGGGCATCTTTTGCAAATTGTATTTCACAGGGAATCCAATTTTCTTTATCTGGAGTTCAAACAGACTTTATGTCATTCATGGGCGTATAGCATCCAAACTATTCTGTGTGGCCACATTATAATCCCAGAATCCTTTTATTTCTTGTTAAGTACATTCAGCACTTACTCATTTACATTTACACGAACCATCTGACAGTTATTCTAGAGGGACCATTTTGTTTTGCTGCCTTGCTTAAATCAAAATGTTTGCATGTGGCAAACTTACAGTTTTATCTAAAGCCAGTTAAAGCTAAAATTTTGATATTTCTCTTTACTGCAATAATATAATGAACAAGACAGAAAGTATTTTGATGATGTCATTGTGTAACCAACTATCAGTCGAAATACTGATTGTGTAAGCAGTTTTACTTTACTCATGTATAACTTTCTTACTTATATAGTTTACCCCTCAGTTCTAATTATCAAATTGCTTTTTCTAGTATATTTGACTAATGTATTTTTAACATTTTATGTACCCTGTGTTTTCCTTATTAATAAAATTGTTGTTTTAAAACATACTATGTGCTTCAGGGAAGACATTTCTCTCTTATAGGAGATGTTAAAATTTATTCCCACAGTACAAAATCTTAACACACAGGATGGCACCAGGAAATAAGGCACGAGGAAATGAGCTGAGCACTCTGAAAATTTGTAAGGGACTCCTGGACCCTGATGAGTGTGAAAGACTTGTAGCCTCTTAGAAATGTAGTTGGCTATGACATTCAGCAAAACTCTCACAGTAGTACCTGAAAATCAAAAAGAATCACAGTGATGGTAGGGAAATAGACAAATATCAGTCTTCAGAAAGAGAAGAATGTATTGAATGTATTTCAGTTAATTGTAGCTGAACAAATGTGAATATTAAAACAACCATAGCCAAACTCTAGCAAAGGACCTGATTGCTGTTCTGTGGAATGACCAAATCTGGCCTTCAGCGTGCAGCAAGACAAGAATGTTCCTTGCTTTTCAGCAGCAGAAAAGTAGTTTTTGTAATTTGAACAGATTTAGTTCACATGTACAGAGGGGAAAAAATATTGTTTGGATTTTTCCTATTGCATGTCTTCAGAGGCTTAAAAAGACCTTTAGAAAACAGCCCACACTGGGAAGAGCCGGTCTACCAGCTCACTACTTTCATGATGTGTCACTTAGATATTTTTGTCTTACATACAAAAAGCCTGGAACATAATACTTTGATGCCCACTCATATCTGAGCAATTTGTATAGATCCTAGATCTTGAGAGAGTCAAATAATGCTATTTGTTTCTTATATCAGATGCACTGGCCTACATGCCAGGTGCTAAGGATTCAAAGCCTCTTTGCACCTCTTTGCTAATGACCAACGATCTTTGGATTCAGCCACCTGTGGAGATGGCAGCGCTCGTAGAAAGATGCAGGCAAAGTCATTAAAAGGGAGCAGCTGTGTGCAAAAATTGGCTCACAACTTGCCTCATCTGAGAAGCTTCAGGTGTATTAGAAAATGTCTGGTAGCATCTATTCTTACCAAAATGATCTGCTGGTACTCATTGGATTGAAGATCCTTCAGTATTGCTGCCCAATAGTTTTTTTGACTGATACATCGCTGACGTTGTAAACACAGCAAAATCTCTTAATTTAGGTAGATTAAGAACTGCCTTCTGGGCTGATCCAAAATGTTCTCAACATTTGTCAGGGAAAACATTTAGCTTGCAATGCCCTCTAGAGGCAGATTTGCCATAGTAGTGGTGGTGCCTGCAATTAAGCTCTTCACTTTTCTGGTCCAACACTGGAACTTTCAAGAAACAGATTTGGAGTTTTTTCTTCTTATTTTTTTTTTTTTTAATTTTCAGATAGCCATGTGTCACATTTCTATAAGAGCAGAGATCTCGAAACATTAAGGGCTTTGCAAACTGATCTACATGCCTTGTTCTGGACTTGTGCTGCAGGTGCTTCCAACTGAGATGGGGCCATATTTAAACTGCAAAGCAACATGGTGATGCTTGCAAACAATAACGGATTTTTACACATCAGTGCTTGACATTGAATAAGACGCTGAAAGCATCCACTTAAAAATATTTCTAACAGCTTACTGTTATTCAAAGGATGTGTTTGCCACGTGCCTTCCATAAATCCATGGCTCTCAGTTTAATAAATTTAGAAGTTCTGCTCAGTTGAATGAGGTTCTCTGTCCCTTCCTGGCAGCCATGGGCTCCTATACGCAGAATAGCAGAGACTGAAAAGCAATGGAGGAGCATAATTCCTTAATATCAAAATCTGGGTTATCCCATACTAAAATACAAACACTACAACTACAAGGGAGTCGCATCCATGTAATCCAAAACAGAATTTGAGCCTTGAAGCTTTTATGTGTCTTCATTCATAAAAGATTTTTTGGGATGCATTTTCTTTCACTAGTTGACAAAGCTTTCTGGTAGGCCTGGAAAAATGTCAGCAAAGAGGCTCAGGCAATGCTGGCTTGGCTTCATATTCTTCCATCTTTTAATAGTTCAGCTCATTAATGAGAAAATCATCTGGCTGCTGGCACAATCAGATGCAGTCACTTATCAGTACATTGAGTTCGGTTTATAGTACTCCGATTCATATTCGTGATCAGAGGATGCAGTGGAGCAATTCATTTGTGCACTGCTGCATTAAGCAATCACTGCCAAAATGTGACATATTGAGAGTTTGCATTAAACTGCTTCCTTTGAGCATCTTTGAGTAAAGAAAACCCCAAGTGCAGAAATCTGCTGAGATAAATCACTCAGCCACTTCAAGAAAAATGTTAGGATTCCATGTATATAACATTTAGTTAAAAAATCCATTTACTGGCACTGTTGCATGTGTGACATGGTCACATCCTCAAATGCAAGTTTAGATTATTGTAATGGCTAAAAACATGTACAAACTGGATCAGAGTTATCCCAAACTGAATCCTTTCTTACTCTTAATTTATTTGTGCTGTCTAATGAAAGTTAAGGGTGTTCTTGTTTTGGCTGAAGATATTCAACAATGTCAAAACTCCAATCTTTTGCATTCTGTATGTCATGGTACAAATAAGGGGCACTCGCAGTTGCAGTCTGGACATGCTCACAATGACTCAGCTTTTAGGAAGGGACAGTGCTTATAAATTTGAGAGAGATGCCTCTTGTGTATTATTGTGAGAAGAAGGTGAGGCCAGACTTAGTCACCTTCTCACTTATTCAAAGTTCGTAGCATGGTATAGTGGTGATTCCTTGTGCACATGCTTCATTTGATTCCATCAGATCATTTTCTACTGTCAACTTTTGTCATCTTTTCTTCAGGTTTATAAAGTCTGAGCTACTTGGTACTAAGAGAAAGAAAGAAAGAAAGAAAGAAAGAAAAAGAAAGAGCAAGCTGTGATCACTCATACATAAGCAAAACAGGTGCTAAATTTCATTTGAATGTGCCCTTAATGTAGTTTCTTTTGTTTGAGTAAGATTGTTGTTGGTTTTTCTCGTTGCTATTTTCACCAAAATCTGGGCCAGTGAATCACTGGTAAGAGGATGAAATAGACATAGTATGTAAAAAAAAAAAATGAAATGGGCAGCTCATACTTTATGTTTTTGCAGCAATGATAATCTCACTCATGCCTAGTAGTTACCTGTGTTTCAGCACTGACCAAACAGTTGCTGACAAGGGCCTCTCTTTAGCTCAGAAGGCATTCACTGGCTTCACTTTTCCTGTTTTTCAAATCCATGTCAGATAGGTGAGATTCCTGTGTACCTGCTAGGAATCATTCAACCCCATGGTCTTCTTTCTTTGTTTGAGCTTTGCTTTTATCCTCCCACTGGATCCATTTCCCCTGCATCATAGGATATTTCTACTATATGCTAATAATGGCATAAAAAATCTTCTATGGAGTTTAGTTAAAGATCAATTAGGAGTAAAAAGCTCAAATCTTTAATATATTTGTGTTCGCAATATTTCTCTCCATCTCAAGATCCTGTATCTCCTCCACCACCAAGTGTTGCCATCTGCAGATGAGAGGAGAATTGGTTTGCCATCAATCTTTTGCTCTAGACAGCAGAGCAAATGGAGTATTCTGAAGCAGTCTGTGTGGCTCTTTAACAAAACCTGGACATTTATTTGAAACAGAAGGGTCTTTCTGACTTCCTCCCAGTCTCCTGAACACACCTTTGACAGTGCCATAAACATAATCATAATCATTATGCAACTCTAAGTCTGACTAAGTTTATATCTTAATCCCACTCAGAATATATCAATGTATTTTATTATATGTTTTCTAAAATTTAGAATAATCCGAAATCCTACTTAGTCCAGATGATTATTTTTATTTTTCAAGTACCTTAGTTATCTAAGTAAGTTAGGTCGGTAAGTAAGTTAAATTTAAGTTATAAATTAAGTTAAATGCTGTTAAGTGTTGTTCCTTTGCTAAACTGTTAAATTAAAGTTATAAGTCAAGTTTAAGTACTTTTAAGTGCCTTTAAGCCTTTAGGTCGTATTCCTTTTTGTCCTTGCCCTTTCTATCCTTTTGTCACACTCACCTAGACACTCACACACACACATACACACACTTACTTCTCAGTTTATTGCTGTTTTGATTGACTGGATTTTGTTTGTTGCTTTTTTCCCTCAGAGTGCCTAAACCATCTCATAAGTAGCAGAGCAAACCTTTACCGACGCACTCTGTCGTGCTGTCGCTGAATATTAAATCAGGTTTTTACTGATCCCCTCTCTAGTGATTCTTTAAGTGAACTCGAACACTCGTTTGTAACACTGGGACAATACTGGGGGCTACTGGAAGCGTGGCAGGTGCCACTGGGAATGGCAGGTGTGTGCTGGAGGCAACTGGGATATACTGGGAGTGAAAGAGACTGTACGGGGGACAACTGGAACCATGCTGGGGCAACTGGGATGATTGGGAATGAGCATGCTGAGAGCACCTGGGACCTACTGGGAGTTAGGGCTGGGGTTATGGTTTGGTTTGGTGTTACGTATATGTGTATATATATATATTTATATCCACACACACTTGTCCAGCTCTCTGCCCCTTACATTTTTGCAGGGATCTGTTATAGGGAGAGACATTGCACAGTTTCACAAGTGTTTATGCATCTTATTCAGAGTAGAGCCTCTTGTTTGCTGCTACTTTTTCAGATATCCAAAGGAAAAGGGAAGTAATTCAAAGGGAAAGGGGAGTACAAATTTGAGAGCCATTGCAAACAGGCAAAGAAAGTAGTGACTGGAAGAGCCATAGAAACCATCCTGCTCATGTATTCCAGCTAGTGGCATATATTGCAAGTATTTGGAACACTTTATCCAGGCTTTAAACAGGAAAATGGAAGAGAAAGGACTGTTCTGGGCAAAGATATGAGTCACTGAGTGCTTCGTGCAAGGCAGTAATGGCAGTAGTTCTTAGTCTATGCACAGTGACTCAATGCCAGACCTCTGTGGTAAGAAATTCACTGTAAACTCCTACTGCCCATGAAGGGCAGGAATTCTGACTGAGACCACTTTCCTTTGCCTGGTACCACAGCTCCTGCAACTTGTTAGTTCGTCACTTGCAGTCTAATGACAGTTGAGGAGGATGACCGTGACAGACAGCTGTGCCTGTTAGCATCCAGAGAGAGCTTATGTCTGACCTACTTCTGGCAATGATTAACACATGATTTAGCTCTCATTCATTTCTATTCATGGTCATACATCTCACAGCTGTTGCTGAACACCAAGAATCGGGAAAGGTTTTTGATGACTCTATACAAATGCATCATCAAACGGTGAGATCTGATCATTTACAATAACAAGTTATGATTCTTGTTAAAAAATACGAATACTTGCTCCTGTTGCTCTGAAGTTTGTATTTCTGTTTAACCACCAGCACATTCTGGAAATGTTAAAACAGTGGTGGTGTATTTAATTTCTCATAAAAACTATCAATATGCTTATTTAATTTCTCACAGCTCCTGTGTGTTGAGGTGAAATCACCTAATAATAATCAGTCTTATGATCACCTTTGAGATGCTTGAAAGATTTCCAATTGTACATATTCTTGTTCAACATTTTATTTTTACAGTGGAGACTGCATGATTCCTTCTCCAGTATAATTGTACTGAAAGGTACAAGGTGCTTTTGCTGCATCACTATTTAACTCACTTACGTCTCTGTCATGATAAAAAAGAATAAGTTATAAATCTATGGCCAAGGGAACTAGCAGTGCTGCAATAGTTCCACATGCATGGACTTAGAAATTCATAGCTTTGTTAGGAATAACATGTGGAAGTTCATTTGAGGCTCGGTAGCAGCCTGGTAGTTGACCACATCTGGACTGGGAGAGTATCTCCACTGATTGAAAATGTTTCTGGCAGGTTTACTTATCTACCTATTATCTAAAAATGCAGAGAGGCACATTGTGCTAGCATAGCCCTTTTGCGGGATGTTTTAGAAGCTCTGAGTAAGGACAGGTATGTGTGGGAGTTTGTACACTAATAATTTACTTGAATTCAGAGAGTATTACAATTTTTGAAAATCTCTCCCATGATACCATCTTGAGACCCCCACAAATGACGAATGTAAAATCTGGCTGTTTTGAGTATCTTTATTTCTGTCTCCTATAATTTTCTTTTACTTGTTTGGTTCTTCTTCAATAATGATTGCTCCAAATATCAACAGATTTCAACAGTATGTGCTCACCTCTCACTCACCTTTGCTTCCACTCTGCACAAATCTGACTGATATAGACAAACTTGTAAAGGTGGTCAGATGCAAAAGATTCTCAAAGCTATTCTTGTTGAGGGCATTCAAGCTGGAAAAATGTGTTCTTACATCATAGATTTTTTTGAGAGCAGGTACAGAATTGGCAAAGAAAGTACAAGTATTTATTTACAAAGCTGATTGTATTTATGGGTGAAAAAATTGTTCTGATAATTTAAGAAATTAGAAAAAAGTGAACCTTGTGTTCAGTCTTGTGAATATTTGATATAGTTTTGTTATTCTGTTATATATTTGTTATTATATGATTTTTCTCAAAGTCTAGCAGCTAACCAGAGCTAATAATTTACTTTTTTTATATAATTGTGGGTTTATGTCCACATGGGAAGAAAATAACAATGTCTGTGCCAATGATTCTTGAGAATTCTTTCTTCTGGGGAATCTCAGATTCTATTATAACTATGAAGAGCTCATATAAACAGCTGAAATTTGGAAGACTCTGATTTTCTCCTCATTATGTGTACATAAAGATAGATTGAGAGAAGATTCACCTTGAACAAGTCACTACTAACCTTCTGCTGAGCTTGAGAAGTAGTAGGCTGCCCCAGTTTTTACACTGATAAAAGGAGTCTGGCCATGCTGTTTTCTCAAAATATGTTGATAAACTGTCTCTTCACAGCAAGAACACATTTATCTGATACATCTGTTACTCAGATTGTCACATAGAATTAGCAAATCAATTCAAATATTAAGTATTTTATTGCTATCTAGGAGTTAGAAGCAAGGACTAGAGGGATCAGTCTTGGCACTTGCTATGCAGGATTTTTAAATGAATAATCTTAGAAACTGAGTAGTATTCTCTAACAAGAGAAAGCCGTTAAAGATGGTGAAAGGATTTTGCTCAAAATTTATTTTAATTTTATAAGTAGAAAAAATGGCTTTACAAGGGAGATTTAAAATCCAGCTGAGAAGGGAAGTCAGAGTGATGGGGCTAACCCTGGTCAGGGTCCTGGCTGTGGGCCCAGTCCAGTGGTTGCCTTGGTTTACTGGGCTGTTCAGACACTGTTTGCCACCCCTAGCTATGAACCACTCGTCGGACCTCAGAGGGAGCAGGTATGTGTTTTACAGCTCTTCATCATAATATTTTGATGGGATGCTGAAAGTGTTTGCAAAATTGGATATTCTTAACACTTTGCAATTTTTGACAGAGCTGACTTTAAAAAAAGTACACCTAAAATGCAACAATATAGAAAGGGAAAATTTATTTCTATGTCAATGTAATCAGAAGCTGAAAATACTTTATTCACCCTTGTGATCCCAGTGATGCCCCTTCTGATAACAAAGCCTGCTTGTATTTGCTAGTCAGTGATGGATTTTAAGGCAGATACCCTCTCTGTTTTTATGTATCAAAGAAAGGAATCTTGTTGGTTTTTTCCAAAATATAAAATACCACTATCATCAATGCCCAAATAATCTGAATCTTTACTTGGGGACCTGAAGTGGAACCTGTGAGAAAAGAGTTACGTGCAGAGCAGAGAAAATGTTTGTGTGGATCTCTGTCTGTTCCATTGAAAAACTATAGCAGGGAGCCTCAAGAAAAGATCTAGTCTTCCCTTGGCCACAATTTATATCTTTTCTCAAAAAAAAAAAAGGAACAGGCAGGAAAAGTAGTGATGCATGTCTGATATTGATGGAAAGCAAGTATGTACCTCATCCACTGAAAACATTGATCAAGGCCACTTTGCTCTTTTTTAATGAAGGCCCCATAAATCTGCCAGTATCAATGAAAGTCACTGTTATCTACTGAGGTTCTAAATGGCCGTGCTAAGGAAGCTAAGCCTTAGCTAATGGTTCTTTGCATCCACGAGTTAAATTGTCATACTCTCCCCTTTTGAAACTCTTCTGCTTCTTGTTTAGCTTTTGTTTGCTTGTTTGGCTTTTTCAGAAAACTGCACATGAAGAAAACTAGGACACGCTAAAAAAGAGGAAGAAATTTCACATACTCATAGCAATTTTTAACGAAGTGCTTTTATGCTGAAAACTTCTTCTCTCAGAAGGTTTCAGTCAAGGATGAGAATCCACCAGGATGTGGCATTTTTCTGACAATACGGTCTATAGAATGTGGCAAACAAATTTGAACGAAAAAGGCCTGGAAAGGTGATATTCCTGCTACATATCAATGTGTAGTCTGTGGTTCAATCCCAAATCAGATAAAAGACTGGTTTAGTAGATCAAGGCATTTGATTTGACTGTTTAAAAAGGCCAGACACTACATGTGGGTGCTAAGAAGATCTGAAGGAATGAAGAAGGAGGTGGGATCAGGCTCATCCTAGCTCACAAACTGTGTTTAAATATATAGGCTTGTTCTGCACTGCCTCACTGTAGGCCAGGAGCACAGTCCCACAGCTCCCAGTATGTCAGGGACTCCTCAGTGACACCAGGGGAGGCTGAGGAATCTTTCCTGGGATCCCCAGTGATTACCAAACAGGGTTTACCATTTCAATATTTTATGCTACATATGTTCAGGATTGAAGTATATCCTCAGTGGAGGACTTCACCTCACACAATGGGAAGCAATAAATAAGCCTTCTCTGAAGAGATATTAAGAACATTTTGAAAAGGAGGTTTGCTTATTTTCTGCCTCGAGAATATCAAAGACATTCTCTAGACAGGTCTGACTGTATCTTAGTTATCTTTGCAATGAATTCCCTCCTTAGCCTCGCCCTAACACACATTCCTGTGTAATATGTACATGAATCTCAGAAACAGATGGAGTATGCCTTACCCAGAATCTAATCCTAGTGAGGTAGAGAGGCCAGATGGTCTCACTTTCCAAATGAAAACTTTCAGAGAATCCTTAAACTAAGCAAAGATTTTATTAACATTGATGGCTGGGTATAGTGTAATACAGAGAAGATTAATTAGAAACACTAATTAAATGTAACAGTGTAAAAGAACCAGAGCACTATTTGGCATCAAACAGCCTTTTAAGATTCTTGTTGAAACCTGGAGTCCTCAGCATGGCTGAGCTGCAACGTGAACAACAGAAAAGCAGAAACAATGAGATTTACTAAAAGGTGCCAAACTCAGCTCTACGTGCAATCATTTCCTGTATTTTTTATAGAATCATAAGAGGGCTGAAAGGAACCTTTAGAGGTCGTCTAGTTCATCCCCCTACCCCAAGGCAAGATCAACTATACCTAAATCATTCCTGACAGATGTTTGTCTAACCTGTTCTTATAAAGCTCCAATCACAGAGATTCCAAAACATCCCTAGGCAATCTATTCTGGTGTTTAACTATCCTTGTTGTTTGAAAGTTTTTCCTAATGTTTAACTCTGAATCAACGCTGCTCCAGTCTAATCTTGCTGGTTTTTTGTTCTGTAGACCAAGGGCATGGTGAAAAGTTTATTCCTTTTATTTTTTTACCATGTGCCTTTTACAAATGGAAAGATGACTCCTATGTATCCTTGCTATTTAAAAAAAAAATTTAGACCAAGGAATCCCAGTTCTTTCATTTTTCTGCCATTTAGACTTCTGACCATTTGCTTTCCCTTTATTAGGACCACATCTCTCTCAAATGTGGCATTGGAAACTGAACATTGCAGCTGCACTCTTAGCAGAATGAAAGGCCTGTATCACATGTGTTAAGGACAGTATTTCTTGTTTCGTGCTAAATTCATACTCTTTTCCTACACAGCTTTTGCCATGCATGTCCAGCTTGCTTTTAATGAAAGGTGACTGGCTATATTAAAGAAGGGATTTCTTTGCTGTTTTTCACTGCAGAAAATTGCAGAAAAAGAGTATTTATTCGCATGAAGATGTTATCTTGTCCCCCAAGCAAATGAGGTGAAAGAGTCAGTTTTCTTCAGCCTGTTAAAGGAACGCACATCTGGAAGGAATATTTTAATTCTCAGACATATGGAGTGGGGAGCTTGAGGATACGAGCGTCACACATCACTTCTCCCTTTAAATTCTGTGCTCGTATCTCTGGTGCACAGCAGGAATTCTTGCGGATCGTGGACACTAACCAAGAAAGTGGTGCCATGTTTTTACAACATCCTGACCTCTAGGCTGTTACTTAGTTGATTAGTTGGCAATACAACCCTACAAGGTTGCACCATCTTACTGAAACCACTCTGGATCTTAGAGGTGAACAGCGTACTTAGGAAAAGCAACTGCAGGTGGCCAATGGCACAGAGAAGGACTTCCAGGAGCCTCCTCCTGACCCCACGCATCAAGCGTGCTCCCATTCCAGCTCCCTTGGAAAATGCTGCAGTGAAGTGTTGTAGAGAAGCACAGGAAGAGGCATCTGGACCCCGACTGTTGTGAAGGTTTGCTGAGACAAACACACACATGCTCATGGCTCACGGAAAAGGGAACAGATGTGCAGATTCAAGGAATTTTATCCCCCCCAAATGCTGCAGTCACAGCTAAAGAAGAAGTAAAAATAGATGCAGTTGTGGGAGCAGCAGTGATGGCAAGGACTAATGCTGAGAGGGTGCAGAGAGAGAGGAAAGGACAACTTATCCCAGAAACAAGGATAAGCGAGGAGGGCATTAATTATGGGCTGCCCTGAATAGTGACAGCACCCAAACTGCCTCCCTTAACAAGTTTCCTCTTCTGTAGTTTCCCAGCATCAGCTGCATACCACCCTTTCCCACTACCAGTGTGCAGCACATATGGCTGCCTTGCAAGAATCACACAAATCATCCAGTAAGTTCATTTTTATTAGTAGCTTCTGCTTAATTAAGGGATGCATCATGCTTCATCAATCAGCTTCTGTGCATGTGAGTTGGTCTCAGCCACTCTGCTGATGCAAACTCCAAGCAGACACAGTTCTTGTGCTGTAGGCAAGAGCTGGTTAGCCTGAATTTGGGCAGCCAGAGGCAGAGCTGTATCCCTGATCCTGAGATGGAAGTTTCATACCACACCTAAGGCAATGGGAGATCCACAGTGACTTTCTGATATTATGCACTGACAGATTGAAGCACAAAGTTAATGGGAAGAAAAATATTAGAGTTAAGACAGTGAAAAGCATAATTACAGATTGAAAGCTTTGGTTTGTTTACAAATGTGAAGCATTTTTAGCTTTCTGTTTTTTAAAGAAACCAGGTAAATCAGTTTCTGGAGCCACCACTGATTTACGCTGGTGCATTCCAGCGCTGTAGAAGAAATTCCTGCAAATGCACAAATCAGGCAGGTAAGTCCAACAAAGCACAGTGCAGTGCGGTGCCAAACAGAGATGGCGTGGACAGAGCATGGCTTTGCTTCCCAGATTGGATACATGAACCTCCACTAGAGTATATGTACCTAAAAGTGCTGGGTCTAGCTAGGCTGGAGTTGGCTTGAGACTTCTTCCTGGAGCTGCACAGGGAGATGCGTGTGTAATTACAGATAATCACATTCTCTGGTCTCTCAGTTAATGCTAAAAAGGGCTGCCTGTTATCACCAGGCCCTTACTGGCTCTGGAATAATGCTCATAGCAGCAACTCAGTGAATTATTTTTTATTTGTTTAATAACATTAAAAGCGTTACTGGTCAGATGGCAGTTAGCTTTTCCATTGCAACCTCTTTCACGGCCTGAGATACACTTACCCTGGATTCCTTCTGTGCAGGAAAGATTAATTCTGATGAGTTATACCAAACTCCATCACAGTTTTGCTGCTTGAAAAATTCATTAAGAAGTGGAACCTACCAAAACCCAAATCACTTACAGCCAAAATCAAATTTGGCTTCAGTCTTCTGATGTGAAAGCCTGTGCACTAACCCACCAGGTTACCTAACCCCCAAATGCATCCTCTCAATAACCTGTTTAGTGAATATAAGTAACACCGTAACACACATGTAAGATACTTCATCTCAAAATACGCAGGTCATCATTTTCCTCTGCAATTTTCATGGTAGCTTGTCCTTTACATATTTTATTATTATTTTTATGATAGCTATTAAAAGCCCTTAGATGCTCTATGGGTTGCTGGTGAAATAGTGTATGTACAGTATATATGTTTTTTAATAGTGCAATTAAGGTAGATCAGACAGTTCTACTATATTATTATATACATCTCTGCAATTAGCATATTGTGAGTGCCTACAAAACGTTTATGTGATTTTTACATCTGCAATGCTTCACTACACACCTCCGTAAGTCAATTTCCCAGTGGCCATGAATTTCAGGCTGTTCCTAGCTGCTTGATAAAAGCAAATCTGTGTGCAACTTACTATTTTATCTGGGACTATTCCAGGCCCTGAAGCTCAAGTGAAAGAGCTTTTAAAACTATATTAAAGAAAATAAAATAAAAAGACCAATAAGCACACGATTCTTTCATCATCTGTATGTTACAAAACTGGGACCATTCAACAATCTTTAGGAATAACTTGGCACTACACAGACTTGACCTGAACATATTTCCCAGAAGTGTGATTAGAAGGGCCCCTTCCCACAAGCTTCTCACCATCAAGAGTAAAGATGCACTTTCCACCTCAGCTCACTTCTTTAAATCTCCTAACCTGCGAGGTAGACGAAAAGCAGAGAAATCAAGTTACAGACTGGGGAAGACAGCCCAAAAATATTTCACGTAAGTTCCTTTCCATCTGCTTGATTCACTTATCACAGTGGTTGTGGGAAAACAACCAGGGGATTTATAAGCAATCCTGCCCAAATGCAGTCAGGTTGCTGGGAAGTAGCTGAAGTTTCAATGGCATCAAAAGACTTTCACAAAGAGTATTCTGACCTTGCAGAAATTTTTGAGGGTTTTGGGAGTGGATTGGTACTGTGGCAAACGTACAGGACAGAAATTTCAGGAAGCTTTTTTTTTGTCTTTAGACCTCTCCTATACATTGTTCTGTGAATCCCCTATCAGTCACTTCACTGACTTACTCGGTTACAAATGCATGCTCAGAAGAAAACTAAAGCTCTCAGAGGGGCTCCTCCCAAATATGCATGAATTCTGATTTTGATCAAGTTCTGCACCTGAAATGTATCCCTCCCTTGTGAACAAACAGATCATTAGGTAAATCCAGCGAAGGAATCATTCACGACTACATGATGTCAGTGCACCTTAAGGGCTTTGCTTTCAGGTAGTTTTTCATTATTAGGCCTTTCTGCTGAAACATGACTAATCTAATCCAGGGAAAAGAGGAAACCTCTGGCATCAAATCCATGCTCCCAAATGACTGACTGATGTATTTTGCCAGGGAATCATGCTCGACATGTAGGGATGGAGAACAAGTCCCCGTAATCCATGACTTACTAGCTGTTTCTAAGTGATTCTGGCTGTGTCGATAGAGTTGTTCACAGCTCTAATTGTGTTAATGAATTGAACATAATTAAACTTACAGCATGTCACAAGCATCCTCTGGCAACTCTAGTAGGTTTCTTAAGCACCAGTTCATCAGCAACCATACTGCAACTGAATAGGTAACTACAGAACCAGCCAGGACAGCTTAGTAATGAAACAGCAAATAAATATAAGACCAGACCTAAATATCACTATTCATCCAAATTATTGCATGAGAGGCAAGGAACTTGGATTGCAAAGGTAGAATTGTCCAGGTTTTTTTTTTTTTTTTTTCCTTGGGGTCCCTCTTGAGAAGCACCCAGCTCAAGCTGTACCACTATTAATAAAAAGTACTTTCATAAAGGAATCTATCTTTTGGCTTATGCAGAAAGCTTGAGTCAAATCCGGTTATGGTGATGGGCATACATTATTTTCGTAACATTCCACCAAGCAAAACTCATCTGAATTCTGAAATTTGTCTGAAAATCCAACTTTCCCGCTGTTTGCAACATTGAATATGAGGATTATGTAAAATGTTCTTCCTTCAAAATAGAACAAGGTGCAGTGTTTAATCCATTTTTCACCAGCAATTTAGCTAGGGTGATAAATAACTTATTGCTCACATATACGAAGGTAGGAGTAACAAATCCTGTTGTCTATCTCCATTGAGGTTTTGGGAGTCATCCTCTGTTTGGCTACTGTACTTTTAAGTATTTAAAAAACTGTAATAATTCATGCATTTTCCAAGCTATTTCATTTTGATCTGTCTTGGATATTACCCCTTTGGTCAAACCTCAGACAATAAAAATCTTTTCTATTTTTCATCCTAGAACTTGGATCTCCTCCTTGCTGCACATACAAATATTTGCAATCAATAATCAGGCAATATTAACAAATAGCAAAATATTACGAATCCTTTTCTAAGTTACGTCATCACTAAAAATCTATCCTTAAACTTTTATCTTATTCTCATGTTTTTCTTCATGTGAACGCTATTGTCTTAACATGTATAGAATTTATTTTTCATTTAAAATGTAAGCAAGAAGTGGCGACTATTCACAATTTACTGGTAACACTCTTATTGTTGAAGGAGCCATACAGAATCTATAGCTCCAGTAGAAAAAACAAAAATTGTATGTATGTGTTATTTTTTTAAACAATAGGCTCTTTCTATGAAAACATTGATTCTGGTTCAGTGTTTTCATAATAGCACGAAGTGTTGTAGGAATTACTGATGGTGCAGAACATTATCAGGTGCACGCAGCATGATGCCTGAACTGTTTTCACGATGTAATTTTTGAAGAAACTCCAGCAAACTAAACCCTTTTGATGCTGCACTAGATAACAATATGGAACAAATAAAATGATCTAGGAGAAATGTTGCCTCTAGCACAAATGACTAAATCTCGTTAATATCCATGCAGTTATCTGCAGACCACGAAAAATACATCTCTATGCATTAGCTAGCACAGATACCTCTACGCAGTACTGCCTTTAGGTTGTGTAGACATACACAGAGTATTTTCTGATTAAATTAACCTGTGCCAGGTTCTTAAGGTTATGCTCTTCTTTCTTGTGCATTTGTATCTAACCTGAGGGTGAGCCTTATTTTCAGCATCTGTCTTAATATATATTTTGTGCTGATCCTCAGCCCAAAGAATTTCTGCTTTAAATATTTTCATTATTACACTGTGCTTTGTAGACCAAATAGCAGCAAACTTCCAGTGCCACGTAGCCTTTTTTCCAGGACTGGGAGAAGGCTGGCTAACATCTTAAGTAAGTAGATAAGCACAGCACGATCAAACTTGTAGGATACACACGTACATGTGTCAGAGACGTTTGTGTGATAAATTGCACAGACCATGTGGTAAATTGCAGTTTGTGCTTTTGACTGCCTCATCTACCCTCTGCTTACTAATCCATCTCCACTGGGACCACTTCTATCATTTAAAAGATCTGATCAACATCAAATAGCTCCCTTAAAAAAAACACAAAACAACTTGCCACTATACATAAAGCAGGTTTATCTAACCATAGTAAATGCTGGATATGTCAGCAACCTTCAGCTAACCTATTTCATGTCATTTTAAAGGGCCATAAATGGCAAAAAACAGTGGAACAATACATGAAAAGGCCTTCCCGTAGCTCTTGACAGGGATTTTACTGTCCCTGGAAAAATCTGTATGATGGGACTGAGAGGAGAGGTAAGGCTTGCAGCATAATCCAAGAATAGTACTCTGTACTAAAAAAGAAAATCCAAAGCCTAAACAAATAACAATGACAATAAAAACAGTAAAAAAGGGAAAAAAACCCTCCCCACTCCCCAGAACAGTTCTATGAAGTCTCCAAGCCCTAAACCAGAAAAATAATCCGACATCTGATGCAATATTCAGACTAATACGCTAATTCCATATGGTTAGATTAATCCATTAATCACCGCTAAAAATAATTGTGTAGGTACCTAAATTAGCTGAATCTTTTTTTTATGGGAAGCAAAGAAGAATAAAAGGCTTTATAACACTAAAAGTAATTCCTGTGGCTGATAATTAGCATTGTGTTTAAACACTCATCCTTAGGCTGCTACTTTCCCTTGAAAAAAGCAGAGCAAGTCCTCGTCTTCACTGAACACGGTATTAGTACCTTGGAATTGCACCGCTCTGGAGCCCACACTTAATTAAATAACAAGGTTAGGATCAGACTAATATCGAAGTTATAAACTGGAGCACTAACCTTCTGGAGGGGAGACTTCCTCCGCTTTCCAAAGGAAACAGGGGTTCGTGTCTATATTTGGAAGGTCCTGAGAGAACAAACTTTAGCATCAGCATAAATTAAGTACAAAGAAGGTAATTTAGGTAGTTAGTCTCTCTCTGCCTGTGCCTTGGTTCAGGACTGAAGTTCCTGAGCATGCAGTGGCCGTGCTGCTGCAGATAATAACAGCATCAAGAAGGAAAGCAGGCCGATATCCAGAAGCTTTGGGTCAGGCCCTGAACAATGTAGGTTCTTATGAAGGAACTTCACCTGATCTTCAGCTTCAGCTCAGAATCCTTTCTGCATTCTTCTCTCTGCTCAGCACTAGGTTTCATTGAGTTCAGCGGAGCTGACTGCGTCTGGCTCCAGAGCTCACCCGAACACCAAGGGCTTCTCTTAGATGTACTGTAGATACTCCAAAAATGTTCACCTCCACAAGAAAGAAGGTGAACATAGGCCAGTGCCAAACAGGAAGGGAGAACTGTCTTTGCTGAAAAATGTCTTTAGCAGCAGCACGTTGCCCTTCAGGGCAGTGAGGTCTGTTCATAGAGGAAGGTGAGGCATAGAGCAGGCAGGAGCTTTCCGTGCATGGAGAGACAGACTCAAAGGATTAGACTGTAAGTGTTTAACTGTGAGAGGGGAGATTGTCTGGAGTACTAACCCTGTTTGTCTGCTAAGAACCAGGAAATACTACAAATTAGACAAGTAATCAATAGCATTCAGATTTCCAAGAGAACAACATAGAATAAAAACCTCAAACTCATTTAATTGTATTCCTGGAAAGTTACTCTCTGCTCCAAATTACAAAATAGCTTGTTATAATTTTGTAAAAAATATCCTTTGACTGTGGCTGTTTCTCTGAATAGAAGATAAAGCATCATTGTTAAATTTTCATGCAAACTACTATGCATGGAGTAACTCATTATGAAAGAACTACTACATTTGCAAAGTCAGTACTTGAAAGGTTAGTAGCACTTCAGCGAAACAAAGGTTGAAAGTCCTAAAGATACAACGTGAAAGCTTGGCTAAACAACAAGTAAGGCAGGGTGAGCTAATGGCTTGCAATGGTCTATAGGGTGGATAAACCAGAAGGATTAAAGATTTATAGAAAAGTTCAGTAAATTGCAGCAAGGACTACCAGAATGAAAACAAGAAATGGAAAATTTAGACTGGGCATATCAGGAAAAAATTCTTATTGGAAATCTGTTACATGCCTCCCAAAAGATATGCTGGAATTGCTGAAATTCTCTGAAATAGCTAAAATGAACCTACATACAATAGAATAGACCATAGTGGCAAGAGCAATGTCAGGATTGGTGCTGAGGAAAGGGTGTCAACCTATGGTCACCTGCTTACATCACTTCACTGCACTGTCCTGACACTGCAGTAAAAGCCCCAAAATGTAGGTGGGAGGAACAGAACAAGCAGATGAAAGAAAAAGAAAAAAAAATCCACGTTTACGTAGTTTTTGCGCCTGTACATATATATCAAAAAAAAACCCCAAAACTGAAATGCCTTCATAGACCTCTGAACAATATAAGTATTATACAAATGTGGCCCCTGACCAGCCCATGGGGGCTGGAATTCCACAAATAACTGCTTTTAGTTCCACATCAGTGAGTTTCCAGGCTGAAACTGGGTCTCTGTCTGGCAAACCAAATTTCATGACATCGGGTCAATTTTTCTTTTCCTAAAAGACCTCATCTTCTTTATGTGCACCCAGGCTGAGGTATCTGCCTCATGTCATATTTTGCCGGGAAAAAGGTCTCGTCAATGGAGAATTCCTTTATAATCAAACTTTTAGAAAAGACCTTTTCAATGCGTACATATAGTAAGTTTACTTTATGGCCTAAGTTTTTTCCCTTCTGATATAGCAACATTTAATTTATCATTGCAATTTACTTATTCAAGTTCTGCCCCTGAAAACCGTATGCCAATAAATAGGATACCTGTGAATACCTCAGCTAATAGTGCTGCTAGCCATGCATGGAAGTGTAACTTTTTAAGAAGAGACATTTGGGCTCAAGTTCACAGCATAGCTGCTAAGAAAGAACCCAGCTGGATGCTGAGGTTGCAGTTACTGGGGAGCTGATTGAAAGAACCGAAATTATTTTGGGCCTGGCACTGGGGTAAGAGCTGAAGATCTGAAGGAGGAGGGATGATACTGTAACGGGTGACTCTTCAGCTCTCTGCTGGCTTCACGTGTGATCATGTGCAGGAGCACCTTATTCCTTTGGCAAGAAGGGAAATGCTTTCTTTGGGTTAAGAGTTGTTGGTTCCGTCAGCAGATCTAGAACTAAGGATGTGTTCCCAAGACACACGCTCACATATCTACACACATAGCTATGGAAGCTGCTGAGGACAACTTGTCACTGCTCAATTCAAGAAGAAGCCTCACAGGCAAAATGCAGAAGAGGCAGAAGAGCTACCAGCACTGCTCTTCAGTCAGCAGGCCACCCCCATTCGAACAACTGCCTGGAATTGGAAAAAAACAAAAAAAAAAGGTCAGAAGGGAGTAACAGTGCTGCAATCCAAGGTGGTTCTTCCATTTCTGCTTCTCCTGTGACGATAGACAAATGTAAGTAAGTTTGAACTGGTATGGAGCTGGAAAGCATAGACGTCTGATGACCGGCCATTTTCATATCTGCCAAGAGGACTTTAGTACTGAATTTTTATTTAATACCCCCTCCTTAGTAACTGGATCCCTAATACCACCACTTTTTTGATATCAGGGTACTTTATGATCTCACATAATGATAGAATCAGTCTGAAGTTAACTATAATTCCTGATTCTTGCTCCATATGTGCCCTGGTGTTATTATCTATGGACAGCTGTACAGAAATATTTGTTGTCAAAGGTTTGTAAAAGTATTGTATGGCCTTTTTCTGGCTGGAAAAAGAATCAAACATCAATACATCAGTCAAGAAAATTACCATATAAGAAAAAAAACTAGTAATTATTATTAAAAAAAAAGTATTTCATTAGTTTGCAAATGTACACATTTATGGCAAAATCACTCTGCCTATTTTCAAACAGTAATACTTGATCTAATATTGACTACATTATTATTAGACTGGAACTAATAGTGTCTCATCACTTTTGGGGAATTGCATGACTGGTGTCATGTATTCTGTTGCACTTTGAGAATAGAAGCACTCCCAACTTGTTTGCACCGAAGTATATTTATCCTTTATACTGCTATTCAGGAAGGATATTTTCATAGAGACTGGTGATTATCCTTCAACTTAAAAATTATTATCCCTTACTTTTATGGAACCTAACGCACATCCGAAATGAACCTGACACCTCTCTGCTCTTGAATGATCTTTCTCAATTATTTTAAGAATGAAGTCTACCACTAGAAAAATTATAAATGATAGAATTCTCGCACTCCCAGGTTTACTTTGATTCTGTGCAAATTTGCCAGAATGAAAAGATTACATCTTTAGTAATCAGGTGAAAAAAAAGTACATTGAGGTTTTTTAAATTAAAATATTTCTTTTGACGAAGGGATTAGCCTAAGTTTGCACACTCAGTGTAATTAGTGCATATGGTCCAGCTGTGAAGAAATAGCTGAGGACTTCTAACTTATTATTAATTAGGCTCATTAAAATGCAAGTAAGAGAACGATGCCTAGATAAACAATACCTTATGTCATAAAGTCATTACTTGACAAGAGCTAGTCTTGCTAACAGAAGTCATTACTGATATTTTAAAGGAGCTTTTTTTTTTTTAGACTCCATGGGTGCCAGTTAACTACTTTTGACTGACATCAAGGACAGACATGCAAAGCTGTAAGGAGCCAGCCGTACAGCACAGCAATTCTTTTCACATCATTTCAAAATATGTCTGGCTGAGGTCAAAGGTTGACAACCAAATGACAGGCCTTCTTCAATTGCTGTGGTGTCACAGCAGGAGTGTGTCAGGGAAATTTTCCTGGGCCCCTCTGTGAATTTTTACATGTTCACATTTCTTTCCTTGTCTTGTAAGTGGGACAGGATTGGCAGATTTGTGATTAACACCTCAGAAGGAGAAGTGTAGACACCATCCCAGGTTGGGAGCTCATGGTAACTGCAGCTAATAATCAAAAGGTTCTCCTTCCACATTAGTGAAGTACAAGAGACCAGCCTTTTATTTGTGTTCATTTGTATTAGAAAAGGGATGTGAGATTAGCAAGGGCTTTAGCTGTGTACATTGGTAGGACTCGCTGCATTTCTCACTATCAGCACATCCCCCAGTGATATTGGTGTAACGAGAATTGTCCTCCAGACAAAGACAAAAAGAAGATCTATGCATTAAATACCAACAAACCTGACACCAAATTGCTTTCAGAGTTTTATAAATGTTTCCCTTTCTTTAAAGTCCATGCCTGCTAACTTACAAATAGCTCCACTGAAACAGCCTCGGCTGAAAACGTATCAAAAGCTGCTATTGACGGATGCTGAAATGAGGGCCTGCCTTTAACACCGGGTCAATTGATAAGTGACTGACCCAGACTTTTGACTGACATGAAGAGCTGTCAGGCAAGGTGCGTCATTGTAAGTGGTGAGTAAGCACTGAAGAGATCTGAGCCACTGCTGTGTTTGGTAAAATAACTTGTGATAGAAAGAAGAGGTGAGAACCAGACTGCAATAAAGTAAGAAATCATGGAAAGTAATTTTACTTGGATCTGGACAAGACTGACATAGATTCCCATTGTCTGTTTACCAGCCCCATAAAACATTCTGTCTGATGAACAAATGAAAAAAAATTGTCTTGAGTGTATCCGAAAACCACTGTAGATGCACTCTTGGGAAGAGTTGTGCTGTACTTTAGAAGCAAAACCAGCTTTGCTCTAACCACTGGAAACTCCCATGAACTTGAAAATATCCTGTCCCAGTCTTACAGCATCTGTTTTCACTTCAGAGTAAAGGGAAGACAACAAAAGCTGGACAAGATCGTCTTGGCTCATTCTGCCTTGGTTCACTCTTTGAGCACAGGTGGAGAAAAGTGATAGGAAAGAACAGATAACAAAGTACAATATATTTGAAGATGAAAGTGAGGAATTAGTTAAGCTGAAGAGACCACCAAAACCTGGCAACTGGTGCAAAGCAGGACAAATTATACTCAAACCATATAATATATTTTTATGTATAAATTCTAAACATGTGAGCAAAAATCTTAATCTGATCACCTGTAATCGAGTATCTTCTCTCCACTCTAGCTTTAATACATACCTCCACTGCCTACAGATTCACAGGTAAGATTTACATATGAACAAAGTGAAAAAAAACACCTTCATCCTCAAGAACCTAGAAAAATGCCACAACCCTGCCAGTTCCTGAAATGTACCCTCTTTTTCAAGCTGGTCCATTGTATGACCAGACCTTCCCACCGTCTTTTGGACAAGGTGAGCATGCAACCTGATAGCAAGTAACATGTAGCTGCTATAAAATCTGTGGTGTTATAAGTGTCCATAGGTCACAACCTGTATGTTGACAAAGCAAAGCCAGTTTCTCATGAAATTATTGTCTGATGGGTGCACCCCAGCACCCATTAGACCACGTGGAGAACACTGTCTTGTCTTGGTGGCCCTCAGCTCAAGACCCCATGACCTGTAAACTAGCCTTGGGTAGAAAACCTAGACTGTTGCTCTGTGTATGAAACAGAAGACAAAAAAAAATAAAACTGTGAGGAGACTCTTGATCTTTCCATATGGTCAAGAGGAAGTGCAGCTTCACAGGCTGCTCTTGAGTCCATCACCAACCACCCAGCCTGAAGATGTCATGAGTGACCAAATCTGTTCTGGCAGCTGGGACTTTTTCTTTTTTTTGCATAGCTAACCCTTTATTTTCATGAAGAATTTAATGTGGGCATTTGATAACAAAATCAGAGTGCACTGATTAGATTTGGTATATGTCTGTTACAGCGTCCAGTTGTGAGAACACTAATTTTTAGAAACAAAAATTCTGCTTTCCAAGAATATTTCACAATATTCTCTCCAAAGAAGTTGTTTACATACACGAGCTAATTCATAATCTCACCTGAGAAAATATGTGCACTAATAAAGTAAATATGTTTAAATTTTTTTTTTCAAAATGCCTTTTTTTCTAAATATTTTAACTCTTCATCTAGGTAGTGCTATTCTAGAGTTGTCGTAAAGAGCTATCTTAAAGAATCCAAAGACTCTTCTTCACTGGAGAATAATTAAGACAAAGAAACAGCAGAGTGTGAAAAGCCAGCTTCCCTGTATGCTTTAGAAATAATTGTATTCTATATAAACATATATGCAGTAAATAATCATTTACCTGAATGAACAACAGTAAAAACAGAAGAAGCAGTGACTGTGCCCGCACAACAAGAGCTTGCGAGGCCGGAATTTCAGCCTGCTCAGATGTGTTCGCAGCACTGTGGGAAACACTCCAGCAAATACTCTGAAACGCGATCAGGAATGCGGAGCAGAGATGAGGATTGCTAAGCAGCACCTGCGACGAGCCCTGACCGAGCAAACACTGAAATAATTAGGAACAGTCGCGCTGTGGCACAGGCGCGATGGGCGGCCAGGCCAGCCTGGCCAGGCACAGCCATGGCACAGCTCCTGCACTCCGCAGCAGCGCCCGGCCACACCGCGGGCTGGCTGCTGGCCCTGGGGAGCTGAACCACGCTCGTGTCCTCTCCGGGTGCCTGCAGGGACACGGGCCGGATGTCTTGGCCCAGTGAGGCGGTGGCGGTGGCAGTGGTGGCATGGGCTGAGGGGCCACAGGAGCGCCGGGCGCACATCAGGCCTCTCCCCGGTCGCGGGGCCCTGGCAGCCGGCAGGAGATGCCTTGCCCTCCATTTCAATGCCGCGAGCATCCTCCGTGACCTTCCCTCTCCCTTCCCAGCACACGCTGACACATCCAGCCTAAATTTGCGTCTCGCATCACCTCAGGATACTCATGGCTAATTTCATTATTTTGGAGAGAAAATGCAAATGAAGCCAGACAGCTGGTGCTTTCCTCGTGGCGAGGAGTGATGGAGGGGCCTGAGGCCTACCTCATCAGAGGCTCTCATACCCGTCTGCTCAGACAGGCCCTGGCGGGAGGAGAGCGGGGAGGCTGCGGGAGCAGCGGGAACAGATGGCAGGGAAGGTAGGAAGATGGAGAAGCGAGAGGGGCCGGAGCCGTTCGGAGGCAGAGGCAGTGTCAGCTACCTGTGGGCTGAGGCAGCCTCGCAGGACGGTTCGGCATCTCGCAACCTCCCCTGGCTTGCAGAGCTGTTTTAATTCGGTGGGGATACGAAAGGTGGTCGCCGGTCAGGCGCTGCACAGCGGCCTTGGATTCAGGATATTTTAGGGTCTGCTTTAAGCCAAAAAGGACCTCAGTTTGCTCCTAGCCCTGGCTGATTGACTGCTAACTCCTCCTGAAAATGCTGTAACTCTAAATCCAGCAGGTTACGAGGTTGTTTTTTAAATCCCTTTTCAAGAGTAGGCAAAGACTTAGGGAAAAAATATTTTCCCCAATACACAAGAGGGAGAGATTTTAAATCAATTCCACCAATTATTCATGGAAGAAGGAAGGGAAAAACAAAGTCATGCCTGTAAAAAATCTGTCAAAACATTGTCTGATAAAGAACCTTTACAACTGGCCTGCAAGACCGATGCAGCTCAGCACAGACCACCCAGCATTTGTCAGCAGTTCAGCCCAGCTTGTACCAACACATTCCACAGAAACGACACCAGGGGCATCTTAGTTGGTAGGAGTTTTTGTATTGCTATTTTATTACTATTCTTCTTATTTTTAGTCAAGTTTTTTCCAGAGAGGTCTGAAATCTTCTTTCATTTGACATACCTGCAGGCAAATAGCAAGTGTAGAATTTTTTAATACATTAGTTGGAGAGGTAGGTGCTTTCCAGGGAGCAGATCTCTCCCTCTTTCTTTCTCTTTCTCTCTGGGTGGTATAAGTAGATCTTTTAAACAAAAGAACGTAAGAAAAAATAGATTTGAAGAGGTTGAATAAGCAGCATTTTCAAACATTAAGAAGGAGCTAGGAAAGGCAAGAAAACTAATGTCTTAAACATATATAGCACTGTCTTCTGAAACATTTCAACAAATTAATTCCCAAGACTTCACATGTATCCTATGTTACAAACCCCTCCAACTACAAACCCCCTCTATAAACCCCCTCTACATCTAAAACAGAGTTCTCGCAGATTCCTCTGTTTAATAATAACTCAGATCTGGCTAGAAATTGCATATAATTTAATAATTGTATATAATTTAATAATATAATATACCAATTGATTATAGAAGCTAATCACTGATTCATTAGGTGAGTAAGCAGAAGGTCAGTATTATCACTGAAGCAGGTTCATAGACTTCAGAGAAGGTGACCGTTGCTTTCCTCACAGACCTAATAACTGGTGTCTGGCAACAAAACTAATAACATAGGATTCAAGAGACTTGGTTTCCTGTACTTTCAAGATACAGATCTGAAGTTAAACTGCTACTGTAAATCTTGTGGCCATCAGTTCAGAGATATCCAGGCAAATACAAGTTTTAGATCCCGTTTGGTGCAGGATGCTAGGGGCTGTTGAGGGCTGTTGCTGTGGAACAAACCCCTTCTTCCTTCCCTGTTCCCCACCCCTCACTGACATCTGTACAAAGCCAGCCAGCTTTTGATCCACCTAATTTGTATTACCTGTCCACTCTCCCATGTGAATATGTTCGTGGGTCATGTGCCTCCTCCAGTCTTCCAAGTTTCTTCTTCTATCTCTTTCTGCATAAGGTTATCCAATACCTTCCCAGCTTTCCTTCCTTTTGGTCAACAGTGCTGAAAGGCACAAGGGCCCCTCCCCAGGATTCTGCCCACACTGTTTTTCTCACAGATGCTGTGTCCCATGAATGTAAAAGGCTTTTCCTATTCCTCTCCAACCTTTCCACTTTGTCCTTGCTTTTTTCATACAAGGCTGCTGTAAACCTTTCTCTCCTTCTCAGTCCCCATCTAAGTCTGCTGCCACCCTAAGTTGTTCCATTCAGTTCCTCCCCTTAGTTCTCTCTGATTCCGACTGACAGCCTCTCCTCTCTTCTCCTGCCATCTTTCTTCCTGTCACACTGCAGCATCCATGATAAAGATCAGCCGAACATCAGCTGTGTTTCTCTGTCTTAACATCTCCCATTTGCATGTGTATTCTCTTCTCACCTCCCTTAGTATAGGGATTGGGAGTTCTCTTTATCCTTGCCTAACTTTTGCAGAAATTTGGGTTGATTCTCAGTCACCACAGAAATTTTCTCTATGCCTTTCCTCTAAATACTCTGTTAACCTCTTTGTTGAAACATAGATCTGTCACATATTGTCCAAAGTAAAATTATGGACTCTGTGATTTCCCTTCCCAAGTGTTTAATGATAGCTTGAATTTTCTATGAAGAAAAAACCAAAATTTATGTTTTCTGACATATGACTTCCTACCCAGACTTCCTTGCTTTCTCCCATTTGCTATTATCAGTTGTTCTGGTGCATATCTTTGGCATTATCTTCTACACAGCATAGATAGAAGACTGTGTCTAAGCCTTGGAGATATTTATTGCGTAACATCTCCATGATATAGATTTTCATGTCAATCTATATAAAGATAACTCTTGGATGGTATCTGCTCACTTCGTATCCTGATTATTGCAACATCATTTTCTCTGTTGTGTCAGATTCATCACTTATGCTCACTTCCAGAATCTCTCCACAAATTATCCATCATCTCCTGATAAGTGGAAAGCTGAGTCCCACATCTGATCAGTTTGAACTCCTATCTTTCCTTACATACTCCTATTTCACTGTCTATATATTTCTCATTTGCAGCAAGAAGAGAAACACAATGAATAGATTCTGGATGTGTGTACACCATAAGCTCTCCTATGGGTTAAAGATGCTTCATTTCTCAGCCTGTATTTCCATTTTACTTTGTCTGTATCCACATTTTGTCTCTGCTTCCTACGTTGAGAATGAAATGCAAGAGTTGGGAGAAGACTCTGTTTTAATCCATGCGTTCATGGATTAATGGACTCATAGCTCTTAAGTAAAACCAGCTCATATGAGCTATGCTAATGTAAAAATCAACACCGAAAGGTGAACTCAGAGAAATAAGCAATTTTGCTCATGCATCTGCTTGTTGATAGAAGAAAGGTGTGGAAAATGTCAGAATCAGCCTCGTCTTGTGGGTGGGTCACCCTCCACCATCCTACTGACAAGCCCTTTACATGAAACAACTCCAAGTCTCCCTGAGAAAAGGAGTGGGATTTTCTACCTCAGAGATAAGGGTCATCCTTGAGACCCCTTTCCAGAAGCAATTATGAATTTCAATTCCACAGTCACTAAAAAAGACGACTGACCAGCGAACAGTCAAAAGAATACATCTGGCAGGACTTAGTTATTACATAGTTACTGGTATGTTTAAATCTTGCCAAACTGGAAGCAGTTTTGGGCAGGAGCATCAACAGGGTGGTAAATACTGCGGGAACTCTACTTGTAGACACAGGGGCATGTCAGCTCCAAGCAGAAATGAGCTGCATTAGCAATCTCTCTGCCAGCTCCCAGTGAGGCTGGGGCATAGCACAGCAAAGCCCTGTGCAAGAGACATTAGCTGAGGACTAAAAGTTTTTTAATCTGATCTGCTCTACACTTCCAGCTGTGCAAATAACACTCACACAGGACCATGCTGACAGATTTCCACTGCTTCTTGTTCTGGAGATAGCTTAACAGACTCGCTGTGACTCTGCACAGCCCTGCATTGCAAGATGTAGCATAATATTGGACACTGGAGATTACAGCTCCCTAAGGAGTTGTGAATTTTTTTTTCAACAAAAGGCTCCAGACTTAGAAAATATTTTCTCTTTAAATGCCCTTGTTGAGGAATAGGGTCAAAGTCACACTTGATAATCAATCAGGACTTTATTGATTGAGCAAAAAATTTTTCTGTTAACATTCCTAAGATACATAGAGGCTTCTTTTGGTGTTTGTTTTTTTTTTTTAGTCACAGAGACACTCTGTATAGCCATCAGCATTTACAAAAACAGCAGCACAGACATGTCAAGTTCAACATGTTTTCATTCTGTGTTCCCGAGCTCAGCAGTTAGACCATTCATTAATTTCCCCTTCTCCTCCACACACCGTCTGTGCACCTTATTTATATTCACCTGCTGCCAGTTTAACACCCTGAAGAGGCACACCTGCAGGGGCAGCAGCTTCACATTACTGCTGCTGGACCCCATGCTTTAGTCCCTTCTAGGAGAGCTCTTCCTGCCTAAGCCCTGACTCGCTTGAATCCCACGCTGGCTGCACAGCCAGCTTGTTTGGCTCGCTTGAAATCTTCACCCGGCCCTGAGATGGCTCCTCCTGTTTCTCCAGCACTGCACAATATTTTACCTTCTGATTTCACAGACCTGTGTTTATGTCAGGAAACAAACTATCCAGGCAGAGTCTTAAATAAAGGGTGCCATCTGTGAAATAGAAAAAGGCCCTTCTCTTGAATCACAGAGCTGTTGACAATTGGTTTCAAATCATGTTTCTTACAGTCCCTCCCCTCCATGTCTGCTCCATGCAATCTACAACATATGACAAAGGCAGTGCTAAACATGCTGTTTTACCATGCAAAGAGCCTTTTGACTTGAAGAGAGAGAGGAAAAGAGGAACTGATACACAGGTCAGCTCTTGTTCTGTTTCCTTGGAACTTCCATAGAAACTACAGGCTCTGGAAAGGTAGTTCTCTTCCTTCAGGCAAATCCAAGGTTCAGTTTCTTTGACACTATGTTTAGCCAAAGCCCCAAAGGTAGAAGTCCAGCAACCTCACTGTTTGGAGCAGGAGCACATGTCATAAAATTAGAAAAGGGAACATGCTGATCATGTATCTTCTGGTGTTCCTTAGCAGCAGCAGTCACTCCTACTTGAGCCTGGGCTCAACTCCAGTTGGCAAATTCATGGACTTGAATATCACCCAAACCTTCAAAGACCAGGATAACATAACAATTTCTAAACATAATTTATTTTGTCAATAAGCCCCACCTTCAGAGAAGAGCCTGCAAACTCTATATGCAGCAGAAATGTACAAATGGCAGTGTTTATCCATGTCGGCACTCTAGGATGCACAAGAAACGAATTCTTGAAATTGATGAAGTCCACAGATTAAATTCTATAGGTCGCAGCAAAAAAGATTTCCAGTTAAAGTGCTCACAGTTAGGAATATGACCAGAGTGTTATGTTCTATATAATAATTTAAATTTTGAAATCAGATGATGAAAGGGTAAAGCAGCACCACACAGAGTTATCTGTCACAGGATATTCATAAAAAACAGAGAAAAAGTCTTTAAATACTTAGCTATTAAATAGCAGCTAGAAGAACAGGTTCTAGTATTGCTTCCAGCTAAAGAGAAGAAAATCTTCCCCATTTAGGCAAGAGTGTATATACTGCAGGCACACGAGAGGAATCTAAAAAGTACCAATGCTATGTTGGTTCTGAATTTCTGTGACATTTATTTTTTCATTTAAGGCAGAGATTGCATATTAATTTCTATTTTAATTATTTCTTTTGAGGTCCTTTGTAAGGAAGATGTGATACAGAGCAATGGCTTATGCAGTGTGGTATTGACTCACGTACCCAAGACTCCCGTAGTCCTCATCTATCTGTACAAGTAACCAGTGAAGGCATCAGAGAATTCAGATTATTTGAACTGTTTCCTTCTTCTCTATCTGTGCATCACAATGCACACATCATCTAGCAAAGAATGAACTAACTTTAGCTGTAGGAGAAACCCCACAGAATCTGATTGAACCACTGGTATGCTAATCGTTAAGCCATGTTTTAATACCTGGTTGTAACGAGATATCAGTTATCACCCTTCCTCATACATGGGGCTCAAGGAAAGGAAAATATGATGAAAGACAAGCATCTGCATTTACAAGTGAAATTAGTTGGTTGTCACCTAAACCAACTAAGAATTCCCAGTGTTAGATGCAGACTTTGTGTATTGAGGCATACACACTGAATTCACCCACCTGTCCAGAGTCATAGTACATCAAGAGCCAAGACAGAGATGCTTTCCTGCAGAGGAAAGAGGTTACTGACTCTGGACATAATTTTGTCTCCCCTGTCAGAGATCATTTTCACAGAGAAGCCAACAGTCTGCAGAGGAGAAAGGAGAACTTTGAGAACCTGGTGCTGTTTGAACTGATAAAGGCATTGAAATGCTGAAAAAGAGAGAATGGATGGGTGACATCAGTCAGAGGAGGTGAAATGGTGAGGTCACATGAGTTAGATGGATCATGGAGAGTAGATCTGCACTTTGTCCTTTGTCCTCGCCAAGGTATTATTCAAATATAATTCCTCCGCACATTGTGTGACATTTGCTAAGATTTTTAGAGTGGTGCTTTTGAGCATTAGCCTAGGAGAAATTATTCCGACCAATATGGACAGGCATTTCCATAAGGCATATTGTTACTTTAATATCATGTAAATATTGGCAATTCTCAATTATCCACTAGAGTGGCTTTTTGTTGTATTTTACACTTTATGCCCAATATACGGTTGATTTAGGTAACAGCTCTGCTAATTGGACTAAGAGTGTATCCTCAAAATATTAATTTTAGAATATTAAAACTGATGCTTTAATCAAGATTGTTCTTTCCCATTTTTGAAAAAAAAATACAGCCAGAAACAGATTCCTTCATGTCTGTAGAGCTTAGTACATGCTCAGATACATTAGAGTGGTTTCAGTTTAATTTGCACTAAATTACTTTATCTCATGTTAAAATTTTGCCAGAATATACTGTAAGAGAGTATTTAGACACTGTAAGGATTAGGCATTACTCCCATAGAAGTAAATAACAAGACCATTCTGCCTCTGAAAGCAGCAGACCACTAATTAATTTCCCAAATGTACAGCATACAAATGCTGAAAAATAAAATAACAAAGAGTAAAAAACAGGAGATAAGGTGTATCTTACCATATATATAAAATCTTTCCTTAGAGATGAAAGATGATTCAGTTGAAGGATTCAATAAATGACTAAAATTAATATCAATTTTTAAAACTGTTTAAAATACACCTAGAAATACAAGATTTCATCCAGAAATCCCTCAAGCATTGTTCTGTTTTCAGCAGATAAAGCAACACAACAACATGAATGTTAGAAATTAACTTTCTCTGAATTCTATTCACCACAACTCTGCTCTCTAAAATCTTCTTTCGGTTTTGACCGCTGTACAGAATCTCTGATTTGATATCTCATTCATAGCCCAGCTGTGCATGAACTCTGTTTAGTGCAAAGCTTTGCAAAAAGGAAAAAAAAATATCTTATTTGACCATGAACTTTAGATGATCTAGTTAGCGTTACTGTCAAGCATCCCGCGGTCTTTTTGAAAAGCAGGACTTGTCCATGTTGCCCTCTGGCCAACTTCAGTGGGATTGAAGCACTAGCAAGAGCCATCAAACTGCCTGACAGCTTGTCACCAGTGAGACTCCATTAATTTACACACATTTTCCACTGTTTGGCATTTACCATGATAACTCTTTTCTTTCCAAGCAGCTCCTGTTTGCATTTAACACTCAGGTTAATTTTCATCAGAGTTTAAATTTAGCCATCAGTTATTTCAGGGGAGCTGTCAGCCAACATATGGAGGAAAAAAATCCTTCTGAATTTATAATAAAGTGGAATCTGTTGAATGTGAAACAAAAAGCAACTGCAATATACTGCAAGGCCCCGATGGGGGGACCAGGGTCAGCAAAGAATAGCAGAGTGGATTAGTTGTTCTATTCACCAGAGTGGCATCTGAGCACCTCAGGAGCTTCTTGATATATCAAAAAATGATGGAAAGACACAGTTCAATTTGTCCCCCTTTTATAAAGGATAATTAACCTGTCAGTCTTGCTACTTTAACAACTTCATTAAATTGGAGCAGAAATGGGTGCAGGGAGCCCCTGTCTTTTTCCAAAACGAGCACAGGGCACTTGTTTAAATCGTTGAACAGCCACCTTCTTCCCTCTTCCTCTCCCTTAGAATAACATGATGTTATTTTAGGGTTTTTTAGGTGAAATTGAACACCCTACCTTAAAATATAGAACTAAGCTTGCTCTCACATGGCCAACACTAGGAATCATTCTAACTCCAAAGGATGAAAATAATCAGGCATGTAAACAAGGAAAACTGCATAAATTAAAGATGGAGCTTACAGGGTTGCTGTAACACTTCCAGCTTACTCAAAGGTGAGATGACTTTCCCAGGTAAGAAGGAAAGAAACAAACAAAGTCCCTGTTTCTTCTGAAGAAAATGTAAACTTTACAATTTGTGTTCTGAACTGGATTAAAATTGCTGTCCGTAAACAGAAAAGTCTGCAGGCAAGTTTATATTGAAAAGAAGAAAAATTAAATATGTACACCTCTGGAAGACACATGTACGATTTCATAAATAATAGTCCTTATAAATAATTCACTGGGTACAGGCTGAGTTACTGGTCAGTCCAAAATCTTCATCTGGGGTTTAAATGTACTACACCGTTCTGCAAGGTGCATTTTTTGCACACTGTAATATTTTCCTCTCCAAAGCAGTTTTATGTGCACAAAAGATTTAAAGACATCAGAGGGAAACTATTTCCCAGAATACCAGCTTTCATAACAACAGGAAGAGTGAATACTCTCATATACTGCACTGTAATCTTGCATTGTAGAAGTCACACGTTTTCTTGATGATTATTCAGAAAAGCCTGCTGGTATTACAAAAAAAGAAACAACAAACCAAACTGAAGCCCCACCCCTAGTACTTAGTTCTATGTAAAGAATCTCATCAATTTTATCCAGAAGATAAACTTTATGTAACATGGCCAAATCTTCAGTTGAAAACAATTATATAGATTCATTTATTGCAGGAGTGACCTGAATAAATAAGTCTGCCATAAGCTAATCATAAGTTGAAATTATAAATTAATCAAGTTAAAATAATTACCTAGTGTTGACTTTAGGTTTTGCTTGCTAGCTTGCTTGGTTTTAAATGTTGATATACATTCCACCACATAAATAAAACTCCATGGTCAATGAGAACAGAATTTCAGCACCTTAACAAACCAAAAGGAGCGTAATTGAAAGTTATTGCCACCACAAATTTCCTGTAAGAATAATAAAACTTACTTTATTTTTAGGAATTATTTTTATGGACTGTTTCAGAATCTTTTAATCATAGGTGACTTACTAATGAAATAATGGGATTACCCTCTAATTCTGTATCTCCAGACCCATAATTGCACCTTCGTTTTAATATTAACATTCTATTTTTTGAACTGCACACAGACTTTCAACTACATTTAGAAGTTACTTTAAATTTAGTATTTTAATTTTAATTGCAAAATTCAGGCACAGAGATTGAAGATATTAATATGCCAGAGCAGATTAATGTGCCACACTGGACTTCATTTTAGCTAGATAAATATGCACAACTGGTTTGCCCCACACATGAATAAAAGCATAAAGATAAATTGGTTTAAAATAAGACATTATTATTCCCAGTCTCATGAAACAAACTAAATACCTACTAATCTGAAGTTGTGGGGGGTGTTCATCCACGCAACAATATAAGAAAGTTCTTTGTACTTCAGGCGATGGAGAAGCTTAATTTTCTATTATTTACTGATCTCTGTTCCTTAGTAAAAAAAGAGCTGCATACTGATAAACTGAAGACTGAATTTAAACACTGCATCATCGGGAATCTATTTCAGAGAACACATGCTTGATGTACACTTTTAATTAAACACTGGTAATACAAAACTTTACAAACTGATTAAAGGCTAAAATTTTCCGTCAGTCATTTGCTATCTTTTCTGGTTTTATTTATAACATTTTTTAAAGGAGATATCTAGTGGGTTTACAGCCTACATTATATAGATAAAAGATGTGCAGCCCCAAACTAAACATGGTAATCGATTTGGCATACTTTGTATCATTCCAACACAGACCCCTGTCTACCTGCATTTGCAAACAGAAATTAAAAGCTTGATAGTCTCTTCCACAGTGTTACTGGGAGAGTCAGAGTGAAATTCAAAATGGCAACTGCTCTTGCCACTGGTGGTTTTCCAACTCGTACGCTGCCTCAAAAATTGGGGTTGCAGACATGGAATGTCATTATTTCACCAAAGCACTGACATCCCACTTTTTTATACAACTTGGCATGTTTGTTAGCTTTTTCTTTTAAAGAAAAGCCCAGGGGCCAGAAAGAGAGGAAGAATCCTGCGCTCTGTTAGATGTGCAAGCAGAGATAGCAGGAGAGGCATAGCAGTGAGGAAAGGAAATGGCTCAAATTCCTTGTGAAATAATGTGAGAACATCAGAAGTGTTATGAAGGCAACAGAAGGGAAAAGCTATCAGTCAAGGCTTATTGGACATCCACTAAAAGGAAACGAGTACAGCAGGTGTAAAGTTTGAGAAGTGATTACACAGATCTTGCTCTGTGCTTGAAGCGTAGGGGAGAGCCTTGTGGTAAGGTTCCTATAATGAAAATGTATCAATTTGGTGCTTAATTATTCAAAAAGTATAGATATGTATGAATATATGGAGGTATGTATGTGCATGTGCATGTAAATCACTGTTTGTATAAATAACTGCACTTCCCTTCCATTCTCCAGCACTCTTTCTCTCTACCTGCTCAGATTTGATTATATCAGGCACTTTATATTATTTTTTATATCATACTCTTACCCAAATATATTTCTAGTTTAAATTTTAACTAAATATCTAAAAGAGCTCCTATAAGAAAGTACACTTATCAATGTAATTTATATTTTAGTGTTCATAAAAAAATGTGTTTATGAAAGTTAAAACTAGGGGAATTATGACTACTATGACTGGTAGTAGGAAAGCAAGAAAGCTCAGCTAGCTGTGGATTGAAAACACACATGGATACCAGAATGGACCTTCATGTTTAAAGAAATGCTTAAATTGTCTTAGATTTGATCATTATAATTTAAACACTTTAAAATCATGGGTCAGCTGTTCAGTAGCTGCAGTGTCTTTATAAATACCAGAAAAGTTTTCCGTTAATGATTGTATTTTAAATTGCGATTGGTTTGTTCCAGCCTTAAAATGGGAAATGCAATTAAAAGAGAATGCAAAATACAGCACTTGCTGTCCCATGCTTTGAATGGGTATTAAGATTCACTAGCTATCCTCGCATAACCATATAAATGTGACACCACACTAACATCAGGGTGATTAGGGGTTCTGTTAACATCCACACTACAGGCTAAGGCAGTTTTGGGTCAAAATTGAAAAATCTTAGTTGATTTTTTTTTTTCAGATTATGGTTTCCATGTCGCTCTTAGCCCAGCATTCTGCACTGCAAGACAAAATAGAAATTTAGGAGTACGTAGTGGAGTTGGGCTTTGCGGAACAGGATCTGGAATCACATCAATGCTTTGGTTATTATTCCTTCTCTGGAGAGAGGAAAAAACCTAATTTATTCTCTCCTGATTTAAAAGCAGCCAGATTGTTCCAGCGGTGTTATAAAATTCCAGCCCAGAGGAAAATTACTGGTAAATCTCAGAAAATACAGTAGTGTGAGTATACTTGGTACCATTTCATCCTACATTGTGTGAAAATTTTTCATAAAGTCAATACTAACCAATAAGATCTGACCTGATCCCCAGTGTAATGATTCCTAATTCTAGTGAAATGCCAGGTTCAGATATTGATACCTTTTCTCTTTTAGAGCCTTTCCATACTCATGCTGCAAGCTTCCAAGCTCCTTCCCAAAGCAAGTTGCATCTCCATCTGGAGCCATCCAGCAGAAACTCAATCGAATGTGATGTAATTATAAATCAGAAAGTTCAATACACAGAAGTGAAGAGATACTCAAAAGCTGTAAAAACTCTCAAATCCATCCTTTTGCCACCACAATACCAAACTTAAAAACATTTTCTCCAGAATGGTTTTAAGACACCTGATGTGATTTCCACCACTTCACTTTTACATATTTAGACTAAACTTTCTGCCTCTTAATTGTTGCCTGTAATATTTAGACCAACTTTTTCACACTATTGGGCTTTAAACCCTTTTTCTCCTGCTTTGGTTGGTGTTCATGGCTACTGCTTGAAAGGTATCAGTAGGATGAGACTAGTGATGTTTTACATTGATGAGTCAGGGTCTGAGAGAGCCTTAATCCTGGAAGAGACTGCAGAGGAGGGAAGAGGGGCGTTCCTCTGGGCTTGCAGTGTCAAAAAATCCGCACCAGTTATACTGTCTTTTTGTTAGGACCACATAATTTAGGCAACACGTATGTAAGGCAACTCAAGGACTCCAGAACAGAGAATGCAATTTGAATTTAGAGTAGTTGGTGCAGTGACAGATCAGAGAAGAAGGTGTAACAGGCTGTCTGTAGGCCTTGCTTTTCTCAGGGAGTTTTGAGTTTGCTTGGACAGTGCACTAGAACAAACACATGAGAACTTGAGAGAGCTGACAACTCCCCGTTGTTTAGGGAAAGCACTATGAGCACTTTTGTAACAGATTTTTGACATGATCTTTTAAGGGTGTAAAGGGCAAATATTTCATCAGGTCATGGTCTTCTGACCCTCTTACTTTTAATGGGTGTAGAGAAGTTAGAACTAATTACTTGGTAACTGTCAGATTTTTGTCCACCGTAGCATGAAATCCTGTTGTGATGAGCATGTGATAACTGACAAAAAATAATCATCTGTTATCAAGCCTGAGGTTCTGCAGCTGCAGAAAAGAGCAGTCTCATGAAATGAGCAGTCCCATAAAATGTCAGTGATGCTACTCACTGGAGAAAGATTGCAACATCACAACCTTACACAGCCATCTAAAGCAATAATGTGATGCTATAACAAAACAAAGTAGACAGTATAGATGGGAATGACAGCCACAGTATAAATCCAATTCCTTACTTCCGAGAATAAAACTGACTTTCTCATTGATCTTCTTTTCGAACACATTAATGTTTGCTTTTATTATTTTGTGGATGTATATGCATGTAGTGTGTACAGTACCTTTGCTCGTAAGCACTACAGAAGGATCTTTTATATTTTTAAAGTATTAATTTTTCAATTTGAATGCTTTTTCAGTGTTTGGAACTTCTATTTTTACCAGTATCTAGCCACAAATTCCAGTTCTTTGGGTGTGACACCTACTCTGGCATATGAAGTCTATTAGCTATAGTTAAGGAAAAGTAATTTTTTTATTGACATGTTAAGTCCTAACCACAGTGCAAATAAAACCTCTCCTTTCATAAAATGATTTTACATGACAGATATTTTGTTAAAATTGCTGTCTACTGCTGTGATTTGTCGTATATGGTAAAAATAATAAAAAAGCAACTGTATATTTATGCAGAAAAAAAGCATTTATATCTCAAAATGCAGTTGAGATTTGGCTGGTATTTCAATGACTGATGTATCTGCATGCGTGTAATACAGGTCCTTTTGTTAGAAAGCTGGCCATAGGGACACAAAAGCTTTATTTTCCAGCTAACCAAAACAAGCAATCCCCCCTTGATTCTCATTTTACCCAACTCTGCATCCTAACTCTGGATTAAATACATGGCAAAACAAATACCTGTTTTTGGAACAGTTCACTCAGTGGAGTTTTAGCAGCAGGGATGGAAGGAATTGAGATGAAGAAAAGAACCAGCTGGGCCACTAACAGAACTGGGAAGGTAGAGATGACGTATTGTTATCCACTGGACAGGTGATTAGAAGGAGACCAAAATTCACTTCCCCAGATTGCTGCAGAAGCCCAATCCCTTCACTGAACTCTTTGACCTCCAGACTGAGCCCTTCTGTTCCCTGTCCAGTAAATATGAAAGTTTTCTCTAAGCAAGTTTTAGTGGGAAAGAAAGGGGAACGCATCCTAGATTTGTCTGGAACCCACTGACTATGAACTTCAAAAGGCCTCTTATCCTGCTTCACTGGCTTAAAAGTGGAGGAGAGAAAGACCTCTGTGGGGGCTGACCTGCATGAGGCCATCAAGATGATCCTACTACTTGCAAAATTCAGAGTTAATCTTTTGGGAGAGTGAACTCTGGGTCTGTGTTCAACCAAGGAGACACAGCTGACTTGCCTTTGTTTAGATTTCTCTAGGGGTCTGCTGCTAATGCTCAGAAGGCAGTGGGTGTCTTAAATACCCATGGGAGTTTCTGGTCAACTCTCCATCATAGAACAAAGTTAGTCAGGCTAAATGACAAGAAATTAAAGTTTTCAGTCTAGGTGCTTTGCTTGTTGCCACTTCCACCAATATACATATTCAGGATTAGGAGTCTATGCCATGGGCCAAAATAAAGTCATGAAGCAGCTCTTCAGCAGTGAGAGATAACCTAGCAATGTACATTTTCAGGAGCCTTGGAACTGCAGTGGGCAGACACACCAACAGTAATTTAATCCTTACTCTCTGCTTTGGTATGTCTAACCTATCATGTTGCTTTGAAATGACAATTTCTTTAGGTTTAGACAGGTAAAGGAACTCCTGAGCAGATATCAAAACAGGTTTAAGCTACTGATGAAGTGGAGCACACTGCCATGCTAGGTTCTTTGTATACATAACATACTATATACTTTTGGGGCAGGGAATATCTGAGTGGCTACTGTATATTTGTTCCCCAGTTTATATGCAAAAAAAAAATTAGCAACCTGATATAAGTGCAGAAGTTGAACCATTCTCTATCTCAGTGTACACCACATAGATGTGAAGTGTTATTTCTTACTTAGAAATCATTAATAAACTCTGCCACTTGCATAAACCCCATTTTTAGCTCCTCTTAGGAGGATGCTCAATGCTCAAAGCTATTTTCAGGTAATTCAGGGTTCATTTCTATTTCTAAACACATAATGAAATTGGAAATCTATGTAGGAATATACGCCTTTGGAGAGGATAAAATCAAGCAACTCTAGATAGCTCTCCTGGGAATTACAGAGGCAGTAATTCAGATACAAAGGCTCTTCTAATTCCTGTGTCCCCGTGGTGTTCAACAGATCAGCCTGTGTGAAGTGCTCTCCTTCTCAGAGAGCCCTCTTGTCTGGCTTGAGAAAACCACTGTAAAAACGGATGTTAGAAAAATGCATCTCCTACTAATCAACAGATCAAATATGTTTATTTCCTCTGTCAAACTTAAGTCTGTGAGCCCTGTAATTTTTTCTGTTTGCGACAAAGAGCTAACAGCTCAATCTTGAGTTTCTTCACTGCATTTCGTGTATAAGACTAAATACAAGACACGCAATTTACAAAAAAGATTACTATAACTTATTCCCTTGCTATTACACTCGTAAGCACTACAAGGCAGTACATATTTGACGTGTTTGTATTCCACCACATCAGATTTCTCTCTTCAGCACCTGGTACCTGGATATTTATGCTGTGCACTGAATTTTTAACTGTGAGTGCATCTAAATGTAAAGAGTTGAATATATTTTAATAGCATTCATAACTCTGTGAACACGCAGTTACAGTTACAGTTAACTGTGTGTGCACAGTTAAAATTATTAATACTATTAAAATTTATTCAACTCCTTATATTTGGATGCAAGCCTATTAAAAACCTACTCCTGACAAACAAAAGCTGTGTTCCAGGTAACCTGATGCTTCGTATTTCTCAATATTGTTGCTGTCTGCATTTGCTGACAGAAGTAATCTACAGACAATAGATTAAGTCACGTATTTCAGTAACCACCTCTGTCTTTCCAAGTGAGCGACCCACTATGCCTGCATATGGGGAGGCTCTGGGAAAGGCACCTGTGGTGAGGAATGAATATTCTAATGTTTCTGAACCTTTTGGTGAAGGTGAAGGGGGCTTGTTGAAAACATTGCTGTGAGCAGATGGACCCCTGAAACCATCTGCTATCGAAGCAACTAAATGTTCAATGATGCATTACGAAATTATTTAGCTCTCAAAGAGCCTGAAAGTAGTTAGTAATGATGGCATCTGTACTGAGAGCAAACAACCTATTTATATATGATCTATCACTTCATAAACCGTTTGGAGACCATCTTTCCTTAAAGCAGCAGTAGTCTTGCCGACTCCCAGAATAAAATACCGAGTTGCATGCGTGAACTTGCAAAATCCTAGCTAGCTCATTTTTCCTTCTTGTAAGAGTACACTGTTTGCTGGGATGTGCTGGAATGCAAGCTTGTTTTTTGGATAGATAGGATTTCACTGTGTTCTAGAGCTGCTCTCTCTGTCAGCGCACAACATAACAAGTGCAAAAAAATCCCCCCAAAACAGTAATGCTTTCACTCAGTCTTAATCAAATAACTATCTTATGTTTTTCTTTCCTGTGAAAAATTTCATCCTATTTACTTGTATTAGTAAAGTAATAGGTATTTAGGAATCAAGGCTTCTAAATATGAATTCATTTTTTTATCTACTTAGGCAATTCTTATACATTATATAGTTACCATGGGAACTATTAAAACTTGTTTGTGTGGATTTAGTTGTGTCCCATGTATGTAGTCAATTGCTTACTAAATATATAAAGATATTATACATTGTATTATAGATGTTTTTGCACCTGAAAAGCACTGTATTTTTAATTATTATTTTGTTTCACATATTTCTACAAGAAATGAGTTTTAAATGAAAATCTATTCCAGCCTAAGTGATATTACATTATTTCCAGATAATCAGAACAGAGGAAGTTATTTCTTTTGTTCAATTTCTCTGAAAATTACCAAGAATATTCAGAAACTTGCTTAAAAAATGATGTCTCATCTGAAAGCTCTTTCAGCTATATAAGAAACCTGGATTTCAGTAAAATCTCTGTATATAAATACGAGGAAGTGCAGCTTCAAGAAATCCTCATTAATATCAAAAGTAACATATCAACATTAATATCAATTAGCTTTTCTGGTCCAATATCTTTGTTGAGATTTTATAAGTTATTTTAATTCTTTATTTGGAAGCAAGAGTCCTGGTGCAGAAAGCAGAGAAGATTTTGCCCAAGGAAACACATCAGACTAATGCACAAACTGTAATTAAGCAGACCTGATAAGGTCTAACTTGGGCATAAATGTGTCCCTTCGCAAGCATGGAGTGTGCCATTCCCAAAATCTTCAATGAGGCAAAATGTAGCCTCCTCCAGAGGAAAAGACACATTGCTAATGTCTGAATGTTGAGGAACAGTCAGCTAGATACTACTGACCATCTTAAGCTGCGTTACGATTTCCTACTCTACTCTCTCATTTCCTGACCTGGGAGTCTTCCTCAGAAACTGCTCCACCCTCCCAGCTTAAAGCAGCCCCTACTGCGACCACCACCTCCCCTGGGATGCTTTCCAGCCTTAGGATGGCACTGCCTAGACTGCAAGCTCAGTCTCCAGGAGGGATCCCATAAACCTGGGCAATTTGAAGTTTTGCTGTGATAGTCCATGGAAGTGCTATGGAGAGGCAGAGCAGCTCCCACCCGTTCCCGTGGCACACGCTCCTCGTAGAGACTGCACACAGGGTGTTCATGATCCAGCTCTGAATAAAACCTTTGCCATTTGCTTGCACTCCCAGAAACCAGTTTACTCTATGCATATTTAAAGCAAGTTAACCTTGCTCAGAACAACATAGGCCTAAGTCACTTCAATTTTCAGGGAGAAACAAATACTTCAGTCCCAAATATTTTGTTGTGGACAATTGCAAGCTTAATGTGATTTTATTTTTCTGCGTTCTTTCAGTTAAGCTTCAGGTTTTTTTCAATTAACATATAGACAACGTGTTATTAAACTGTTAAAATGTTTAAAGTTGTTATAAACCTAATGTGACAGAGCATAAATTCATTCCTTACAGCCTTCCGAAATGTGAGCATGTGGGAAAAGGAAGATAGGACAAAATATCTTCTTTAAATCTCACCTTTTTCATAGAATTAAACTGTGAAGGTTTGCTGGAGTCTAAGTGTTTGGTGGAATACTCTCCCCACTCCTTTTCTTCTCTACAGACTTCAGGTCTACTTGACATGGAGGCTGCAATGCGAGTAGGACTGAAGGAAAAATTGCCCCCCTGATAGCTACACACACCACAAAAATTACGGGAGTGAAACAAAAGGCTGGCGGGTCTGGCTGACACACTATATCCCTTTCCTCTCTACCACCTGTCAATCAATCACCAGTCAATCACAGAAAGCCACAATCAGCCACTTAATGACAGCCAGATGGCATCTACTTCTCATGAACTGTACTCCTGAAGTCACACTCGCTGCCTGTAACTAGCAGCATTTCCCATCCCGGGTAATAATGAGGTGTTTTTTGTATTCAGACACAGCCGCGGTGCCTCGCACCTCTGACAGGACGTCCCTGTGAGCAGAATACGTGCTCTGCCAGACGCATTGTTTTGCTTTAGTGGAAGAATCAATGCTGCTTCATCCCTCAAACTTTGATCAGGGACAGGCTCACTGGTTTGTGAATAGGAATTGAGAATAACTCAGAAATTTTAGCGGGCGTTCTTTCTGCTTCCCTTATTGCTCTGCAGTCCTGACACAGCGAAGGAATCCGTACGGAGACCAACATGATCTTCTTCACATCGGTTTACCAATGATTTCAACCTTGACCCAAAGGGAACACTTCTTCTGGAAGTGACAGGTAATTTAGCTTTCTTGCTTAGTTCTGGGGCTCTCTTGTGGTGAATTATGTATAGTGCTTCTGTGATATGGACCTTTGTCCATGAAGGAACCAGACGAGTCTGTTAAACTGCTTTTAAAGGCATTTTATCCATAAACACCCAGCAGTCATGAAGGTTCTTCGCAACAAAAAATTTCTGCCTCGGGACAAAGTGGCAAACTCAGTTTTGAAGTGACCAAGTTTGGACCTGTCAAGCATGAAGCTGGATTCAGGCCTTGCTGGCAGTTCTTTTCACTGAACTGAGGAGAGACCAGAGGTTTTTCTCTGTTAGGTGATGTTTATTCTGTTACTGCATTACAGCAGGCACATTTCAGTGACATAGCTGAAGTTACAACTTGGCCTCTGAAGAAAGTAAAAATCTTCTATGATCACCATACTCTGAGCAACACTCAGACAGTGCATGGTGACATTGGAAGATCTTTGTTTTGTAAGATGCATCAAATCCAGTGTAGCAGGAGAGGCTTATTTATGACCAAGCTGGAGAAACATGGTTCTGGTGTGTGAATTTTAGCCTGGGATGGCCCCATTACTGGCCAGCTCTGCAGCATCCAGCAGATCCCACCTTCTTTATTAAAAACTGCTTGGAAATGGCTCTGTACAGCTGAGAAAGATAAGAACTGTGGTTTTTAGTGAGAATTAAGTATGGTTTGCATGACTTGCATGACTACATTTCATGGGACCTTTAAAAGTGTACAGGCTCTTCACTCACAAGGAAGTAACTATGTTTGCTGCTCAACAACACAAAACTAGTTTGTTCAGAGTTCTTCCCAGAGTTTATTCAGTTCTTCCTGGAGATTTCAGCTAAAGCTCATCCTTCCAAGTCACTCTCCACTCACTTCAGGGAGTCTTCCAGCCTTATCAGGCGGGTGCACAAGACCTTCACAAGAGGATTCCTCCCTGCATTTCTCCTGTGCTTACATTTGTTGCCATACCAAAGACATATCAGTGTTAAATATATAAATTTTGTTCTTGGCAATTTTAGAAGCTTCTCCCTCAAGAAATCTTGGAGGCAGATTCCTCGCAACTCAAGGACGGGCAGATTTTATCCATTAAAGATGGGATGTAAATGGAAGCAACCTTCCACAACAGCCCCCCTCCCCATATATACATATATTTCCAGCCCGGTTTCTGGAGTGCAGACAGAGAATCTCATTAGGAATCTAATATAATAAGGGCATGTAGATACTGAGGTTGGGGGTTGGAAATCAGATTAGCTTCATTACTTTATTCTGCACCTCGCAGCGCTTCTGCCAGTGGACAATTGCATTAGATCAGAGAGGAGATCAAAAGGCAAAAACTCCCCAGAAATGCTGCTGCTCATTGTCTGAGACAAGAATGGGAAAAGTGCACTGTTGGAGGACACAGACCCACAGTAGATACCAGACAAATTTTGGAAGGGCGGTAATTTTTTTCTTTTAACTTTGCCTATTTAGCTTTTGGTGTTTGCAAGGCCCATGTAGATTCCAATGCACAGAGACAGGATGGAAACTAAGCAACCTGTTCAAGTGTAAGCAAGTGGACACCCGAAGAGCCACGGGGGAGATGACACTCTAAGTGCCAGACATGTCCTACCTGCAGAGCTCTAGTGCTTCAGTCACATTACCTTTTCCCTAGGCACTTTTTTCTGGAAACTTTTCAGTTTGGAAGCAACAGCTCAGCTGAGTTCTCTGCTTCAGCAGAGATAACCTGATAAAGGAACACAAGGAAGTGTGTGCCACTTGCCTTATAAAACAGTAACAGCCCAGTCCAGCTCAGCACCCTCCAGGAGCACTCTTCCTGTGCCAGTTCTGAGGGGACACAGTGACCACAGAGGCAGCTTAACTGGCTGCCCTCAGTTACTTCAGTCCACACAATCAAGGTCAGACACGGTTCCTTCAGTCCTGAGAGTGAAGCCCACACTCCTAACTCATCTCGTCTCATCTCATCTCATCTCATCTCATCTCATCTCATCTCATCTCATCTCATCTCATCTCATCTCACCTCATATCGTACCTTTCCTGGCAGTCGTGGAAAGCGGGCTGGATAGGACCTCTTGGCACAAGAAATGCCATGTCCTCAGTGAAACACTTTAACACGCTCCTGAGTTGCACTGAGGGACCACTCACTGTGGGTTGCTGCTGCTGTCAGCAGAGAACAGCGAAAATGATGTTCAGCAACTTCTACTCCACATCTCTAGCTTCCCTTTAAAGAAGTCCAGACATCTGAATCTTCATCAGAGAGCAAATTTGAAAGACTGACTTGGATGAAAGCAGAGTAAGAAGTCCCTGGAACTTAGTCAGGGCAGGTAGACCATGCTGGTTGTACCCAAGAATGTTGGATGCACTGTCAAATCCCAAAGCATTACTTCTATGGTATTTTTTCATTTGCTAGCATTGTGCATATATCTTATGCGCAATGGTGCATTATATACATCTATGGTGCTGTTTTTTCTTCCACTGCCATTTTCTTCTTCATTACTCCTTATGGAAGTTCTGTAATTTAAGCAAGAAAAAGAAATGCTTCATGCTAAATGCTACTCCTATGACAAAAAGTCTACCCTCTACATAACACTGAAAGGAAAATAAAAGGGGAAAAGAAAGTTGAGACACAGGTGATTAAATCAGAAATATGAAGTGGAAATACAGCTTATGTTAGAAACTAGGTATTTCTTATGAAAACATCTTGTAAGGAAGTAAAAGCACTATTAACCATATAATGCTCACAGGATCAGCTCACTCATACTGCCATACACTTGGTGAAAGTGTTACAGAAGTCCTGAATTCCATTCTTATTATTGCTCCAATATTTAATCAAATGTCAAATTCAAAAACATCTAGCCTTTTGTCCTAGAAATATGCAATTTTTAATACCCCATTTTGTGGTTTGTAGTCTAACCATCTTCAGTTTGCAAAAAAAGATCACAATCTAAATCTATAGAAACCTAAAAGTGCTGTTTACATGCATAAAGAGGTCATGCTCTTTATCATTTCTATTTACTGAGACTATAACTTTTTCTAGAATGCAAAAGGAATACAAGTTTTCATAAGTTATGCCAAGTCCACATATGCTACAAAATTGCTTGATAATTTAGTTACATATGTGAACACATACTATAGTTTTCAAGTGCCCTGTTGCCTCATATTCTACACCTTTCAATACAGTTTTACCTAGTCCAAAATTTTTTCCTTAATATCAAAATAAGTATGCTCACTTGGAAGTTTTATCCATCCAGCAAGTACCCAGAAAGATCATCTGTTTGTCCCAGACCTTATATTTATTCCTGTCAAATTCCTCTTCTATTGAGAAATTAAGGGTTCAGTTCTACAGTTGTAGAAGTTATTGCCATTAAAGGTACACCAGTAAAGATTTTATCACCATGAGTGAAAAATATATCTGCTTCTTCAGAAACGCTTTTGCAGATGACAGAGAAACAGAAGGTATTAGAAAAACATAAGAAAAAACCCCTGAGCACTCAGGGGTAAGAAGAGACTAAACAAAGACAAGTTGCTTGAGGCAGTCAATAACACAAATACTCCAATAACAATGACAGCAATAGGAAGTTTTTTCAAGCTGCTTTTTCACAAGTCTGTACAGAAAAATCTATACGACAACTTTTACTGTCAGGGGTATCTCTTTATATATTATTCCATATTTCCAAAGGTCTAATAAAAAGAATGCTTTAGGGTTTCCACAGGCATCATGTACTTTATCCCTACCCTACCAATACCAATCAAATAGAAAATATTTTTCCTGAAATCCTCTCATGCTCCCTTCTCTCCTTGTTTCCAGGAACATGTTGCAAATACCACAATTTGTCTGTGTGTTAACTTCTGAAGTGCCAGAAAGGGCTTGAAGGCAAGATATACAGATAAGGAGAATTCCTTTCTTAAAAGCTGAAGTCATTGGGTAGCTTTAATTAAAAATTGTATTGATTTTTTTCCATTGCTTTTAATGACAGGCACTAGTCTGTGACTTCCATTGTTAGCCATTGACAGTTTAAGTAGTGAAACAAAGGGCACTTATACAGCACTTAGTGCAAAATTATGACTGATTAAAAAGTCATTTGTCATGGTAACAGCATCTGCTTAGACTGCGCAAATTTTTAAATGCAGTCTTGCACGCGGTGTGTGGGAAGGTGTGGTACACGCAAGTCTTCACAACCACGTCCCTCAGCAATTTCAGTGCATTATTAAAGTGCCATGTGAGTCACGTTTTTGAGCAGCTGTTAGTTTCTCACAACATTTGCTTGAAGAAGTTAGAGCTCTGCTAAAGCTTCAGTGTTTGACGACACAGGGAAATGCAGTAGCAACCTAGTCACCCGTGGTCAAAAACATGTTAGAAATCTCAGAAAATAATCCAATATTTAACTGTGGTTTTAAAATAATTAACTCACAGTTCCAGTTCCTCTATTTTCCTGTCTTTCCCAAGGCGGAGACCTGCCTTCAGATATGTCAAGGGTGTTTAACAAACCAAGGTGCAGAAAGCCAGCTTAGTTAAAGCGATGTTGCTCAATTGCTGTCAATAGACCACAGTTACCAGCATCCAAATGCCAGTCCAATGGACATTCAAGCAGAATTTAAAAAATCATCTATCTATATTAATTAGTGATACTTACTTCCTAATAACAGTAATATTGTAGTTCACATACAAACATCTTCAGAAATGGCACCGACAGCCACTGTGTAGGGCAAAGCTGAAAGAGATTTGAGAAATTTGAAAGACATTGAGCATAGAAATGACAGTGGGTGGAATTTGAATATTGCCCTCAGGCCAGTGTCAAATTCTGGGGCAAACAAGCAGTCTGCAGTCTTATTCTTTTGCATGAGTGCACAGAGGGTTTTATATTTGTTAATTCCTTTAAAAGAAGTTCCAATTGCATATTCTAGACCATTTCCTTTGCATTACGCACATGTTGGAAGCTTCAATCATTTCCTGGGGGCATTTACCCACCATAAGCTGAGCCTAAACATTATTTCCAGAGATGGTTGGTGTGTTTTGCACTATTTCCTCTCCCTTTGTCTGGAAATTACTGGGAAACATTTTTTTTTCAGAAAGATCCACTGCATTCATTGTTCCTGGCTTTGTGACTGCTGTTTCTAAGCTGCCATTTTTAATGGACTTCAGACGAAGCTCCATGACGTATTTTGTCCACAATTATATACATATGTGTATATTTCATAAATTCGCATTAAGTTTACTCTAGACATGGTAAAAATGTGCTCCTACTTCTGTTTTCTTGTACCTTTTGCCCAGGTTTCACCTTTTCCTCTCTTCAGAGGGCTACTGTAGTATTGGGCCCCTTCTCAACCTTCGCTTAAGATCAACTTCTCCAATAACCTAAGTTTTGAGGAAGGAGAGAGTCTTGTAGCTCAAGAATTTGAAAAATGCAGGAAGAAAGAAGACTATTACCCATAAAGCACAATTATTCTTGTGCTGGTAGTGAGATAACAGAATATATACAGTCAGTATAACTTCTGATAAGAAAATATTAGCCCTCTAAAGTACTGTTAGAATGAATTTGAGCCAACAGGGAATACTTCTACTAAGCCAGCATTTTATGCCATGCTAACAATGAGGTTTTGATTTCTAGTCTGTCATTCCAGAGTCAGTTTTATTCTACAGAATTTTGTTTGGAAATTCATGTTCATTAGTGTAGAGATACATAGGCCAACAAGGAGGTATTTTCTCCCTACAGTCCTTCTCAAGGACCTTGATTAATATTATTTATAAAAATATTGTACTTCTCCTTCCTCATAGAGGTTACAGATAGAAATGAATTCAGCTTCTTCCTTTGCTGCTTTATTTTTTAAAATCAAACTGCCTCATACTCATAGTAAATTAGCGACTCCAAATCCATAAAAAGAAGGCAGATGAAAATTCCAAATGACCAGTGAACATCACAATAATTTGTTAGCAGCAAAGGCATGGTCAGACTCAGAAATATTTGGGTCTGCTCTAACACCTGGAAATGTTTTCTTACTGTTTTTTCCCCATATCTGATTCCTGAGAACGTTTTTATTGTGCTCTAGTCCTCAGACAATTTACTTGCTAGAGTGTCTGCAGATTACAGAAGAACCAAAACTTGGCTGAAGTTCATAGCTCTCTTAGAGGTGGGTGCACCCACATTCCTGACAAGACTGGCCTTAAAAATTCCTGTTCAGGTACAGTTTCTCAGTGGTATCATTTTTAATACTTTCCAAGATATAAAATATATTTTCCCTATTAATATGAGTTGAAATAGCTGCATTTTTTTGACCGAGGTTTTCTGAAGCCTTTTCTGAGCTTTCAACATGTATCAGAAGCATCAAATTTTAGTTGTTTTTAACTAAGTCAAATGAGCAACAATCTCAATATTTGATGTAGTTATAAATAACTAAACACTGAGTTTTAGAAGGATTAGCAGCTGTAATACCAAGCAGTCATAGCTGATTCTCCTGCAGTCTATGACAGATTGTTGCTTGGAACTTTTCTAGACATTTTGGCCTAGATTTTAACTTAATGGTAACTGACTTACGTGCCATAAAAATTCATAAGATATGGAACACAGCAAATGAATCCTTTGTAAGTGAACTGTAATTATGTATATTTTGTATGTGGTGAAGAAACTAACCATGTAAATGATGACAGCTAATTATATACAGCTCTCCTGGGTATCAGTATCACTCTCCCTGACAGCATACTCCTCTTTAAGGGTTTTCCTTCTTTGTACATAGGCCACTATTTCTGAACATTCCTTTAGGGAATTATGTTGTTACCTTTGCTCTGGTTAAATGAAAACTAAATGTTTTTTATCAAAGAAATCCTTAGTGTAATCTAACTAATTTCTCCCTTATTGTGCTAATGAGTTAAATCCAGCTCTTCTTCTTACTGGTGTCAAGCCAAACTAATTCCAGTGATTTCAATGAAGTTGCTATGGATTTACACATGCAAAGCTGTCAGTAGGTATTTGACTGCTTGTTTTGCTCCCCTGGGAGAGCTGGAGATTACAGCCTGCAGAAGGAACAGTGAAAGATATTGGGTCAGACCAGGGTCTGCCATGGAGGCAGTGAGGGAATGCTACATGTGAGGAATTCGTGGGAAGCAAACCTTTTAAAATCTCCTGTGGAAGAATTCCTTCCAACTTCTTCCAGCTTGAAGGAAGGGGGAAGTGTGCACGGTGAGAAGTGGAAAGGAGGGCAATGTAGGGATGAAGAAGGTCTATTCACAAAAATCTAACCTGCAAGAGTTCCTGCAGAATTGATCAGTATTTTAGAATACATTTGAAAAGGTGTCTGGAGACATTGCCTGTGGGTGGCCACAGCCATTTTGACATCCCTGCATCTTTGGAGCACTGTTAACTTCCAAAGATGTTCTGGCTTTCCACAGACAACTTTCTCTAGACTTTCTCTAGGTTGAAAGCATGCAGAAGAATCTACACTGTCAGGGATTACAGGAGGAATTAAGACAGTACAAGGTGGAGTACTTGTGTGCAGATTAGCTGTGAATTTCAAAGACAAAGGTTGAGATTATGCCCTCTTGACTCTGCCCTCATCCTCTTGAATTTATGGAAGTGGACTGAGAGAAGGAGATGGGGATGATACTCACCTCTATTACTCAATGGTTAAAAATTGCTCGTGCTGATCCTGGTACGAAACTTCCTCTAATTGCTATTTTTGTGATCCACAAGGAGATCTGCTTTGAAGCATTTGCTAAACAGACTTAACTGGAAATACACTGGATATGCAGTGCAGGTAGTCCTTTATGCAACTCTGAACCTTACCATGTTGCAATAACACATATCTGATGCAACTCTCACTAGTATCACATGAGATGAGAATTGAATGGATATGAATATACATAAATACATGTGAATGCTGTCTCCTGGAGGCCTTGCCATTTCTGAGATTGCTTGTCAGAGACCCTGCACTGCTAACAGATTTTCTGTTTCTTTGTTTGCCTCCAACTTCTCTCCTTCAGCCCCAGAGGTCTGTGGGGAACCCAGACACGTTGTCTTATTCTTGCTAGAAATGCAACAAAGTACATTTCCTTTTCAATGAATTCCCATTGTAAAACCAAAGCAACAAGTTTGCATCTCTTCATAAAATTTTTTCAGTATTTCTGGTATTGTAAAGGATCAATGATTGAACTTTGCTTCTGCCCTGCTGTCAAAGCCACTTCTGTGCTGCCCAGGCAGCCAGTTCTCTTCTTATGTGCAAGACCAAATCCTGTCTTAAATGTGGTTTCATTCCAAACTGCCTCTTGACTTTCCACAAGGCAAGTCTAGTGACACAGTTCTTCCATTTGCTCTTGTTCCTACAGTCTTGATAATTGCAGACTTTGTATGGCGCAAAACCTTTGAAAACGCTGGCCCAATTAAATAGTTATTTGCCTCAGAAGCCCCCTCTTCTTCTCATGAGCACACACATGTTCTTACCTGATACCCCTACCCCCATTTTTCATAGCAGATTATCTCATTAAGCAGCCATCAGTCCTAAGAGTCCTAAGATGTTTGCCAAGGTCACACAGGTAGTTTTCAGCCGAGTCAGGGGTAGTTCCCATCTCCCAATTCCCAGCCTTATGCTCTGGCTACAATTTCTTTGGAATGATTTGTACGGTCCAACAAACTGTACATTCACAGAACAAACTGTGCATCTTGAAAAATGAATACAACAAATTGTGTTCAATAGCAAGACATTTACTTTATATTTATATGTATGTCTTATGATTTACAGACTAACTTCTTCATACTTTATTTCAGCCTACACATGATCAGCCTTTACGTCGAAGATAGAGATTGCTTCTTAATTTCAAAAGAAATATTTAACTTGGATTTCTCCTGTTACAATCTGAAACAGTTAAAAGGATTTGTTGTTGTCGTTTCTTAATAAATAGAGAGATTCAGCAATCTCAGTGGATGTAAATCAGCATTGTTGCTCATGTAGCAGTGGAGTTACGCCATTGGTTCAGATCTACTCAGAATTTTAATGTGGCAGTGTCTCTTGAGAAAAAAATAAAATTAGAAAATTACTAAAGACATCAGTTAATCTTAGATTTGAGATATAATGCCCATTTGGGGAAGGTTAGAAAAGGTATTTAAAAATTAAAGGAAATCTGAGAATGGCAGGACCTGAAACCCCTGTATATAATAAAATATGAGGGAGAGAGATACATGATTCTTACAGTAGGTGCTTTGTTTTGTGTATAATGATATCTCAGATTAATTTTCTTTGATGTCTGCATCTTTTTTTGTTTCATGTGAAAGAAGATTTGTTGGATTTGTGGCATTCAGTGTAAACACAGGTGTCTTGGGAGAGCTGCAGGTGTTCACCCTCCTCAGCTTATTCTAGTCCCTATGGGTATGGGGGAGGGCAGGAGGGGAACTTGCCTCACCAGAAAAATATTTTCTGCATGACCTTGAAAATAATGTGTAAAGCTCTGAAGCATGTGATTATGCCTTGGCATGTGAGCAGTACTTGGCCAATATATGACCTAAATGTGGTTTTCAAGTGCAGACACTGGGCTTTTCCTTTAGTGTTTGCATTTATTTGTTATGCTTTTTGCTTTACTTATGGTAAAAAAAGGGAATTGCACATGCGTCAGTTCTCACTGATATCTCCCTTTCTCTAATCAGGGACGATTTCTTATACCAGCTCATCCCTTGGATATTACAGAATAATTTAATACAGACATAGAAGACGAAGCCTGGAAACTTGGCCTCTGTTTTACTTCCTTTGGCACATCCTCATTCTGTCTTGATGTCCCTATGCAGACAGAAATGGAATTTTTGCACAGAAAGAGAAAAAAGCTCCCATTCTCTCCCAAGCTCTCCATTCATCAAAGCCCTTTGGCCAAATAGAAACAGAATAAGCAGTTTTGCTTCTAAAACACTGAATTAGGATGATTTCTTAGCTGAGAAGACAGCTAACCCATGCAAGTGTGACAAAATTCAAGCGATGCAGCAGAAGACAAAATCCATCTGATTTTTCTTGTAATGTCTCTCTTGCACATCCTTCTACCTGTCTTGGCACCCAGTCTTCCTGTGAGCGCTGCGTCATTCAGAAGGAGAGGTAGGTGCTGGAAGCAGGTGAGGAGCAGGGTCACAGGGACCGGGGCTGCTCCTGGGGTGTGGACACCCCAGAGAGCAATGCCCGTTTGGGGCAGCAAGAGGAAGATTCCTTTCAGAGCGTTGCTAATGATCTGCAGAGGAGCTGCACAGCAGTCATTTCACAGATACGATGGCAGGTCACTGCGACAGATGTTCCCAACATATGTGGAGAATTAATTACCCACTAGTAAACAAAATCTGTGATGCGGAGAGTCATTTTGTCCAAATTTCTTTTGATTTTGCTGTTATTAGGAGCTTAATTTTTCTTGATCAGCCAGACCCTCTTGAATTAAAGTGTTCCTTAATGGGCTGTACTGAACATTTTCTGAAGTGAAGTGCGGAGGAAAGCGGCAAGGAGTGGGTCAGGGGAGATGGGTTTAGCTGGAAGAGTTGATTCTGAAGCTGTGCCATAGCGAGTGATTAGTCAATTATTTGATTAAAAGGTTGGATGCCAGTCATATTTTTTTTTTAGGAAAAAAATCTAATTGTTAACTTGCATTCAACAGCATTTACATTTAATTTTAGAACATCCAGTAGAATGCCTAAAGCTTTTAGGGAAAGGATAATATTTTGAGAGAAAGGGCTTTTGACAAAAGGTTTTAGTTTCCTTTTCCGTCAATATTCTGAATGTGTTAAAGTCTCAGGGCCATATTGTGACATTGATTTTTAAGCAGAACTCCCCATTTAAATCAATGGCAAAATCTGCTTTAAAAAAAAAAAAAAAAAAATCAATGGCATGATATGGCTCCAGGACATTAGAATGAAATTCTTATATTCATGACCCAGATAACAAATCAGAAGGCCATAAATCCCCTGCTGTTTCTTAAAACTCATTCAGTCCATCAATACTTGTAAACTAAATAGTGCATGGAAATGAACATACTTTAACAGAAAGATATTAAAGATCAAAATATTTAGCTATTTTTGGTTGATCATACTCTCATAAATTATCCCCAGTGTCTCAGTTCTTGACACATTGCTTAGGATTTGAGCTCACCTCTCTCTTTTGATCCACAAAAAGTAAATTGATATCACTGTCCTGCTGCTTATTCTAAGACACTTAATGTTTCTCTATTTTCCACAATCTGAAATTAATTATTTTCATATCTGTCAAATTTATAGTACGGGTTTTCAAATGGACGTGGTGAAAGACATCTCTCTGACATACTGAAATTGGCCTACTTTGTAAAATCTTGGGCCCAGAAACAAAATCTGTGGTTTAGCTACATTTTTTATTTTAATCCACAACATAAAAGTTAATCTCACCACCACTGGCAGATGAAAAAAAAAAAATTGTATAAGAATGGTAAAATCCCTTCCTTTTGGCATTAAGCATTAATAGAGATTTTTAGCATCACTTATTCCTCAATTTGGAAAACTGGAAAAGTTTATAAGACCCATGAACTGCTGCTGAATACATCAAGCTGCTGAAATTCTCAGCCACACCAACAAACTTCAGGTGCAGAAAGAAGCTCAGGTTCCAGCAGTGGAGAGAAGTTAAACTGCCAGAATAGAATAAATGTTCAAGTGAAATCGAGGGTCACTAACGTCATTATCCAGAAAAGAGTGACTGAGGTGTGGTAATGTGGAATCAAGTTTGGATTCTGCTTTGAATGTCAGTTTTATTAAGTAATTTAGCCTATATTTGACCATCCTCCTTTATAATTTTTTCTTTGCAAATCACATTTTTCTATCTCATTGCTATTTGCATAGGACTTTGAGAAATCGCAACAGAATTCCCCATAGAAATCTAAATTGTGTTTATTAATCAATTCAAAATAATTAAATCACACAATAAATTGTATCCACATTCTGCTTCTGAAGTACCATTTATATACACGCATGTTTTTCAGATGTGAATGGGCTTGTGTTTGAACTTTAAAAGATATTAATGCTGTTGAAGGGGTTATATTCCCAAAGGTTATCTTTGCTGCAGTGTTAGATGGAAGTTTAAATCCTGTGTGGTCCTTAGACCACTCCACACAAATCCCTCCACACACACAGACCTTTAGGTACGAGGACCCACACAGAAAGGCGCAGACTGAAGGTGGAGGGCTGCAGATAAGCCTGTGGTGATGTCTGGGTTGAAGCTCTACATTTGTAGGGTAGAGATGAGAGCTCAGTTCAGCAGAGCTCACCGCCTGGACTGGTAAATTACTGGGCTGGACCAGTCACTCCAAGTAGTTGGAGTGCTGCTTCACACCCTGGTTGTCATCACTTGGATTAGGACATCTGGGATGCACTACATCTAAGAGACAACTAATAGAGGGGAGGAATTAATTTAACAGTTTCAGAGATTAGTGTGGCAGCAGATTTCCCCTCTCTGCAGAGGAGGATTTCAGCTGAGCACTGCTTATGTACAGAACATGGTTAAAAATAGTTCAAAGGTGTAAATCAGAGAGTGTTTGTGTCACAAACTAATAGCAGAGGATCCATGAGCCATGCTACTCCTCAAGTCTATGTAATATGGAAATGCAAGTTTTACTCAGATCATTCTCATGTTCTGATAGATCTTATGTGTAAAAGCACATGAAACCTCTATGAAGTATTATCAGTTCAGAATAACCTTGCAGTGAATTCTGTACTCTGCTTCCTCTTCTTGGATCAAAAGCCTTCACACTACATGCAGAAAATATTTTCAGCAGCAGGCAGAAAGGTATAAGTCAAAAAATGCTTACATATGTCAGTGATGAAGACAGAAAACACCCTGCCTAAAAAAGGTCTACTTTTTATTTCATTTCTTACCCTACTTATTGATTTTCTGACTATTTTTTCTACAGAGCTGACCCATCACAGGAAGTGCAGAACTCTCTGAATAAAGGTACATGACATATGACTACAGTTGGTATTCGTTTTCTGAGACCAGTACTCATATATTGACAGCTGACTTTTATCTAGGTAAGAGCTCTATGTGTTACATGTTTTCCTTTCTTCAATATACCTCCTTTTCTAAAGAGCTGAAGTCCATCTGTAGAGAACTGTGCTGAGAGTAACTGAGAAATCTATTTTCCGTTTGAAGGGGAGCTTGTGTGTTTATGTGTGTGTATGTATGTAAACTTATTGGTTTTAAATAAGAAAGAGCCCAACGGTATTTGCATTACTGATACGAAATAATGGTTCTTTAATTAAAACTCAGAGTACACACACATCTAAAGAGTAGGTCTAAGCCTGCCATTTGCATTCACATGAAGCCACAGGACTACTGGAGTGAGGAGGGTCTACTCACCTGACTACAGGTTATAGGTGTGATGTGCCAATAATCAGTTTCATCTGAAAAGTAAAGTGACCCTAAGAGAATTGTCAATGCAATTCATGATCTGTCACAGCTACAGCTTCACTTCCTAGCTCTCATATTTGTAGAAAATAAATGTTTGACACATGCAAAATTTTATTATTAGTTGGACACTCTTCAAATCACACAAAGACCTCAGAACTTATCAAGCACCAGCACTACCACTGTCTGAAAAATCTTCTTCACCCCTAAAAGCCTTCTCTCATGATGGAGTATTATCTATGTGTGTTTATTTTTTCAGCCTGTCTTCTGCCTTATTAGGTGTGCAGTAAATAAAAGTTCTGTATTTTATGGTCTTGTAAGCATATGAATGATATTTAGTGCATAATGATACTTCTAAAAAAGAGCAACATCAGTGAAATCCTGCTTTCTGTTGGTATTTGTATATGAAGTGGCACAGTCTAACCTCGCCATGATGACATCCAACACATAATTATCAAATAATTATTAAAGCGCAGATTTCAGAGTTATTATCTACGTATAAAAGTCATAATATATTGGAATAAAGTTTGTAGACGATTAATTATCTTTGTCCAGAGTCCATCTCCACTGTAGAATTTTATCATGACTTCATTATTCAAAATGCCAGCTAAATAATATTAATATGCCTCGCCACATTAGTTCCTAATATTTACTTACCATCTGTGAATACAAAAAGAAATTAAATTTTAGATACAACTGAAAACCATCTCAAATACTTTAAACAGAGCAGTGAGGACCTAAAGACCAAGCATATGGCTGAATATTCTTACTCACATAGGTAGTTCCTCTGAATTTTCAGGAATGTCTGTGATATCAGACTCACACTTCAACAGACAGCAGTATGGACTTCATCTGCATTAATTTATTATTCCAAGCAACAAATGATTAAACAATTTTCTGATTAATCAAAATTCTGCTTTGTAAGCATCTGTGTGAGATAAGAATTTTTAATCACTCTGCACGGATTGTAGCAATATGAAGAACAAGACTGAAAAATCTATTTTATAAGAAATATTTAGGAAATAAAATCTAAATCTCATTCAGAGCTAGAATCACTGTGAAGTATCAGTTATTCCATAATTGCACACCTGGAGCTTTTTTGCTACTCTCTTTGAAGTCTTTTATTAGCAACTGGGAAAGTTGACTTAAAATTACTACTGGTTTGAATCAGTGTGGCTGTTTCTGTGATGTCAAAAGCACATAGGCGGTGATCATCCTCTCACAATTGGAGCTATGAAAGGAGGAATCAGACACAACAGAAAGGTTGAGAGGATCAGGTTAGATCTCAGAGATCACAGGTATGCTCTGTACTGTTGAACCAGTCACTCTCTGATGCAGCTCGTGGCTCTGGCCTCACGGTCATTCACACTGCAAAAGTCATTCGCAGTTACTCAAGCTGCGATTAAAATATACTTTTGCACATGCATTCTGTTCATGGTATGAACATAGTGGGATATCATCTAAAGATAATGAGGCCCAAGATGATGTCTTTCTCTCCCTGTGTGGTTCTTCTGCCAGGGAATTTTCCCAGCAGCAGTGTGATTAAGCAGCAGCAGAGCTGGCACAAGCTGGCTTCATAAGAAATGGCAAATGAGTCAGCTCAGATTTAAGCCACAGGTCCTGCAAGACTGGCTGTGTGATTTCAGGTTCGTGCTGTGGGTGGTGGTTGACAGCTACTGGCTAGAAGCCTGTCATGAAGATGAGAAGGAAGAAACAAATCACATTGCCACTCTCAGTGCTCCTACCTGTGCCATGTCTATTTGCAAAGCAGCAATGACTCTTTTGGAAGCCCCACTAACTACATTTGTGACAACGTGATCAAGAATCACGTGGCGTGTTTGGAAGGGCAGCAATTGGAAACCCTATAGACCGACATAATCCCTTGGGAGTGCCTAACCTAAGGTTTTGAGAGCCAAAAGCTAGGCCTGAGTTTTGACTTCTATTTCTTTTAAAGGAGCAGAAAATACAGAAAAGGGACTGTTTAAGATATCTAAATTCCTGTACACATCTTGTGAGTGTCACAGTGAAAGTGACTGAATGACGGCTGCCTCCTTGCTAAGACTTGGTGCTACAAGGGTGCTTTGAGACTGGGGATAGTCAGTGCAAGACAGACCTGCTGTCTTGGATTAAAGCATTGGAAAAAGGACAGTTTGCATTTGGAGTGTTAGAAGTGCAATGTTTAGGTGAACTTGGTGAGGAATAGTTGAGGAATTAACTAAGCTGAAAGTAATAGATCTCAAGTATTCCTTATAAAAGGGAAAATGTATTTTCACTCCTTCACCTGAAAGATGTACAAGTATTGCACTGCAGGTCTTAACTTCTTTAGTTAGGTACTGTATAATTAATCTATATGAAAACCTGCAACGATATCTAAAGTGCACTGGAATTAAACCACTATTTCTGCAGAAAGGGATATTATTTAGTAGCATTACTGTGTTAATATTCTTTTATAAGGTTGAGCTGTTAAATCATAATCAAAATTCCAGCTCAAATTGCAGAATTACTGTAAGAAATCATTCTTAAAGAATCTCTTAAAAAAATTCCATAACGAAATTACAGGCAGAAGAGAGTCTATCTTTTCTGTACAGTACAAGATGACCCTTTACAGTACTTGATCAATGACATTGTCTAGTCCCATTTAAAAGTGTACAAGAAAAGATTATTCAATAAAACACTCTGTTTAGTTTCTTGAAAGCTTTACTCCCAAATTTTACCTGCAGGTGCCTGTGTCTTTGGGTTTTTCTGCTATGGAAGCAGCTAAAATAAATTCATAGGTAACACATTTGGTGCTTGCTTTCGACTTTCAGTTGTTTTAGATTGAGGTTCTGGAGTGTGTCCAGAGAAGGAAAATGGAGATGGTGAAGGGTCTGGAGCACAAGTCTTTTGAGGAGTGTCTGGGGGAGTTGGAGTTATTCATCTTGGAGAAAGGAGGGTCTGTGGTGATCTTATTGCTCTCTACAACTACCTGAAAGGAGGTTGCAGGCAAGTGGGGGTCACTCTCTTCTTCCAAGTAGTAAGTAAAGGGCAAGAAGAAAAAGCCTCAAGGTTCACAGTGGCAGGTTTAGAGTGGATATTGGAATGATGTTTTCACCAAAAGGGTTGTCAAACATTGGAACAGGCTGCCCAGAGAAGTGGTAGAGCCACCATCATTTGGACACATTTAAAAGGCATCTTGATGGGGCACCTGGGGATGTGTTGTAGGGGTGAACTTGTTAGGGTGGACTTGAACAGTGTTAGCTTAATGGTTGGGCTTGATGATCTTAAGGGTCTTTTCCAACCCAACCTATTCTATGATTCAATGATTCTAGCTAAGTCTATTTTCTTATTGCTGGTAAAAGATTGGGTACAAAACAAGCCCATGAAAAACCTTGATGTGTCAGACTTCTAAGGAATTAATCATGAATGTCTGTCTTTTCTGTTCATAATTTAAAAAAAAAAAAAAGGCTTAGGTTACCTGAAAGGATGAAATAATTTGCAGAACAAGTTACCTAATGGTAGTACAATTTTCTAATTAGTCGCAAGTTCAAATGGTATCAGTATTGGTTTATGCTTCAGGGCATGAACAGCACTGAATTAACTGAATAAACTTATTATAAACTGGTAATTAATGATAATTATAAAATGGAAAGAAGAAGAGTGATATGATTGGCTAATAAGAGAGGTGAACGCTGAAATTAATACAACATAATTTCCTGCTCAGTACATGTTAGCCTTGTAACTAAATTAACATAAGTAATTTTAAAGCATTTTATAAGAAAACTTTATAACTGCAACGAGGCATTATGGCGCATTAGTTCATGCCTTGTTGCATTGATGGTAATCAGCTGGTATTAGTTTACGCTTAATGCGTTGGTTGAATATCACCAATAAATCTAGATGTGAATGAATGCACACAAAAATCATATTTATGGCATAAATATTTTTCCTATGTATTAAAAATCTGAAAAAATTAAATTTTGCAAATACTGATAGGCCTTCTGAGCTAGAAATCAGACAGAAGAGAACAGCAGCAAGCTAATCAAGGTCATTAGCTAAGTACCATTAGTCATTAGCTTCACTGAAACTGGAAAAACACAGTGACGTTCCTGCCAAATCCTTTCAGAAGTGACAACCTAGCAGAAGCAGGAAAGTGGAACAAAGTTTTGTACACATTTGATTTTAGATTGTATATCTCAAGTCATTACGAAGCTGTGCATTTCAAGTACCAAGAGCAGATATTTAATGAACTGTAAATGACTTATTTGCATATACTTTTCAGAAGTATAAAGATATCATTAACTTACTGCTGACCAGCCACCTGAGGTGAGTAGGAGAGAGATCCTGACTTGCTGGATCACTAGGCAGTTCTCATAATCGTGTTTTTTGCCTTAGTGCTTCATTGCAATACTGCATTGACTGCAGGTTCATGTTCCACTATAGTGCTTGAGTCATGTCTTTTCTGCTATAGAGCAAGAATAACCATTTGGTTTGCTTCTGTGGATATACCCTCTCCTCAAACAGTGTCATGGTCCAAAGAAGCTCAGGTAGAGCAGAGCAACAATCAGAACATTTGCTATACTGAAAAAACATCCCTTCTTGGTGCCAGGAATATTTAGTCAATTTGTGCCAATTTCTGACCATTGCTATTGCCAAAAACTAAAGACAAATAAAAAACCTCTCTTTAAAATGGAGGATCAAAATAGTCCATTTCAATAGCAGAAATGGATGTTTCAAAGCACATAATTTTATTTCAATGCTTTCTATATGAAGTTGTTCCTCTTTCAGTTTGAGGCAATGTTTCATATAGGAACAAACTTCAACTTTCTGTTAAAAAAGAAAAGTAAACCAGTAAGAAATTAAGCATTCTATTCATCATAAATTGACAATTTCCCACTTTTTGATTCACAGTTATTATTTTTGAGAAACATTCCATGCAAACTACACAAAATGATTATTTACATAGTTCTCTCAGACTAAGAGATGCAGAAAACAACAGCACTTCCAGTGTACATCACATTACTCCTAAGGCGGCTTTATTATCTCCACTTCACTCAGCAGAGGAGAGGCACAGACATTCAAAAAATTGTGGTTTTTCACTCTTTAGCACTCTGACCTCCAAACCTCAGTGGAGTGACTGGGAAATCAGTATATAAATGTAGGCAACTTAGCAAATGCCACACAAGAAACCTCAGAAAACCTTCTGTGGTCTATCTCCTCTGAATAACAAAGCTGGCATTCTTACAGGAAGGGTTTTTCTCGACGACACTCTAATTCATCCCCAGAGCAGGTTCCCCATGAAAGGAATCAGATGAAAACTTTACTGCACTAAAGAATTAAATATTAGAAGGCTTAAGTAAAAGACACTGAAGTTAGATTGCAAGAAATCTTATTTCTGCTTTTCTGAGTTCTTTGATTCACCAGCTTTGTGCAACATTTCTGTATGGCTTGGTCTTGCACTTCCTGTGTAAGGGGTGCACTAAAGGGCTGCTTTTTCTCTAATGGACTTTCAAGCAAGTCTTCAACATAGGATCTGCAGGTGAGTATGTAAATTTGAGGTAACTCTACAACATTCTCTGTGTTTTACTGTGTTCAGTGCTTGCGTTTCCTGTGCTCATCCAGTTGGGGATGTGCAGATCATGCATGAACCATTTTAGAGACTGGGAACCTGGCCTTTACTTCACGACTAATTAATCTCCCCAGGGGCTGTCACTGATGCACAAAATTGTGATTTCAACGAATTTATTGTGAGTAAATGCATATCGAGACACTGAACCATCATGTTTCTAAAGACTTTTTGAAATCTGTTGCAGGAGGAAAGACACTTTGGGGTTGAGCAGTGAAAAAAGCAGCACTGAGAATATAGGTCAAGACATTAATATAAATTTGATCACTTCCTTTTTATTCACCAACATTCCTCACAATAAATCAGATCACCTCCTCACCCGCACACCCCCCGCACACTTCACCCTTCCTGTCCTGATTTCGGATCACCGAATGTAAATCTGTGACAAGGGTATCTATATATAATATTAATGGTGCTGAGGAGTGTTGGTGTGAAGCATGAGTACTTGCCAAGTAAGGAGTGATCAGAGCAGAGCTGTTCATCCTCTGCAGCATGCTCTACATCATCTGCAGGACAAATGTAACATCATTAGGCAAAAAAAGGCAGCCATTCTGCAAGGAAATGGCTAAGCTGGAGGTACCAATCAATCTCACCAAGCGAGGTTCCCTGTGATACTGTCAGAAGCAACGGACAAAACAGATTGCAGTGTAGATCACAGGGCGGCAGAAAAAAAAAGAAAAAAAAGAAAGAAAAAAAGAAAAGAAAAAGACCACAAAACCCCAACCCGAAATCCCCTTCTCCTCTACCCCTTTCCCTATTCCTCACCCCATTTTTTAATGGTAACTCATGTAACTAGTTGTCCCTGATCACAATCCATTTACCAGGCAGTCCAGACTTGGTTTTTTTATGCCTAAAAGCACAGGACTAAGCACTGATATTTAGCTGTTAATTTAGTAAGGTATAAAGCAGCTGCTGAAGGCAGGATCTATCAGGATAGCAGTGGATTGTATTAAAGTCAATAGACATGAATTGTGAGCTTAAAAGAGTCATTAACAGGCTCCTGAAAAGAAGTTACTATAAATAAATAAAAATATTTAAACTCAAATTGCAGTTAAATCATTTTCTCAGATATTTACAAGACTTATTGATGTTTTACCTTGATAAATGCCTGCTTTTAAGTTACAGTTTTCTCCATATCTAGGGCCTGTACTTGAACAAACTGAAGTCAAGGGGAGTGTTTGTGCTGTCTGCAGTGGACGTTGAATGAGACCAATCACGAGACCTAAGGAAGGCAATAACAATTTTTTTGTATGATACACATTCAACTTGCTTTGCTGGTGAATGGAAAATAAGTGTGACTGTACAGATTATAAAATGAAATGACCTCCCAAGTCTTCTGTATCACCTAAAAAGATATTTATTAGTAAACAACCAGGGAGATAGAGGGCATTAATTAATTTCCCATGAATAGCCTCATTTAAAAAAAAAAAAGGACTTGTATTAATATGCACAGGCTTGAAGTTCTGCTATTTAACCACAACTGATGTTTCTTTTATCAGGAATTTATTTTTAGAATCAGTAAGGATTAAATCTACCATTTGCTGTTTCTGTTCTTGTATCAAGGTCAGAATGAGCAGGTAGCCCAGTTCACAGTTTGCAGGACTAATAAATCTTTCCAAAGGTCAGCATCTGCAGTCATTATCAACTAATCAGTTTTAATTTGGTTTTTAATATATAAACACTTGGGATCATGTAGAAAACATCATGCATGTTGTTTAAATCTGATTTTTTTTTTAGAACATCACTTATTTTAGCCAGTTCATTAATATTTTAAAAAAAGGAAATCAATAGACTCATTAAAGCTGCTTACCTTCAAGTCTTTCTTGTTTTCACAAAATATTAAAGATAGCAATAAATAGATACACTTTTTTTTCCAGTGAGGCTTTTATTAGAGCTGCTGCCTCTCTTATGAGACTAATCAGATCAACTGTGGTATAAATCAGGATACATCGATTCACTTGAGAACTGACTTGATCCAACTGACTTTCAACTATTGCAAACACACTGGTTACTGTTTAGGCTATTTAAATCTAGAGGGGTAAGAGCAGCAACGCAAAATGTAATTGTACAACATTTCCAAAAAAGTGTTTGAAAATCTTTTGAGAAATATATTTTTAAACCACAGTGCTTGAAGAGTTCCAATTTAACTTATTTTGTGATGTTAAATGTTACTCCTATTGGTCATGCTTTCTCATCAGAACTAACCTCTACGAATTCAGTATAATGTCACCGTGTGACTCCTTACAGCCAACAGGATTGCCAGTGTTAAATTGGAAAGGGGTATCACTCTGGTGTGCCACTTCATTGCCATCTTAAGCACCTAAATCTAAAACTTTGTTTTTCAAAAATGTCTGTCTAGATGCTAAGGTCCTAGACGTTCTTGGATTTGATGTTCCTGTTTAAATGTTAAGCTGTCTTTTCACTTACAGTAGTTGTGCCTGCACTCACGCACCCCCTGGGAGTCCCAGGACTAGGTGAGAGTGGCTGGGCAGCTGATCTCAGCTCCTACAGAGGGAGATTTCTTGCTACAGCTGTGACAGATCTTGCATTCACTGGCAGCTGCCTTAGCTAATGTTATTTTGTACTCTTCGCCTCCACATCCACCACTGTCCCTTTCCTGTTTTCTCATGCCTGCCCTACCTTTCATAGACAGTTCCTCCCCGTGTGGGCTGTGCGAGATGGTGGTGCCCTCTCCCTGGAGGAAAAGTTGGGGTTGCCAGGCAGCACAGCTTTTCTGTCTTCTAAAGTTGTAGCCTGATTTGTGAATGGACACACAGAACAGCAAATTACTTCCTGAGCACAGACTGTTCTGAAAGTATGGTGGCTTGCCATGTCCTAATACTATATTGATATTATAAAATTCAATAATTATCAATGGAAATATTCAATATGAATCTACTTCTGAGATTTCTCGGAACAGAATAGGACTTCTAAATGAAGTCTTGAATTTTACTTATTTTCCTTTTTTTTTTTTAGTGCAAACAACAGATTTTTGAAATATAATATTTCTATAATATGCTGAATATTTTTAAAAGGGAGAGTTTTTAGCCCTGTGTTGATATCAGATTTTACTGTGATATTAACCACACTGGATAATCTACCTCCATAATTCTAACTTTTCTAGTATCTTTTCAACTGCAAATACTTCAAATAAGCATTGTCATCACAACATTTTATAGTGGATTACGCTCTATTGCAGAGACAGTGGGTGCACCTTTAAGCTTATAATTTATTAAAAGTGATGAAAATCCTGAACCTTGGTAAATGTGTATCTAACTAGATGGTGGTTAAGGGACTGTGCCTGTAGGACCTGATCAACCACATATGAAAAATGGAGAACGCTTCCTTTTGATGTAAATAGGAACATGTGTCAGAATGTAAGATTTTTTAAAAGTTTCACTTACTGTTTGTATTGCAATAGGCCTGTCCATGGATTCTGGGGATGATAAGGGGTGCTCTGTGGGATGGTATACGACCAGAAATTGCTGTATTAGTGAAATATCAATTACTTAAAGTCCCTGTTTAGAACACAGAAAAACAGCAGAGGCAGTGAAAACTAAAAAGACTACAATTTGATTATAATGGCAGAATAATAAGAATATTATTAAGAAAATAAAGAGACTTTAAGAAGAGCTCTGCAACTCCCCAGGAAAGGCCAACACTTCCAGAGAATGCTGAAGCCTTCAAGGGCTTTGGTTGATGAACACCTGGAAAAGCTCACAGCTGTCCTCAGCTGCACAATGACATTCCCTTCAATCATTGTAACAGCTATGGAGGAAAACCAGCAGCATCTGAATTTCTGGAACCATTTTCTGAGTCAGCCTAGGAATCTTGCAGAGGTGTCTAGTCTAAGTGTTAAACTCTTGAGATTCATAACTTGCCAAGTATAATCAAATAAAATACCCAGAGATGCTACAGTTTCAGAAAATCCCTGTGCTTTCCCAATTTGTATAATTCATACTTTTCCAGTTTGCATTGTTCATATCTGTAGGGGTAAAATACTTCTTACACATTATTTAGACAACACATGTCATGAATGGGCAGCAGATGACCACTCACTGGGGAACTTAATACTCAGGAAACCATAGGTCTGTTACATCCAGAGTGAGCCTTAACTTTGTTCAGCAAACTGGATACTTACTGGCTCTTTATATGTCCCAGGTATAAGGCAATTTGGCAAATTCAGTTCAAATAGAATACGGGTCAATAGGCTTTTGAATGAGCTGCATGTGTAACAAAAGTCATGTTAAACCTTGAAGCAGTAATAAGTGAGGTTTTATCATGGTGGCAAAATTAATGGAGGAACATAGTAGGGGAAGTTAGTAGACATGGAAATGACTCATTTGAAACTTATTCCTTATCTTCAGACAGAAGATCACAGAGTGTATTTTATACAGGGTGGTATTTCCAAGGTTGATTTTGAATAATTTATTCAGAGGGATGGACTTCCTTTTTTTTTCAAAGTCATTGAAGGCAGAACACTTGACCCTGAAGAATTATGACCAAAGATTAAAGGACTAGGGGCCCAATCTTGCTATCATTGAAACAAACAGAAAACTTTCTATTGATTTTGGGGGATGGATCAAGCTCTTTAGCCTTCGTTTACATGACCTTTTCCTTAATGCTATCGCCTCAATTTGAATATCTCATTGGGAACAAATGAAGGGAAATCCCTAGTGTTGACTAGAGAAAAAACAAGTGCTGTCTTTGCTTTTCAGCGGAGAAGCAAAAAATTTTTCACATTACATTTTTTCGGCCATAAATACAATCATGCAAATTATGAATTAAAGTTTATTTATATCAGAAAATTACTTACTTTGTCTTCACTTGACTTTGGAACTACTGCAGGAGACCATTTGTTAAAGGATGCAAAGCTAAAGCGTTAAAATGCATTTCTACCACATTTTTTGGTCAATTTTACTTGAAGGCTCCTACTAAAGACAGTAAGAGCAAAAGAAGCTTAAGGAGAGTTGTAAACCTGACCTAGGGACAAATAATAATAATAGACTTCTGGACAGAAAGAAGCCAGGAAAGCTCAAGAAGACTGCACGGTTGCTCTAGTTCAGCTTTAGGCCTGGAACTGTAATCAGCCATAGTCAGTTCCTTCATGAATGAGGGCTTTCACCTACTTTCTTCTCCAGTTTCCCACTTGGGGATAATTTTGGCTCTATTTAAGCAGTGTCTTCTCCATCACTGTACACATCACTTTAAATCGCTCTGTTACTTAAACTACTAAAGCTGTACAACTACACAAGTCCTTGAAAATGGGTGCTACATTATGTGTAGGGGTTGTCTTATCACTTACTGTACAGTTTAGAGATAATAAATCTAATTGATTCTCCCCTCTGTTATCTAAACACCAGAGTCCAGCACAAACTGTGCAGCAATATTTAAATAACCACAACACAAAGTCAACATGATGCTGTGGAAAAGAATAGAGCAATATTCTTAATTCTGAAAACCTGTATTGGTAATCAATTGAAATGTTGGAGCAATTGAAGAGCTGTCCAATTTTCAATTGCAGTATAAGTTGGGAAACAATTTGAAAATAATGGCTCATACAAAGAGTTTTTGAAACAGTCAATATGGTCTTCATGTGAAGGACAAATAAGAATTTGGAAGTCTACCCATTGTTTGGTCTTTGTGCATTAGACATTATCTGCAGGACTCACCGCAGTGGCCCAGCTGAGATCAGAGCTTGCAATCTTTTGGTGTGACTCCCACGAAAATGGGCTTACTGGGATATCCATTATGGGGACATATTCAAAGAATGTGTCGTAGCCTTACTTTGAGCATTGCTACTAACACACATTCAACAAATACTTGCTTTAGTGACCTGATGCCCATTTGAAATGTTTAATACCTGTTGTTATGTCTTTCTTATATTACTGTATTGCATACTACTAAAAGTAAGGGCTTTAACACAGTGTAGTTCACTGATGTCAAAATAAATTTTCTTGCACAGCAATTATGATTTGGAGGCAATATTTACACATCTTTTCATTGATGGAAATGATCGATTCCAAATGTTGGCTTTTACTTGGAATGAAGACACAAATATGTCTTTCTGTCTTCTGATTTTCTTTAAAAAATTATTGATGTTTAGACCAGCACTATTCCAGTCTGGGTTAATTTCCATGGGAACTGCTGGCTGCAAGCTAAATATTTTTCAAATCACGTCCTACAGATGGTCGTCTCTGGTATGACTGAGGACTCATTTGACACCTTCAGCTTTTTATCCTTCTCTGAGATAGTTGATGTCCATCACCGCAGGAACTGCTCCTTGACACAGAGACTCCAGATGCAAGGACCAACATGGTGAGGAAAAGCAGAACTGAGAGTTCAGTAAAGTAGCATCACACTCATTAATCCCTCTTAGTGTTTTATTGAGTCTGTCCTATGAAAAGGACATTTTTAATAATGAAGATGAGGACCTAAGCGTTGGCAGATGCATTTTGGTAGTCAGACAATTCTTTAATTTTCACTACATGAAAGAAAGCTCCAAGAATACTGTCCTGTCTTTTCCTTTGCAAAACAAGAACTTAAAATAATTTAAAGTAAAAATGCTAATGAATTACAAAATACCCATGAAACAGTTATTTTATGGACCTCAGAAAAACCCTGAAATTACTTTGGATTTGGAAAAATACTGGTGGAACTAGGACCTTTGAATTTCTTGGATAAGTGTGTTGTATGGATGTGTAAATACAAATACTGTGTGCCTACATCTGGAAAGTGAGTGTATTTTTACAGCAATAGAATCAATAAGATCTAGTTAGGTATTTTTCATATTCACTATATGCAGTTTTCTAAGTGTGTGTCTGTGAATTTGTTTCATTTATGATTGTACTATTTTAAAAATTTCAGCTTTAAAGACTGTACCTTGAGAAATTCTGCCTTCTCGATATTTACATTTACCCTATGGTGTTAGTTGAGGTCTTTTTCCTGTTCAACGCAAGGCTGCTGTGCAGTCTTGCCTGAATCTGAAAGAAATGGGTTTACTTGTGCAACTCAAAATAAGGAAAGGAAAAGAAAGTTTTCAGTTCATTTATGATGCATTTGTACATAAATGATTGTTGTCTGCTCTCTAACGGAGAAAGGTCTTGATGACACAAATAAAAGTTTATTTTTAGTACTCAGAAGAGTACAGGAGCAAGGTAGATCTTGCAGGGATGCCTATCTGCATATTCAAGGGTCCCCCAATAGCAGTGTGGTGCTACTCACAAAGTGACAAGAGCAAAAAAAGCAGATTAATGCTCTAGGTTTGACACTGCTGGGTTCTTACTCAGGCTTGCAACTCATGGCTGCAATGGCAAACTTATGAACCTGACAGTCAGGTAGAACTCTTGGCAGTAGGATGGCTGGACCATAAAAAGTCTTTGCACTTTCAGTGTCAGAGCATTGTGCACAAATTCAGTGAAAAAATCAGTCTATCTCTGTAAATTCATTTTTGTAAGACACTAAAACACGTGGTCCACGACTGCTGGCATAGACTCTGCAAGGTTGTTCACATACCTAAAGTCAACGTGCACTTATTTCCTTTGCTAGATCAACTTTTATTTATGCACCTATTATGGGTATTCAAAATATATTAACTCTGGCTACTCCACCTTTGGATTCAAGAACATGTTTAGTTTGCAAAACTCCCCTACTTGCTCGATTTTTGAAAAGAGAAAAAGTTATTTTTTCTTGGTTTAACTTTAAAACCATATAAATTTTCCACAGAAGGCCTGGATGGACTTTCTTAGGTGATGGCCTATTACATAATTATTTGACAGTTTGGCATCAAGAGAGGATATGCAAGTAGTACAATAATACAGAGAACTGTAAAAAAAAGTTAACCAAATGAGATTTGTACCTCTGAAACCTTTACAATTATAAGAATAAGCCTCTAAAAAATGTATTTAGAAAAAACCATGCTGTAACATTAACCTTTTAAGATAGACCAATTTAATGTATTCTGCATGCTAGGGAAGTATTAACAATTTAATTGCTGTTCAGCCAAAAAGATTGTGCTGCTTGAAGTCCAAAACTAGTAACCTTCGGACACACACATCTGCTGTACGAGCAGAAGAGAAATATAAAGGAACATAAGCCAGTGACGTGCAAAATTGCAACGGGTCAGTATTTAAAATTCTTTGCACAGCTGCTTACATCATGTCTAAACGAATAAAGCAACGTCCAAAAACCTTTTAAGGTATTTTTAGCCCTGATTATTTTACCTCCGCGCTAGCCCGAAGCAGCACAGCGAGCTGAGATCGATGCTCACAGAGAGGGCAAGCCAGGAGAGGGATGCGGGGGTAACCCAGCACCAGGGCACGCTCTGTCCTGGGAGCAATCCCGTCCCCTCCGTCCCGCAGCCAGCGCCGTGCGGGAGCGGCTGCCTGGGAGAGTCACGGGCTTCTAGGTTTTTAAGGACTAAATCCGCCGCTCGATTGCTGCCCTCTCATGTCCTATGCTGCAGTTCGTTTTTCTCTCCCCTCTCGTCCTTTTTGATTTGCCTGTACTGGTTTCTGAGGGGAGCCAGAGAGAGCAGGCAGAAGAACATGTTAGTCCACAGCTGCCTATCAGTGGAGGACAGTGGGTTTGATTAAAGGGGAGCTCCCTCCTGGATTTCACACATCACATCAATCACATTGATCAGCCCCCAGAAAGGCAACATATTGTCTGGGAATAAGCCAAGGAGGGATATCAATTTCACAATAACACTTATGTCTTTCAGCCAAGAACTGGTTTATTTTTGGCTACTGAAGGCTGAGACTCACTTTGGAGCTCCATTTATGTCCAAAGATTTTCACTGCCCACTTGCTATTTTACTAACAAGTTATTACCAAGTTTTGCCTGAAATTTGTAGTCCTATATGTGATTTCTACATAGAAAAATTAGCTTCTGCTTCCTGCCCACGTACAGTGGTGGGACTTCCTAGCTGTGTATCAATGTTATTCATTTCTTTCACTGCTGCTTGAAAATGCAGAGCCTTTAGGAGTGCTCTCATTTTTTATGCTTTTTCCTATAATCTTCAGGAAAGTGTTCAAGTCCTTAGGAAAAATTATATATATAAAAAAATACCCTGTATTATTAATCTACATGATGCGGTAAAATATGTCTGTTGTTTTGATATACCATTTATTAATTCCACTTGCATAAGAACTCTGTGAAAGGTATCCTATATTGCAGTAGTGGTATCTACACTTCCTGGTCCCAAATATTCCAGGTTTATGGATACGTTGTTTTCCAGATAGAGTTTTGATTTATTATCTCTGCCTGTCACTTTAAAGAAATCATTCTTACATATTGTTTTATATCACACTCCCAAGGAGGTTTCATCTAGTTTGTTGACATAATGAATCCTACATCCCATGATTAATTACTTGTATTATATTATTATGCCAACCTACATTTACCCTGGCTACTTTCTCAATAATTGCTGCTCTGTAAATGTATTTGAGAGTGCCTCTGTGTGAGAGAGAGAGAGAGAACTGGGATTCAGTTAAGCTGCACTCTGCTGTAGCAAGTGAGTGTAGGAATTAAGAAAATGACCCCTTCTTCGTCAAAAATAAGGACTAGAAGTAGAAAGAAAATGTCCAGTATGGCATTCCTATCATGCTAATTCCTGATGATTTCACCACTTTTCTAAAATAATATGTATCTCATAAAATATCTTTTAAGGCTAGTTATCATTTATTACTCAAATTGTTATTCTCCCCTCATTATCAGTACTTAATTATTTAGCTAATGACAGGGTGACCACAAGGATCTTTAAAAAGGAAGGTACAGCCTGGCTGCCCCTTTGCTATGATAAAAACCCCGTATTTTTAAAAGAGCTATTTTAACATGTGCAGTGATGCAAACCCTACCAGCTTCACAGCACTCCATAGATTTGCCTCCCTCTTTCATGTTTGTTAAAGAGTGAGAGAGATTATCTCTGTCATTTAATAGAGTCATTTAGCTAATTTTATTTTTCAGTAAAGTGGTGAAAGAGACTCTATGCAGTTAGTTAACACACATTCTGGAATTCCACAAAATATGCTGCTATGTTTCTTACAGCCACTTCTACATAATCCAATCTCAATATACATTGTTTTCATAATCTCTCTAAAGACGTGATACAGAAAATTAGGATATTTGCAAGTTTTAATTATGTTCTGTAGCACAGCAACTCAGACTACATTCTCAAGGTTTTCCATAATAAAGACACTAAGTTTACCACAAGTGCTGTCATTAAAAAATACCATCAGAACATTATTTTTTTTTTAGAGTAATCAGGAGGATATAACCCTCTTTCCAATTATTTGAGCCGACTACCAGCTATGAAAAGATGTTGTTGTCTTGCATTCTTGAAATTGCTACAGCTATGCATGTTTTTTCTCTGTCAGCACTAGCATACCACAGATATGAGAGGCTTTGCTTGTGGCAATCTCAATTTTTATTTGTTTAAAATGGGTCCTGAAGTATCAGAGATACCAGTCAACTTTCCAGTGCTGTGATCCTTTATAACTCGTAGGGCTTTTAGAAAGATTTGTCATTCTCTTTTCATCTCTAACCATACCAAAAAACTGTACAATCTTGATGCCTGCATTATCAAATTGCTTAATATTTATTGTGCTTTGGGATGAGGTCTTTTCCATGTTAGAATTTTAACAGTATAGTTTTTATAAAATGGGACACAATTGCACGCACATATCATCTCAATATTCTTATTAATTCTTTTAAGCAACTTGGAAGATTGCATTTTCATTAACTTTGACAGTAAAATCTGTGACACTTTCTTGCTAAATTTCAAGATTTTAAAATTTAATTTTTCTTCCTCAGCACCCCATATCAATGCTTTTTGTGTGACTGATATTATCTTTTAAAAATTCTTTTGAACATTGAAGATTGTGTATTTGTTTTAACATCATTAAATATAATATTGAATACTCTTGTGGAGTGTTACTAATGTGTAAATAAAATAGTTATAGTAAAAAATAATAAATGGTTTAGATGAAGAAATATGAATTAGCTACATCTGGAGAACAAGAATGTACCTATGCTGAATATGGTAAACTCCCAATGTCCTTTTATTTCCTGCCAAATATCTACTTCATATAAATAATTTTAAACAACAAAACAAAACAAAACAAAAAAAGAAAAAAAAAGCACCAGCCCTGTGGTATCAGAAAATGTGAAGTAAAGCTATTATTTGCTTAAATGAGTTTCAGAACCTTCAATAATTTATCATCAATTTCCCCGAGTTCCTTGACTTTCTTCATCTTGATCTCTCCTGTTATATATATCCACCATTTCAATATGTAGCCAATATTATCATACTCCGAACCAAGTCAGCAGTTTTGACGTCTTCATTTCAATGTCCTTTTCTGTACCTTAGCAATGTTAATGTTACAAATTACGGGAGGGTGTATTAATAGCCATACCCAAGAAGCAGAAAGAAAAGTGCATTTTTTTAGACTAAGTACTAACTTGGGATTTCCCGGGCCCATTGCGGAGCCGGCGGAGCCCCGGCTCCTCCGTTGTGATGATAATGGATTCCGTGTTGTTGGCTCAAAGGTCGACGGGTCACCGTAAGCTCCTTAATGGACTGTGAAATAACTTTAACTGCATTAACCTCTCCGGATCACATGGGTGGCACCAACATCCACTCCTGAAATTCTCATTCGCTTATAGAGACAATACCATTAGATTATTATATTTTCCTTTTGGAATAGCAATAGGCTCAAAGCAATTATGCAGCTAAGCGTTTCCATTAAGCGAATAGGGCCTTAAAGAAGATTAACTGGAGCTTCTCTGGCGTTCAGTATAAAGGTGGAATAAGTCTAAAGATTTCAACAGAATTCAAATCTGCTAAAACCCCTATCTATGATATCACGGTGATCTAAAGTATGAAGTCATTAGCTGAAACAGCAATGCTGTGCCCATGCTTGTGAAAGCAGGTGCAGTTGGGAGGCTGCCCAAACTTAGCCTCTGACTTTACCCTGCATTTTCTGAGTGTTTGCTCTTAAGAAGGTTACAAATAAATTGGCACTGAAAAGAGCAGGAGGAAGACTGGCTCCCCACAGACACCAGCAAGTTATTTTAACCTGTTACCTAGGTTCCATCTTTTCCGAGGATCAAAGTGACAGCTGCAAGCAGATACAACCCCTCATCTTCAGGGCCACTGAGGGACCATTGCTGCTGGAGCTGGGACAAGCTGTGGATGCTCAAGCCTAACAGGCCTTTGTCTGGCTTAGGAGTCACTGGAAAACCTGGGCACAGGCCTGACTCCAGAACTTCCCATTTGGTTGTGTGGGTTGGCGGGCTCCAGGCTGAGAAAACCATGGCTCTATTCAATACAGCCCTATCCAGAGACTATGCTCTGCTTAAATCTCCAAGTCAATTAAACTTGAGTGTGTGTAATGAGCTAAGGGCTTGCTTAAGTGTGTGATGAAGTGGGGTCTTTCATCCCCCAAATTACCCACAATTTCAGGGATCTGATGCTGGCAATGTCAGACTTTCCTTGTGCCAATTACAGTAAAAAGCATACAGAGACAACACCATAAGCACAACTTCCAGGTTATAAGAGTTGTAGGCATTATTATAACTGTTTGTTTTGTTTTACATAAAAAAGCACTGAAGTGCCCATCCCAAATTCTAGGTACTTTAACACATTGAAGAGACAAACTCAGCATCATCTCCTCAACCACAGCAGAAAACCAGAAATCCATCTAATGCAATCATGGAAAGTATTATTCTTTGAATATGATGAGAATGTGTCTATTTTGGGAAAAAAACCCATACTTGGAAAACTTTAAAATTTTTGGATAGTGTAAGATCTTATTGTCAGACTATATGCTCTTAAAGTTGATTTTTCAGAGAAAATGAAACTTTGGTTAAACTTAATTACTTTTTATAAAGCTATGAGAAAACATTGCAATAATTCAAATCTGAAATTAATCCTCATCCATTTTCCTTCACTACCAGGAAACTATTGACTATATAGCTTAACAATCTATTTCAGCATTAAGATATGAAAAAGCTTTTTGTTACAGGCTTAAATATTTTTTCTCTTTCAATTTTATTTTCCTTGAAATGTAATTTGTTTTCTGTGGAATACCAAAACAATCCATTTCTCCAATTAGCATTTCTGATTATCAGAAAGATAATTTTCTGATTTTTGTTGACTTCATATTTTGGTTTTCTTGCTCAGTCTTCATACTAGTAATGAAAAAGCACAGATCATGCATTTAAAATTTTATTTATATTTTGCCTTTTGTCTCAGCAGTTCCCAGTATATTTAGACATTAAGCTCCATACAGATCCACTACAATGGAACCATGGGAAGGGCCAGATGATCAATCAGAGGAAACACGTACGGAAATGAAGACCTCTCACTGAGTTTTAACTCTCTCAGGAACTGAGTTTTGGTCTTTTCCAATTCCGTGAGCCAAGAATTGAGCCCGAAGTGACTTGGGCTTTAGCAGGCCAAGAGATGTATCTACTGCCCTGCCCTGTCTCTGTTTCTCTCCCATTTCTCAGGACCACAGCATTGACTGTATTTTGCTGCTATCCCTGCAGCCCCCCGTGACCAGGCAGCTGCCAGCAGACTTGTCAGCTCGTACATGCTATGTGTGAAACTCAATATTTTTTTTGCACCTCTAACATACCTGCTGTTCTTTCTTTCTCCCCTCATGGGTACAAATCACAGCACTCTCATTTAATTCAACTGACATTTTAACCAATATTAAGGTTTTCCTTGCCTTTTTTTTTGTTTTTACTTTGGGGGAGGGTGAATGTTCTTTAGCATTTGTCATGCCGAGATAGAGATGTCAGCCAAAATCTAATGCATATCTCCATATCTTTGGCAGATGCAGGGTGTAGAATGATTTGCTGGATGGGACCTTATTCTGAGCACCTGCAAGTCTCCTGGAAGTTGAAGAAAACAACTTAGGAACAGGTCTAGAGAGAGGAAGCTGGGAGATTGTTGTACTTAATTTACCCCGACACCTTTTGCCCATAGCAAGCTTAAAGCAATGACATTTAATAATAACCTGAAAGCTTGGACCTGTCAAGAAATTGCAGTAGCCCAGCAATGCTGCATTTTGGTCTCACCACTTACAAAACATGGAACAAGTGCAGCAGTAATAAGTCCTCAGAACTACTCTGTGATTTTGTACTTTTGGGGGAATTGGATCATTCCTATTTTAAATAATATTAACAAACAGACAAACCCCCCACAAACCACCACAAAAACCCCACTGTGAACTGGTTTGGGAAACATGGCTGATTTTTAAAATAATTAATTTTTACTGGGTCCCTGAAGTCCATTTCCCTTGAATAACCCCAGGATGTTGCATCAGCCTGAGAAAATGACTATGAACATGTTGGGGTGGGGCAGAGGAGAAGCATCATCTGACTTCCAACAGCAATATTTCAGCAACAGCAGCCTAAGATTGGAGACAGCTGAAGTTATTTCTCTTTGTTATTAAAGCACAAACGATTTATTTGACTCTAACTCCTGCATAAAAGAGATTTCAGGAACAGAAGCAAATCCTGACAAATTCACATCCTCCATTGTTTATAATAAACCATGGGCGCTGTCAAGACTAAGCAAGTTATCACCTCATTTGTTGTGGTCCCCAAAAAGCACAAGAGAAAGAAGGAGAACAAATTTTAAATGGAATTTAAAAGTCACCTCTACAGGAAGTCCCTTGCCTGAGAGAAATTATCCCATGTGGTGAAGCTCAGGACCAAAAGCTACAAGATACCCACCAAGGAGGGCCAGGTAACATTGACTTCCATAGGATTCTTGTAGTAACACCTGGGGAGCTTGGAGAGCAGGGGCTGATATTCTCTGTGTTCTGTTCATAGGAAATATTGGTATCAGAAGAACTTCTCTGAAAAATATCTTCATGGGCTATAAATATTGTTGGAAATATCGATTTTAGGAATAAATACAAAATACATTTTGGTTAAGTATTGTTGACTAAGGTCCTAAGCAAGAACCATAGTTCAGAACTTTTCTGAGATCAAACCAGTAGCAATCCTACACCACTACGTTCATTTTGTGAGCATATTTAAGTGAAAGATGCCTGGCAAAAGTCCTTATTCAGCAGGGACTACTCACAAAGAATTCCTATTGTCAGCAGATTCTCTTTGACCCAGAATAAAATCTTCAAAACATTGCTTGTGGCTTTCTTGCTTATGGCAAGAATGCTAAAGTTTCAGAAAAATCTCAGGATTCTAGAAATGCCAGTAGACATACAAAAGAATAAGCACAAAAGAAAAGCACAAGATCAGAAAATGCATAAGATTCTATAGGCCAATCAGCTCTTTTCTATATCCATTTGAGTTATATTAGTTGTAGGTTAATCAGTGCATTCTAAAAACATCAGGGCAAAATAGTATTATTAAGTAGCAATAAATATGTATTAATGTGAAATAAAGGACAACACAGTAATTAACAATGGCTTAGTAATCTCTTCCTCTGTAGGATAAGTTGCCACTTATTATAAAATGAAATAGCTTCTTCCAAAGAAATTTCAATTTGACAGTTCTGTGAGGTTCTTTTAGACTAAAGAACAGTTTCTTATCCAAAACTTGCTGAAATCTGGTCTGCCTCTATTGCAAGAGAGTTACAAGTAAACTCTCTTGCAATAGAAACATATTTCAAACCATATGAAATGGGTTTGTGAATTCTGGCCCATGCCTAGAAGGCAAATAACTCCATTGCAGAACCACCACACTGCTATTGCAACCACAAGTATTAACTGTTCACTTTCCCCAAAACAGAGGACTCAGTGAGTGCAGGCACCCTCAGAGGTGTTTCCAGGTCATGTCAGAAGGATATTTCTGTTGTAATATGAGAAAACGAACACTATCATTAAAGTAAATGGAGCCTTAAACTCCTTTTGCTGTCATGAAAAGGGATAAAATGAGGAAAATGAGTAAATACTTTCTTGAAGTAAGGCCCATATATAGTATTTTTGACTTTAGTGGAGCATATTGCAATGAAGAAGTCTGGATTTACTAAAACACTGCATGTGTGAGATGTATGAATGCCACAGCTCCAGAACGAGTTGTATATTGTGTATTACATTATAGAAATGGGACAAGAGAAGGACGAAATTGTCTATCACTTGCTGACACTAAAATGTGGCAATTGATAGATATTCATAGTATCTATATCCTTCCTTCTTCATGCCTGGCTTTGAAATATGAGCTATAACAATACTCAAATATGTCAGTATTTAACACTTGAACTAATCTTAGCGTATGCACTTCAGGACATCTGCATCTGTAGTTGTGATTTTGTGGGAGAAAAGAAGAGTTGAGAAGCGCCCTTTCCTGACAGAAATCTGGCTAAAATTTGTCTTCTTTCCTGGTATACAAGAACAACTTTTTATATTTGATGGCTAGATTAAGGCTCACCTTCAGTTATTTGGCATATTGACTATATAATGGTGCAGGACACATTTCTGGCAATTAATTCGGTTGAACTGGTTATTTACCTTTCATACCCATGTGTTTAGTACCACACTTATGAAACACACACTGAACAGAAAGGCCATCTAAGTAATCAAGCAGGTTTCCCTGAATCATCTTCCAAGGCAGTGTCTGTTGGGCACCATAAATCCTGCCTCAGTGTTCACTGACAGTGTTGGTCTTTGTGGCTCATTTTTTAAACGAGCTGATTGGCTGTTGGCTTCAGTACATAAGGCTGACATAAACTTGCATGTCAATGCAAGTTCTTCTTGCCTTCAATACTCATTGTTTGGTTCTCTTCTATCTTAATACCACAATACAGTGAAGGGCGCATTAGTTCTGCAGAGAGGCTCTCTAAACTTATACATTCTGATCCTACCTGCTTACAGTAAATATGGAAAGTTTTACACATCAGCCCAAACAGACTTGGTTTGGTTTCGGCAGATTCATTTTAAATAGCCACAGACAGTTTATGACCAATTCACATCTTAGAGTTCTTAGCTGAACCTAAATCCAGAGTGCTGATTAAAAAGGTGATATCTGTTTCCTCACCCAACAGAGTGCAGATGATTTCCTCACTAAACAAATTGCCCCTGGCTAAAGTGACAAATCTGTGTAAAATGCTGAATGTAAAGGACATGCCAGTCTGGATTAAAACTTCTCAGATCCTCTCTCTTTTCAGCCTCCAACTGAAATCAGCTGTTTCATAATCTTAGTGTAAATATTCCAGTATCTGTGTGAACATCAGATTATGTTCCATGATAAAATAATTCATTATGATTATATTTATTCACAGAATTTCCAGGATTATTTATACATGACTACATGTGTTTTATATTATTTTAAAATCATAAATTGTTTCATTGGAACCATTTTCTTACTGGCATGCATAACCATGTCATGACAAAGTGATAAACTGGACAGTCTGTCAACTGCCAGTTTGGTTGTGGTTTTTGTTTCATACATAAAAGTCTTAATGGAAAGAAATGTAGGCTGGCAAGAGATTCCCTTGGATTGAGAAATTCTGATTAGATACAAAAGCTTCACCGTCAAAAGCAAAAAAAAAGAGTAGCAGTATAATTTTAGTTTTCTGGAAGCTACTAATATTCGAGCTTTGGGAACACTTGTAAACCTTTATGAGGTGCAATTAATGTTCCTAGTCTGAAACCCTGTTGTTCATTCATCCTGTATATTGCATGAATTTCTAGTGCCACTGTATTGAAAAATATTGAAAACTCTTAAAGCCCAAAAATATACAAAGAATGGTAACAAGGCTGGACAAGGTTTGTTGTGTGTTTTGCAACAGGGATGGCTGAACCGAGTAGGACTCCTTGGGCTGGAAGGAAGGTTACTGAGGGAGCTACAGCGGAGAGCCTCAGCCTCATGGGCTGTACTGGGCAAGTGCTGTAACCGAGTTTTACATCATACCAGAATAAGATGAAGCAATCAGATACCTGGTTCAAAATAAATGAAGATTTCATTTCAAAAATGCACCTAGGCTATGGAATCACTAATTTGATTCACAAGAAACTAAATTATTTGGGAGAGTTTTGGTCATTTTTACCTAACAACCCACAGTTTAGCTTTCAGAATGACTGATGTTGTCATTCTTGTTTGTGTCCTGCCTCCTTTTCTGTTTCCAAACAGGTAGGAGACTGTGTTTATTCTTGAGAAGAAGAGCCTTAATTTAAATTCACCTAAATCAGATAATCTCCAGTGAATACCAGCGTCCAGAGCACAATATCTACTACAGCTCTTGATTTCTTTGGTTACAAAGGATGAAGATGTGTGGTAAAGAGGTTGAGATTTTTTTTCATCCAGCACTGGAATAGAAATGACCATAAAGAAGAGCATAGTGAAGCAGTACAGAATCACAGAGCAGCATGGCAAGACAGGTCTTGACTGTGCCTGCTGGCCTGGAGGCTGGGGTCCACTCTGAGCTGAGAAAAGTCATGGCTGTCTAAAGGTTCTTCCCAAAAAACCAGGCCAATGAAGTTAGGCAAGTGAACACCGTGCATGAATGGGTCAGGAATGCTTCTAGCCCTGGGGCCTGTGAGAGGTGGTGCGTGAGGGTGGCCACCTCACAGCTTTGTCCAGTCCCCTGCAAACTCTGGCTGAGGTGTATGACTCTCACAAGGATATCACAGCATGTAAGACATTTGCTGAAAGCTTCTCTCAGATGCCAATTCACAAGCAATTGGCCAAAACGCATGGATAGGTGATCCTGGTGCTCCTCAGTACCTCATAGCAGAAAAAAAATCCTCAAAGAATTTAAACTGTCTTCAGTTCCTCTGCCTCTCCCTCGTCTCCTCCAGAAGTACAGCTTCAGCTGTATGAATTAGGACAGCTCTGCCTTCAGAAACCAGGATAGTAGAGATATGTGAAATGTAATTGGTTGTCTTTCTCCCTTGCCATGTTAATGGAAGAAGGTGGGTTTATCTTGGATTCATTATCTTGGGATAAACAGTTGACAAAATCCTAGCAAAGACAAGACTGTTATTCTCAAATGAGTTTGAAATTGAGCTGAAAGGCAAGGCTTTCCTCAAAACTCCTGTGAGGAAAATATTATTGCACTTCTTCTGACGGGTGGGGAACTGAAATGAAATTATTTGACCATCAAATACATGTGAAGTACTATTTTTTCCCATTATTGTGGACTGTACATATATTTCTCCAGTGCAAAGTGAGATTAAAAAGCTGCCAAATCAGAAGGAGGGCCACTATCTCTGGTGGTATGAACTGATATCTCTACATTGAAGTAAATGTCAGACTGGAGCCTATGGTGTTTTGCACTCATTTTGTACAGGTCGGGTGACAGTACAACGTGAGAGGCAACAGAGGATCAGCACCAGATTCCTAAGGGAGCCAGAAATGTTACTTGGAATTTGGATCCACTTCAAGAGTAAAACAGAGCCTGAGGAATCCCAAATCTCACATGTAGAAATATTTGTATCTGCTGGGAGGCTGCAGTCATTCACATTCAAGTTATATTTGGTTGCTGTGGACCTAAGCTATGATACATTTCTCTGAGTGTCCATATCTTAAACCCCTTCAGAGAATGAAAGTATATCCCAAACGGTGTTAGCACTTCAAGCTGAACAGATATGGGTGATTTACATATATAGATAAGATTATATATAAAGATATCTATTTCAGCAATCTAAAGCAGAGCTCCTGTTGAAACCATCAATAAGAGACAGCCACTGGACACATAGCAGTTCTTTCCTGTCCCCAGGTAGCTTGCCATTTGAATTCTCTGCATCGTCCTTAAAAGACTTTTTTCTGCTGAGGATATATTTTGGTGTGAGCTCCTCCACACAACTTTTTGTATAATCAAGTTGTATGCCCTATATACTCATCACCTCTTTAGAGTATAAACAAAATAAAATGGAACTCAGTACCAGATGCCGTCAAGGCTGTTGTATCTCGCAGCTGTGACATCTGAGTGTATTCAGTATCAATTATGAAATTTAGGTGGAAAGCACTATGGTCAGCAAGGCCAAAGAGGATTCAATTATTGCTACAGCTGCATTAAAGGCCCACCCATAAATTACTTAAGTGGACTCTAACAATTATGAAAACTAATGAGAATAATCTTAAATGGATAGGAACAATCTTACATCATGTTAATATTTTAATCATAAAAATAATATTAAAAAATCTTTTTACCACTGAAAAAGTTCTGGGTCCTCTGTTACCTTCAACTTTGTTGAATTTAATGACATAGCTGAAAAGCAGGAAAAGTTAAAGTAAAGTTAATCAGATCTGTTGTTTGCCATGTCTTTTGTCTTAAAGCCACAGTACTTTGGATGACAGAGTAGGAAAGCACATTACTGCAATGGCAAGAATGATTATTAGCAGACAAGAACTCACCTTGGCACTGATGACTAGTCTTAAGTCTACTGGACAGTGAAAGATCAGCTTTTCCTTTTCACTGAAATTCTCCAAGCATGCTGAACTCCCTGACAGCACAAAATAAACAAGCAACACTTCCGAAAAATAAAAAGACATACTTACTCCTTTTTAAAAAAGACAACTGGGATGCATTAAGTATGAAAGAATTTGTCTATGGAAATACACTGCTTTGTGCTATGATAATCTTCTGACTTAGCTCCAAAAAGTGGAGCTGGATTCTGGGTGTAGAAATATCTTTCAAAGTTTTCTCAGGGGCTTGGACTCAATTTACTGGTGAAATAAGACATGCATGTTTACACCTGCACTTGAGGCAGAAGGTATGAGCAGAGCACACACATTGCATGTATTGGCTCTTACTCTATGGTCAATAGCTCTGAAATTCAAGGCTTTGAATGGAACTTTGATGTGCAGGAATATGTGCCCTATTTTGGCAATCAATTTCAGACATTTGGATGAAAGTATAACTGTAATTTAGCTCCAGGACTCAGGCTTGTCTTTAAATAGAGAAGAAAGTGGTGTGTTCTAACACATAGAACCACGGTCAAGTTTATGTCAAAACTCCCACTGAACTAACTAGAAGCAGGATCAAGGCCCTAGTTTAGATAAGCAACAAAATCTAAAAACCTTCTTATTTGGGCCAGTGACAGTGCAGCACCCAAATGGAGAATTTCCAAAATTGCATTTGTGAACTGTTATTTTCTTTGCTTTGTACGTCTAAACACCATCCTCTGGGATTGGCAGCAATATTTCATAGTTTACCTCAGGAGACAAAGTGAGGGGCTTCAATCCACCTCTTTTGTCTTTTATCACAACCAACTGGATCTGTGCCAGCTGTACAACCTGTGCCAAGAGATCACAGGTGGAGGATAGCCTTGCCCTACTACTCTTCATACTGAGGAAGATTCCCCAGCCCTAAGGATCAAGACTGAACCAGGACAATTGGGTCTTGAGCAAGTAACTGAAGCCCAGAGGGCAGCTGGTCCCCATGAGGAACACCAGGCTTACAAAGTGTGATGTAGACTTAGGAGATTATTAACATAAATGCAATTTCTCCTCCACACCAGAGTTTGCAGGGACACTTTTCCTTTGTTTAACCTGTTGCAGAATCAATATTCTTAGCCTGCGTGGGGCTATATGCTCAGGTAATTTCACCCAAAAGTATGGGAACCCCTTCCTTCTCTGTCTTATCTATTCATAATTTAAAAGTATTTACATTTCCTTTTTTAACTGGAAAGTTAAGCTGGTATTCCCTTAAGGTTTCTAACCATATACTGATGAAGGAATAAAAGTTCATCTGCAAATTGTTAATTAAAAGATTTTTATTGCTTTTGAAACCAATATCAGAATCTCAAACATATTCCTCACACAGATTCCTGCCCTCTCTCTAAGAAGTGAGCCGGACATAAGCCACATCTGGAAACTCATTACTGGGTTTACAAACCTGAGACAAATTCACTGCCTCTGCCCTTTCTAAAATGGTGATGTACAGATCTTGGAGCAGATCCAAAACCCAGGTAAATCAGTAGAAAAACGTCTATTGACTTTCAGTGTAATTTTAGATCAGGCCAAAGGCAAATATGAGCGTGTCCAGTGATCTCCCTCATAACATTAATGAAGAAAGACAACATGAATATATCTTGCTGTAAAACAGATTGCTAAAGCCTAAATTGCAGCACACATTGCTTTACTTAAAATTTGCTCGATTTTACTTCATTCTTAGGTCCTGTGAAGGGGAGGATTAGGATACCCTTTGAACACCAGCATATTTCAGTGTGCATATGCCCCTGAACAGTGATCTTCAGGAGCAATGTTCAGTAGAAGGATATTTCTCATCCTTGCTGCTTTTGCTGGTCTTAAATCCTTTAAAACTTGTGCTTCAGGGTTTCAGCGTGTCTTGAACAATTAGAAATCAACTTGGCCCTTAGTCGAAGGAGGCAAACGACCACTTCACACCTTCTTATTTTTCCTCTCCACTGGCCACTGTCATGGACACAGCAGTGGACCAGACACACCCTAGGCTTCAGCCGGCAGGATAGCTCCTATGTGCCTGCTTTATAACCCCTTTTCATTCTATTACAGTGTAAACTGAATTTGCTTGTTGCTGATATTTTGACGGCAGCAGCTGCTACGGCTATTGAAATCAGGCATCTCATTTCCAAAGGCATTCTGGGGCTGGGGAAAAAAAAATAGCAAAGGCAAAGCAAGCATTTTGACTCTCCTCCTGGCTATGTGGAATGAAGAACGGGGTGATGCTTTGCACCATCTCAAAAAGAGAATCAGGAAAGGACTTCTGCCTGAAACGCATGTTGCCAGTACCAGTTGGCCCCCTCAGGCAGAATTAGATAAGATGCAGCTGTAGCTGTCCCAGCTGCATAGCTCCCTTTTGGCATTAAATGCACGGGCAGCCGGTACAGTGAACTCACCAGGCTGGAAGGTGGATGGAACAAAGATAAAACATAAGGAGGAAGGACTAAATAAAAGCACTGATCAGCGGCAAAGCCTTACAATCACATTACACACTCCATAACAGGGGATCAAAGAGTTGCATATTACATTATTCCATTCCCAAAGAGCTTTCCTGTACAAGGAAATGTCTGTCTTCTCTCTGTCTTCTCTTTCAACCCCATCCAGCTTCATGAATACTCTACTGTTTTTCTTCTCTACTAAAAAGAAAAAAAAAGTTTGCATGCTGCCGAAAAGAAAGTGTGGACCTTTGTTATTAATGTCCTAGAAATACAAATATGTCCACCTAAGAAAGGAGTCTTCATTAACTCCCACAGCCCAGAAAATTAAGGCACGGCTCATCAGGATCTGCGCTTGCTGTTGGCTAAATTGCAAGGGACTAGTTGAGTTGCTGGGGTTCATAATGCTGATAGAGCGGTTTCCACGTGAATGAAGGATAAACAGCGATTAATTTCAGCCAATAAATAATGGTTTGAGGCCCACATTGAAAGAGGAACAATTACTTTTCCATTTTTCCTGCCAAATGAGCTGATAAGAGAAAACAGGGGAGTTGGCCACGTAAATCAGTCTTAATTTTATCTTCCCCATTAAAAAGCAGCCATTAAGACCATCTTCGGCTCATTTCATCCTCTTCTTGTTTCACTTTTTCAATTTGCACAAAAGGGGGGAGTTTGCTCGTCATAAAATTTCACTTTGGCCAACCTATCATTTGCATCTGAGCCAATAAATAGCAATTAGCATAAACATTTAAATCAGGAAGTGGAACAAATTCTTGTTCCCCCAGCAAGCTGTTAAATTACTGTATTTCACTATGTATAGGAAGCGTTAGAAACAAGATCTGCTGGGCACAATTATCCCTTTCAAACAAGACATGCTTGAAATAAAAAAAGAAGAGAACTATCTTGCTGGGCAACCTTCTTGCTCATGGTCAATGAGCTTAATCAGTGCAGAGAGAAGGTGTTCCATTAATGATGTTCAACAAAGCCTTATTTCAAGCTTTCCATTCAAAGGGATTTATTTGATCTTTATCCAAAATATATTCCCCAGGAATTAATTTAATTTGCGCTGATGTTACATCATCAAACTTAATTTTTTCTTGTCTATTTTTCCCCACATGCTAAAATGTGCATATCTTTACATCCTGGTGAGCCTGAGCTTTGCAAGTCTTGCTTCCTTGCTGCGTGTTAATTACATCAACACACATCCAGTGAGCATGACTCTGACTGCTTATGATGTGGTAAATCAGCAATAACTCCGTAAAAATGCCAAAATAACTCCAGTGGGTGCAAACCACTCAAAATAGGCTAAGGAGGCTCAAGCAGACATCTTTTCCTTTAGATGCATTCTTTGTCACTTGTAAGAATATTTTAACTCTTACACAATGTTTTTCATCCTCACAGACTACACCAAAAAGCAAGTGGAATTATTTCCATTTTGCACTTGGGGAACCTATAGCACAGACATGAAATATCATATATTTCTATAATGCAGCCACAGTTGGTACTTGGGCCTCAGATATACACCTAGTTCTAGGTTTAACTCTTTCCAATGCATGTGCTGAGAAAATTGATGACAGATATAAATAAATTCTCCCTTAGGGTTATCTGGGCTCCTTCTGGACATGACCCATAGACATTGCTATGTAAATGGGAGGGGTTTTGGAGAAAGATGACACAGCAGGAAACCTTTTTATGCCAAACTGCACAGGTTAGGTAGCATCTCCAAGTAATTCAATGTAATTCTCTAAAATACACTTATTTTAGTGAATAGAAGCTACTGATGAAGATGGCTTCGATTGTGGATTGGGTTTTTTTAGATTGGAGTGTTGGTTGGGAACCAGTACAGTGAAAAGGAGAAGAGGGATAAAAATCAGGGAAAAAGGAGCAGCAAACCAGAGATTTTGCTCAAATATTCAAGAATTTTGAAGTGCTGGCTTGGGACAAATATTGATTCTCTACCAGTGTGCTGCTGCTGTCGCTGTCTGTCTTTTGTCTTTTATCAAAAATTCTTCACTCTTAAGGAGAAACTGCATCGAAATGTCTGTGGGACAATGTAGCACAAAGTAATTTTTTCTGTTGTTAAGTTTTAGAAAGCAACAAAAATAATAATTTTTAAGAAGCTATTATACCATGTGTAATTTCTGTGTCATTGCACAAAGATAGGTAAAAGCTTACAAGACTTTGCTCACGCCGAATCCCATCAAATGCCAATCCTTGCTCTTCGGCCTCTGCGTGTATTTTCATCCCAATCCACATTCACATAAGAGACAGGATTCCATCTTTTACCTCTAGTGAAATTTTGATCGTTTTGTATTGATTGCCTTGTTGGAGACTTGTAGTAAAATAAGTTGAATTCTTTCTGGGTGTGTTTTCCTAAGTACTAATAAGTAAAATGTTATTCCACACCAGAATATGGGAAGTAAGTATTATCATCCCCGCTTAATGAACATAAAAATTGAGGGCTGATTTACACATAGAAGTGTATTATTTAAACTGACGGAGTTAATTAAACCACTTTTATAAAAACTAATACAAAAATCTCTTCAGAATCTTATTATGGTTTAGAAGAGGTTACATTGCCATAAAAGTCACTTGAAAAATAATATACTAACATCCATGTGGTGCATTATACCAGGCTGATTGAATTATTTTTAAAGTAGAGATGACACCATTTCTTGGTGTAAACAGAATTTGTAAATCATGATAGGTTCAGTGATTTGATGTAAGGCCACAGAGTAGCAGATTCGTATCCAAGACCAGCATTCACAAGGTTTGTTAATATGGTAATTTTCTACCTTATGGAGCAGTTTATGAATAGATCCATTGTATTATCCTGGAACTTTTCTCTTTCTATTTCCATAAAACAATTATTATGGCTATCTCTTAGTAATTTATCTATCTTTAATTTAGCAGGGTAATAAACATAGATGAAAAGAAATATTGAAGTATTCCTAACTTATTAACAATAAACATTAGCTTTATTTTAGACTGAGTTTATCAAAGAATCTGCCCTGTGGTTATAAAATTCAGAGGTACAATTTTACAAACGGGTGGCTTGATATCTCTGTAAGTAAGTAGAATGAATTCAAAATTGCTTTTTAAACTCCACACCTTTGAAGAACACAAGGGTTTGTCCACTTGAAAAGCACATGTATGTATTTAGACACTGCAGTTTTTCATCCTTGGAAGTGAGAAGGACCTTTCCTGTACCAAGGAAAAGTCCTGATGGTGACAAGAGCTACATTTAGGACAACCTCCAGTATATAGTCCTGTATATTTTATAATTATGCTGAATGATTAACAGCTCTTTGCTTGGCAGGTTATTGAAAAATTTCTGGGAGTTTTCTTTTCCATGTGAAGCTGAATAAATTTAAGTGGGAATATAATGGAAAAGTGGAAGTCTCACATATAATCAGTTGAAGAGAAGCAAATAAAAAAGTAGAGGAGATAATAAAGGATATTTGTACTCTCCAACTGTGTACCCTAAAGAGAAAATAAACAAAAAGAATAAAATAGGGAGGAAATAATATACCAGTATGTCCAGTACTTTAAATTTAATCAGATCTGTATTACTGCAATAATTGTAATACTGTGATTTTACATGCCAGCAAAATCAGAAGCACAGGTGACAGAAATGGAAGCAGTACTGGGACTCTACAGACAACGTGAAATTTCTGAGAAGTATTGTTTGGAATTTTGCTTTTTGTTTAACAAGATTTAGGAGTGTGAAACTAAGAGAGCAAGTCATATATTCTAACTACATTTAGCAAAAATTGTAATGGCTATTTTCTGAGAGTAAATAGATGAACAACAGCGTGAAATCAATTCAAACAGAAGAATTCACATCCAGTTTTATGGAACTGTTTAAGGTATTTTGAGGCTTTCATGAAATACAGACTGAGAAGGCATCTATCAAAGTCCCAGATTCACTATCAGCTTCCTGGTGCCTGAATTACGGCTCATGAAATCGACATTTTATCTAAGATCTACAAATTGTTTTTAGTATGTTAGTTGATATGTAATTACACAATGCAGAGACTAGTAATTTGATGAAACATCTTGAGCTTAAGTCAGTGCTGAACAGTTTTCTTGAAAAAATATGGATTGACAGATAATAATCCATTGTTTCCCTCTTCATTTAATAATTTTTCACATGCAAATTAAACACAAAGTATACACAAATGCTAAAATATTGGAAGAGTAATATCTCAATGATCTCAAGGAGATTGCCTTTCTTTTATTTGAATTAAATTTGTAGTGCAAAGAAACCACATATTTTGGTAAGAAAGTGGGGAAAAAACTAAAATTAAAATTCTTCACTCATTTCTTCCCCTTTGAGATATTATGGATATTATGTAAGACATGGGGAGAATTCGGAAATCTAAAGATGAAATTGACGTGGTAAGTTTTCAAATAATTCTCAAAATCTATCCTAGTGCATGACAAACCATGTATTTCATCAACAAAGCAAAAAAAAAAACTGGCACAACCTAGGGAATATTTAGAGTATGATAACCAGTTATAAAAACCTTGGTGATGCACTGCACCCTTGAAAATATAATGCTTTTGAAAAAAACCTATTAGTCCAAGGTAGACAACTGCCAAAATATATAAAATCTGCTTAAGTCCTGTTGCTTTTCTGCAGTAGAGAATTCTTGGAACAGTTGAAATGAAAATGGAAGCCACAGGCCTGGAATGTGTGCTGCTGTCTCCTGCCAGGCTGTGGGTGCACGGTGGCAGGCAGACGTATGTCTTTCCTTCTCCTGCAGATGCTCCTGTCATTCTGGGTCAGGAGGAAGCAGACTGTACTGGCATGATAGACAAAACAGGTTTAAAGGAGCCTTGCACAGGGAAGTTTAGCTTTTGTAATTTGGGAACTGAAGTAGGCTGTTGCCCACTGTGATATCTGTACCTGTGCCTTTTGATGAAAAGCAAATATTAACATGGAAATACAGAATGGTTAACAGAGTCTTGCCCTAGCATTACAGTGGGACACATTGGTTTTATCTGACATTGAATCTGCTTCTTTTTGAGGGGCTCTTTAATCCCTTTTTATAAAAATACTTTCAAATTAAATGTTTCGGAAGAAAAGGACAATATGTTCTCCCAAAGATGAAAATGAAATATTACACCTTTGGACTTTTTTTTATTTCTGCTTTACTTTTTTCTTATTTTCCCAGCTGAAACAATTTGATGAATTTGACATGAATTTAAAAGTATTTCACTAAGCAACTCTTGAAATTGTTTAGGCAATTGAGGATTGAATTTAAGGGCTTTATGCTGTTATGAAAAAACACTTACTCTGTGTGTGCATGTGTATACACAGACTGTGAAGTGGCATGGAGGAAATACCACAGACTGGCATGTAAATAAACACATATTTATTTAGGTGTGTCTGTACAGAAAGACACTGACACTTCTTTGTGCACATAATTCAGAATTCAGGTGAGTATGAGGACTGTAATGCAGAGGTAGTGTGACACCTTTGTATTGTGCACCTTTTCTTTATGAGTAAAAGGAAGTCAAGGCAAGGTAGTTATTGAGTCTTGTGTATCATGTGAGAACATGCTGATAAAATGCAAAAACATCCCCCCAAAAAACATGCCATTATTTCAGTAGGTAAAAATGAAAATTTTGACCTGATTTTGTCCTTCGTAAAATTTCTGCTGGCTCTGGAGTAATATAAGGTTCTTCATCTTAAAAATGGGTAAGACAAACTCCAAATATTTATGGCTTAAGAGAATTAAATATCAGAAAGTGTCTGTGCACATTTTAAAGGGAGGAGAGAACTGCAGGATTTAGCTTTGAATATTCAAACATCATGGACATTCAAATTCAAATCTAAGATTTGGGTTGTCTTTCTTTCTCTGTCTGTCTTTAATGCACAGAGGAAAAGAGCTAAATTCTTCCACCAATGTCAGGAGACAGCAGAGGGGTTTTGTGAAAGGTAAGAACAAATATTGGCTTCACAATTAAATCATAAAAGGATGCTGACATATTTAATAAAGAAAGCAGATGTGTCAGTGGTTTAAACCCCCAAATCTTCATTGCCACATCAAATGTAAGAAAGCCCACAGAAGCTGAGGCAGGTACACAATATCTCGGAGGTTTTAAAAACAGGCAGTCCAGGCAGAAAAACTTATTGTTTGATGTGTCTCAGTAATACCTAAGTTTTGTATCTTCTTTTCAAAGACATTTGGAAACTTTTGGAGCTTCCTATAATACTAGGGAAAACTAATTAGAGGTTTCTAAATCTAACAGGAATTTTAAAAACAATTTCAAGAACAAATTTCTTTGGAAATACAGGATAGTACCTCATTTGCACTATTGAATATGACAGTTAAAATGGTTTTACACCAGTATAAAAGGAGTTTGATTTTTCCCTTGTTCTATGCTGTAACTACTTGATGCCACAGCATATCATGCACAGACATTTTTATGTGTTTTGTCTGTCCATGAGTTTCCATTCACCGAAGCATTGTCTAAATTCACAGCATTAAACTGTTATTTAGCTCCTCCCTGATTCTGTACAAAAGCAATAAAGGGAAATTTTTGGTCATCCAACCTATTCCTTCCTACCAACAACAAGAGTGGCTTTTACAAGAGAACTGTCACATATACAGCATGCAAGCAAATTCAGAAATAATTCAGAAGTGGTCTGGACCTGACAGGATACATAGTCTTTGCATAAGCAGGAACTGATCTAGGACCAACTGGAACAATTAGAGGAGTGACACAAAAAATGAGAAGAACAGCATTCCCACAGTGTTTGGCACACTTAAATGAGGTATGAGTTCCTCCTTTACAGGAGGAGAGCGTACTGATTAATTTTTATTAGCCATTCTATTCAGGATGGAAAAGATGCACTTAAACCTCTCCACTGGAGCTGGGGCAGCTGACTTGCACAAGAGGAAAAGGCACTGTGAGCAGCATGAGTACGATTTAACTGATTGATTATCAATTAAGGCACTCTTCTGAGTATGAAAAGTCCCAGATCTGCCAAGTGGCTGGAGAGGTCAAATATCAGCATGAACCCTCCCTGTGTCTTAAGGAAGTAGCGTTTTTTAAATTAACATATGTGCTAACTTGCTAATGTAGAACATAATGAAATCAGAGTCAATGTATTTTTCCTGTATTTAAAAGAGGTGAAGGTATCCTTTTGTTTGTTTGTTTGTTTGTTTGTTTCTGGGAAAGAAAGAAATGGAGAAACAGACTTGTTACAATCCATACACAGTGTTGTGAAAAAGCAAATATTCGGGAAAGACAGAACAAATGCAGTTGCTGAAGAAAAAAAAAAAAGGCAGCGTCAGTAAAAATGACCAGACATAATTCCAGCCACTCAGGAAATCAGACCTTTGTGTCAA